>JAODUP010000037.1:660000-905000 GCA_025642065.1 Paralvinella palmiformis | reverse complement strand
CAAACTGGATAGCACGAGTCTGGATAGCACGAGTCTGGATAACAGGAGTCTGGATAACAGGAGTCTCATCAATCTCCCTTGCGCGTAACTCATTTACTTTACAAAAAGAGTGTCATCAATCAATTAGGTGTCCCGTTATACAAACACGCGGATAGAAAGTGAAGGAGGCCAACAATTAAAGGGACTCATCCGGTTGCGGAATTCCCGAAAATCTTAAATGTATGGCGGCGGCATCGAATAAACATAATGTAACATCAAACATATTAACTTTCATCGGTGTCCTCAAATGGTGCCAGAGTTGTCACTTATGGCGTTAAATGGCTAAGAAATCCGCTGATTTCGCCCATTTACAAGGTATCTTGTCATATATAAAGTCTGAGACATTGTATTATCGCGTTCATTTATTTCTTCCCCATTGACCTTGGGTCTGATCCCAACCCTGGACATATAGTCTAGGGAAATGATAAGATCAGGACAATCATGCTTGATGACGCACGAGGCCCGTGTTAATCGGGACCCGGTGGAACCCATTTCTTGACCTAATGACCCTGTTAATCTAATTATATATGTTTTGTGTGCGCGGGGGGGGGTCCCGCGTAAGCCTGAATGTCTCGAATCTCCGAGCTTCCTTCGGTTGATTCTCTTAACAACGCTACAGAAGTACTTACGCAGAATTGCGTAATATCTATGCCATACAGTATTCTTAAAATAGGAGCTACGCCCCCAGTAATATGTCATGGAAAATCTATTTGCCATGATGATTTCATTTAGGTAAAAATTATATTTAATACTTTTAGATACTATGGTTATCTGATAATGAATATACAGGAGGAAATGTCTAGTGCACTTTTGTTGTTGTAATTTTTTTTTTAAATGCCTAATCAAATAGACTAATTCGGTGTGAATTGTTGATATAAACCAGGAATACACACATGTGTATGAAGATCACACAATAGAGATATCTGTATATAATATAGTTGTACATACACAGAATGTGAGCTTACATTCTGTATCCAAATCAATGTAACGCAGCTTGTTGGTTTTGTACAGAAATCTGAAAAATTTTACTCCATTATTATCACCGTTCATAATTTCCATCAAAATAATAAACAACACGATACAAAAATATTGCCTAATTATATATAAAATTTAATATACTTTTATTCAGCTGTTCATTTCATGTGTGAAGATGTTATCTGGCTCCGTTGTATTCCCTAAATAAACAACTAAATGACACCAATAGGCGTTACCCTGTCTATGTGAGTCTAAGTCAAGCCTTTTTTAGAATACAATTATATATATATATATATATATATATATATATATAGAGAGAGAGAGAGAGAGAGAGAGAGGGGTATTTATGTAAGTACGTATATGTGTATGTACGTATGTATGTATGTATGCATGTATTTATATGTTTGTTTGTATGTATGTATGTATCTGTGTGTGTATGTGCGTGTGTGTGTGCGTGCGTGCGTGTGAGAGTGTGGGTGCATGCATACAAAACTTACGCGTGCATGAATGTACATTTGATTGTTTGTACTCACGCCAACACACCTTTCAATGCTGACCAGTATTTATTACACACATACACATACACACACACACAGAGAGAGAGAGAGAGAGAGGCGTATGTATCCTGTTATTTCAATATTGCTAGTTACCTATCCACCTGTTTGAATATCTTATATCCAGAAGATACATATTTCGGAGGATGGTCATACGGATCAGTCATTTGTCATACATGCAGATTAAATAAGAAAATAAATGATGACGAAAACCTATTTCATACAGCCTTCTAATAAAGGGTGGTCTTACACCAGGTTCCAGATAATTATAATATGTATTAGTTGGCTAAAATACTAATAGTTTGGTGATAATTGCAATATAATAATAATAATAATGTATATGTAATATTGCTGCTATATATGAATAAAGAGGGCTGAAACATGTGTATTGTGGTCATAAAGGGTTACAGAGAGACTTTCAAATACCGGTAGCTTATATACATGAAAATCATCCATATAGATTCCTTGGCTAAGGTCAATCGTGGTCACTGTTACATACTGAGGATTTGGTAGATAAATGGAAATGCCACTAAGCCTTACCACGCACACGCAAGCACGCACGCACGCACGCACACACACAGACACACGCGCGCGCGCGCAAGCACACCAGGGTCATGTTATCCATAAGGCTGACTAAATGGAAGTCTATAGAGACCTCGTAGGAACTAGAAATCCGTTTTTTTGTGGGCGTGATATATTTGTGGCGTACGAAAAGCGAATTAGCTAATCCGCACTGGCTGATGAGTAGCCCAGACACATGTATAGGTATACGTATATATGTATCGATATGTGGAGGTGTAGAATATTTTATATTTAGATTGATGTATGCATAGTTTATTTATATTTATGGAGGTAGAGATCTCAAAGGATGTTTAGAGAAGTTGATGTTCTGCGCCAGTGCCACTATATATGTTTCCTAAAACACACACACACACGCACGCACGCAAGTAAGCACGCACGGACACCAGGATCATGTTATCCATAAGGATGACTAAACGGAAGTCTAAGGACCTCGCAGGAACTAGAAACCAGTCAATTGTTTTTGCTGGGGCACTGCTACCAGTACCCTAGAGCTCCATTGGTTAAATGCACCGCACTCTGCGCCTTAGTGATACATGTATACGTGTATTTGTCCACATATATACTCGCATATATATATATATATATATATATATATAATGTTTCTTTAACTAATATTTAAAAGAAATTGTAAGTAGAATTCTTCAGGAGACCCGCAAAATGGACATTTAAAACTTTTCCGCATCCATGTCAGATTGTTATCTGTAGAGGGGTAAAAGACTGAGGTACCAGAAGGGGGGAGGATGAAGTACCTGTTCATGATCTTATGATCAGAAAACAGGGAGAACACGTGGTTTCTTTTATTGAGTGAATGTTCACACACATACCCCTCCCCCTATCACCACGACTCACAGGGAAACAGTACGGAAAGACGGAGCCGAAACAGCCCGTGGGTGGTCACTTCCGGAGAGTGTTTTACGTCTTCATGGAATCTGTAACGTCGTTCTTTTTTTAATTAATTCGGTAAAGCTGACAGGAACCATTTAATAGGGTCATCCACCCAGGAAGTTTAGTAGGCTATCATTCTATCATTACAGTTTTTAGCTTCTAACTGTTGTAAAATTGTCAGTTCACTAGATGACAGATTCTGATAGCAAAACCACCGTCAACAAACTAACCCATTTTAACTTTTAATGGCGTTTCTTAGCGTTTCTTAGCCTGGCCTCAAGGCTTCTACATCTGTTATATAACTGATCTGTTTAAAAAATAAGCAGCCGTACAATGGCTAGAATAAGAGATTACGTGGCATATCTGTGATAAAAATAACAAAGCTAATATAAACAACAGACGTAGAAAAATGATTAGTAGACTCTGTATCTGTTTAACCATTTTCAATGGTATTATTTCGCACACTATTTACTCATTCGTGTATACCTTTGTACGCAGTTCCGTAAAATGTCGTGGTGCGGTTATTGGATGAGGTATCAGTTATTTTATTTCATTTTCGATTTAAAGCAGGTATAATAACAAATAACTGCCGGGTTATTTGGAGCACGGTACTGTTAACTATTGATGTAAAAGGAAAAGTGTGGATTATGGATCCGAAAATGGGCCGAATACAGAATTAGCCGACGATTAAATTTGGCCACCAACCACAAATCGTTGTGGAAATAGACTATAACAGACTTATGCGTTTTTAAAGACGTTTATTTGCACAATAGGTCTAATCATATTGGTATTATATCAATGTTCAGTCAGTCAAGTTTGATTATGACTCGGCTTACTGACCTGCGTGCGGTTCTGTTGCGTATCCGCCATTTTCACTTGTTACATCATTGTTATAAGACACCTGGATTCTTTTGAGTTGTGTTAGGGAGCCTAGGCGGGATCCGGTCAAAAGCCCCCTAGCCTAGGTCAAAAGCTCTCATATATACTTGGTTAATATGTTATTTTCGTAGAAATATTTGAGTAATATTTTTAATAGTGGCATATAAAAGTACACATAGGGTTAGGGTTTAGGGTATTAAACTCCTTCCATAAACGGGCCGTAAATTCATTTTTTTCCACGGTAACACCCTACATTTTTGTTGCCGGTAAACGTAATTTCTCAACCTGTTATTGTTTCAGTGTCCAGATCGATTGAGGTCTTATCATAGCTCGACTTACTTAGCGCTTCATGTGGTTTTCTCGTCCATCCAACCAATCTTATATCAAGACTCACAAGTACCTTACTAGTGAGTCGTGTCATTTATTATACTTCATAGAAAGTAACTTTATTGTCGTAAAATTGTACCAAAACATAATTCGGCGGGTAATTTCGTCGTAGGTTCTTCGACCTCCTCGAAGACGAAAGTGAAGCTCACGCAGACATAGGGATATACCGCCGTTACTTTCGAAATGAATCGCAGATTGTCGTTTCGAATTAAAACAATCCAATTAACGCTTTCTCAGTGTTTCATCCCGCGGCAATATATGCCAACTTTAAGTTTATGTCGTTTACTAGTAGCATGGCAATATGGTACGCAGCAGTTAGTTGTTGGCATGATTATAACAGATCCAGAATATTGACATTTACGGTTAAAATGGCGGGATTATCACTGTATTATCGCTCAGCAGACCCCCCTATAACTCCCACAATGCAAAGCGCGCCTGGTTTGTTTGGTTTTTGACGTCGTCCTGCTTTAGGCTTAAACGTCCCTGTTTTACGATAAGTTTCAAACGCATTCTCTGATTCTGTGGGATAACAGTTAATTTTCGTACATATGAATAATTCATTAATTTTTGCTACATGATTTATATTAATGTATTAACTACAACATGCTTGGTTGGTCCCAAATTTATAATCCGCCTAGTTAACAGTCTTAAATTGGTTGCCATCAATAGTTTTAGTTTGATCAGTGGCATTTAACAGCATTGTTAAAGAAACACAGGTGGTGGTGTCTGTAAACCCCCACGAATATCATATTTATCTCATGACGATTTGAGTATAAAAATACCAACAAAAATACTGGCCAGAGACTGAAATCCTAACAAAATAGACAGTTTACTATGAAGAGGATGATTCATTTTATCGTATTTATATTGACCATACAGGTTTGTGGAACAGTTTATTTATAGCAATTTATCTGAAGAAATAATTTATTAAAAACCATGACATCATGATCTCATCGAAGTCTAACTTGTGTTGTGTGAATAATGAAAAATAAATTCCATCAACTGATCCTGCAAAAACCAATTCAAATAAACTCGTTCATTGTATAACTATGAATTTTAGGTGAATTCAACTTTTACCATACATAGATGTGTGTGATTCGAGCCATTTAACGTCGGAGTTGGCTACACGTAGGACATACGGACGAGGGAAACATCCCACAAACAAAGGTGTGAGCTGGATTTGAACCCACAACCTGGAGGCATGCTGGACAGTGATCTACGTACTGTGCCACACGAGAGCTCGATATATATATATATATATATATATATATATATATATATACAATTATTATTACATGTACTTATTTACATATTACTTTATACAAAATGAACAAAATACACAGGAAACAACCTAAAATTTCTTATAAACGGCCATTGTTTTGCAATATAGGACGAAAACAAGCAAATACCACATCATTAGTTATTTAACTTCCAAACGAAGTGGTCATAGAAGATAAACTGTTGAGTAGTTGCTTAAAGAGAGTCACTTTCTCCTAATGTTTACTTCGACGATATGTTCAGTTAAATGTTGATGTTGTGACGCAGGAATTAGGGTGATTCATGCGTTATTTATATTTCTGATACGCTGATCGTATTTGTGTACGAAACTAATTCCAAACAAGGTCTTCATTATGCGTATAAATCTGATTAAATTGTGATCGAACGATTGCTATCTATATAGAAAATAAGAGTTAGGCCTATAGATTAGTACATGCAATAAATTGTATCTAAATTCTATTACCTCAAACGAATATTGACTATTCAACAGATATTGAATATTCGGCCCCCAAAAGTACGATTATGTACAAGTGCGCATTTGGCTGGACGTCTACAACATATTAATATGCATTCCATTACATACAGTGTCCTCTAGTTACGGACCTGGCTCGAACAACGAACATTGTTAAAGATATATCTTGCTTTGTTTGGTATTTTGAAATCTGAAGAACAAAACGGCGAATGAACTTCGGCGAGGATTTCCGAGATGAGGCCGATTTCCTCTAATGGCCTCAAACATTCCAGAAAAAGAAGGTCTCTGCGCCTGTACATCCCCTATTGGCATATTTCAGTTTTAAGGTATTTGAAGATATATGGCAAAACTTTTGTCCAAAAATAGATAGCGTACCCCTAGCGACGGGTGGGTATCTAATATTTGAGTTGGGTATCTCGTTTAAAGCGTCTCTCCCGAATGACAGTTCCAACGAACCTGAATATATCATAAAAAATAATAGGTACTGCCATCTGTCAGTGATTCTGAACAAGCTTACTAGGTCACAGCTGCTGCTTGCCACAGGAAGCTATGACTTTCCATATATATATATATATATATATATATATAGTCCGGGGGGTTGCCAGCGTTTGTTTTACTCGGGTTTCTCCGTGTGTGACTGTAAACACATTTTGCCCGCGTTACAAAGACTAACACGATGGCTGAGATCCTTACATAGATCTCCTGAGATGATTTAATAATGCCATTGTGTACTATGACCACCACAAAGACAGTAAAGACAATCACTGTTTGGAAATATGTGCCAACCTGCTATCATAACATATAGTTCACTATATATATGTGTGTGTGTGTGTGTGTGTGTGTGTGTGTGTGTGTGTGTGTGTGTGTGTGTGTAAACACATTGGTAGAAAATACGTATTAAAATGACAATATGGAAGGTTTTTTTTAAATTAGACTGAGAGAGTTATACCATTCACCCGAATCACGATTTGGCGATACAGCAATTGATTTCACATTAATAAAGACATCTATAGCTTCTAATCTCTGTGCCTTAAGTTATGTATCTATAGATGAGCGTTTGGTGATATGACTATAGGATATACCATGGAATATAATATCAAACAGTTGGGGCTTAAAAATATGGTAACAGAAACCAATGAAATATAATTAATTTAAATTATTACCTGTTATTACACCCTTTTCAGCCACCCCCCTTCCCCCAGATACACATAAAACTACAAGCTTCTGTCTGTATCCAATCCTCCACAACCCCCCCATCACACCAAATCACCCCCCCCCCTCGGTACATTACATCTCACAAATGAGAGGAGAACTCGACGGCGCACAACCATTTCGTTCCATTTTCTTCTTGATGGCCTATCAGCGGCACAGATCGGCCGCACTATATACCACAGACATAAGCGCCCGTCGAGTACGGCGTTAGAAGAGCGAGGACCGCGTTATGTTCGGTCGCCTCTTCGTACAGGAAATCCATTAATGTTCTGCTCTCCACGACGGATTAGATTTGGCTAAAGAAGAAAACATCACGCGTCTCGTCGGTCTGGACCGGATGTTTTCCTTGGCGCGAGACGCGTACGGAGAGAATCGGGTCGACGGCGCCAGAGGGACGGATAGACAAGCAAATATTTGCAGCCAAGCGTAATCGGCGTAAGTCGTGAGAACACAAAGAAGAAGGCGAAGAAGGTGAAGAAGGAATAATATAATTAGATAAAACAGTAAGGACGCCGGGGATGGTCTCATCAGGTCAAAATATCGACGGTTCCCTGAATCGCCATTAATATTTCCCGTTTTCTGATGGAAATGTAGAATGTTCTCCCGGATATAGCTCCAATAATCCAGTGATGGGAGGAGAGTACACGCAATTAAAAATAATCCAGGTTGGAACCTGGCCAGTTACGTGGAAAATATATTTTTCGGTTTAAAATTTGTTTAAACCGCGAATTGAAACATATTTAGCAAAATACGCTAACCATAAACAAAACAATTAGAGACGTACTACTATCTTAAATGTGGCTCTTAAAAATGTCGTATAGCTATAGTTATTTAGGCACCTCAAAGGCCCCCGTCCCCCCCCCCCCCGATGTTGTCTTTTTTTACAACAGAAGCATTCTTTCTTTCTTTTCAGGTTATATTATCTTGATGGTGAATTCTAGAAAACAACTCTGGTCTGCTTTATACTCGTTATGGTGTGAAAGGGCCCTTTGATGTGTAAATCTAATTGTCATAATGAGGTTATCAATAATAGAGAGAACAAACAAACAAATATTTAAAAAAAACAGATTATATCCGCTATAATTGAACAATCAACACGTCATTGAAATGACATATTAATATTAATAACAAGAAATGATTCGAAAACAAGTTGTAAATGAGACAAAATATGTCTGGTTCGTCGCGTGTGTGTTGTGTTTATAGCTATAAAAAAACTATTATTTATGGGTGGAGGATATATATATATATATATATATATATATGAATAGACAGATAGCTAGATTAGTGGGTGGGCTGATGTATATAAATATAGATTCATTGTTATTATCATATTTTTAACGTTCCATACGAACGTTAAAGCTTGTTCCTGCGATTGGACCTAGCATTTATAAGTAGGTATCATGTGCTAATTATAATCCACATCAATGTCGTATTCACAGCCGTTTAAGACTCTTGTCAGAATTTTTACGAACACACACACACACACACACTCGTTTTTATTTATACAGATATAGATGTCTATCGTATATATCACTCGTCTTACTGGATTTTTTTACATCGTCCACATTTCGGGTTTTAAATATTTAAATAATTATTTTATTGGATTTTTTAAATGTCCAGATTACTAAGATATATTTATAATAATTATTAATTGTTTAGATCGATCTGCCACATACATTTGCCAATAGAGTGGCGGCATAATATTGCTTCCTCACAAACACACACACACACACACGCGCATATGTATATATATATATATATATATATATATGTATAGGTGTGTGTGTGTGTGTGTGTGTGTGTGATGGTATTTACCGAGGTGACAACATTATGCTTGGCTTCTCGTCACTTCTATATACCTGTAGTGGTATAATATTGCCGGGGGGTCTGTGTTAAATTATACTTCACGATATTATATCATTATGTCGGGATTTGAACGCCGGTCTAGGTCTATGTCTGCAGGTTGTTTCATTATTCACTTCGGTTCACTATCAGTTAGCTGTCATGTTGTCTATTCAACCTACTGTCTGCTACGAATTTGAGATGGATCTGGACTTCTCTGGGTTATTTTTTCTTAATTTCTATATATATATATATATATATATATATATATTTAACATAAAAATAGCAAATAAGCTAAATATTAGCGAAAAGATGCCGAGTTGATTAGGTAAATATTCTATTTAGATATCTGGAAGCTGTAATGTTGTTTTTATATTATAATTTTGGCTATATTGTGTCGAGTGGAGTCTTTGGGGAAACGAATGTGATTTCCGTGTATTTATAATCCAGACAAAGGAAGGGTTATCTCTAGTGGACGTCTACTGGTAAACAGATGTGGAAGATTGGTGGAAAGGGACAGACAGACAGACAAACTGGCTGACAGCCAGGCAAACAGACAGGGTGGTAGGAGCTAAGAAAGAAGTACGTACTTTATGTGTATGCACGCGTGCGCGCACGCACACACACACACAGACACACATACAGAGAGAGAGAGATGCTAAACTAACCAGACACGCCATTTTTGATGTATAACCACTGATGCCTCCGTCCAATACCCTCAATCATTGCCAGTTATCCCGGAATGTTCCTCTACCAAATATTCGGCCACGACCTCTTCACAAATATCACGCAATATTACCACAGACAGAGAGACATACACACACAGAGAGAGAGAGAGAGAGAGAGACACTCACACACACACACACAGATAGAGAGACAGACAGACAGACACATAGCTAGCTCGCTAGCTGTCTGGCTCGTTGACTATATCGCAGTAGCGTTATGCACAACATTGGTCTAGGTCACCTTGACCTAAACGCTTTAAGTGACCTTGTTTCCCCCCCCTTGGTTTGGCTTAACTATTGACTTTAACTGCGATGCTCAAACATACACGCACGAACTAAATCGTACATACGTACGTACGTAGAGAGCCCACGTGCACACAATTCTACATGAAAACGGACACGCAACTGGATACCGTGTTTTCGATTATAAACATCTCAGTATATGTAAGTGTTTAGAGCATAATAATAATAATAATAATACCAATAACAACAACACTAATTAGAATATAAACCAAATTAATTAGAATAATAATTATTTAAACTTTTAAGTTTGTTTTTCCGTTTTTTTTTAAATACTTTAATTGTTTATTATTCTAATACTAGATCATCAACTTAAGATGATTTTCGTCTTCTATTATATATTATTTTGTTATTACGAAATTCTCTTTTTACGACATTACGTCATTCGAAGGGTTTTTCGACTTTTCTTTATCCCCTCCTGAAATTTGGACTTTATTTCATGGGATTTCATATCCAGACCAGTCGGTTTGTCCTGGATTTAGGCCCAATAGGCTTTATATTCCAGGGATTCTAGGCCGCCCGGTTTTTGGATCTTTCGCAATATGTGGAGGCAAAACACTGATAGAATCAATCATGTTGAGGCCCGTTATGTTACCAAAAACGATCCTTTTACGAGCTATCGATCTCCGTTGGCCAACAACCAGATCAGTTTGTTGGCCGATTTTCCAGCAACAAAACAATAACAGAGCACTCCGTGTTATACGGGCAAGTTGACCTGTTTATTTAGCCAATTAGGAGCCCTAATTCAGATACGAGCACTGACCTGTGCTAATTAACACGTACATAACGACTTGGTATGGGCTTAGAAAGACGGTTTGTCAGAAATAGTGTATCATATTGACTGATGTATCAGCTAGCTGAGTGAAGGATGGACTTATTTCGTCGTACATTGATGTGTTTTATGTTGAAGTGTATGTGTTTGAAATTTAAACATAATACCGTTATTTCCCTTAAAATGAGTGCTGCTGTATGTATTTGTACGTGTATGATACAACACACACACACACACACACACACACATAGAGAGACACACACGCGCGCGCGCACACACACGCACACAAAACCATATTTAGAAAAAATAAGAATCCATTGAAAACATCTGCTATAGAATCATGTGACAAATATCTATCTCTCTATCTATCTGTCGTATGTCTGTCTGTAGGTTTGTCTGACTATCTATCTATCTATCTATCTATCGATGTACATGTATATATGATAAACACGCATGCTCTAAATACCGGGACACATATATGACAAAAATAAACACCCCCACATACACTGATTTAGTAAAGTATCTGTAAAGATGTCCCAGATATCGATGGTTGTTTTGTTAGTGATAGAGGACGACATCATATAAAGAGGTGACGGATATATTACACAGCTTCACCTGTTCCCATCTCAACCTTGATCTGCTCAGATAGAAATAATTACATACATACACGTACATGGAGACGCGCGCACCCCGAGAGGGGGGAATGAGGGAGAGAGATTCTCTAGGACCATAAAACATTAAATATTTAAACATTATAATTGATATTAAATCGTATTTCTTTAGTTAATGGAAATAAAAGATTTAGGTCAACAATGCTTTATTTACTTTATGATGCGCCCCCCCCCCCACACACACACACACAGACACACCTGAGAGAGAGAACAATTTTTCACTTCTAAACAACACATGATCAATGACTAGATTCTGGAGCATTGCCTAGTTAAGAGGAAGGTCATGGTAAAGGACGACCAGATCAATGTTAGTCACGTAGTCTAATCCTTACCATGACCTTGTAAGACTCGGTGTAGGACAGAGAAGAATGTCTGGTCTAAAGGTTTTGTTAATGTGTTAATAACCATAACTGGGATGGGATATTGTTCATTATTGACACGTCTCTTTAGATGAAAATAATCCTCTATAGTTTTGTGGTAAATTATCCCAGCTGAATGATTGTGTGTGTGTGTGTGTGTGTGTGTGTGTGTGTGACAGACAGACAAACGTACAAACCAACGAACACACACACACAAACACTATTAATAAACTGACTGACTAGCTGATTAACGAATTAATTGATTGGTTAACAAACGGACCAATTGATTGACTGACAAGCGGACTGATCGACTCACAATATATTACAGTTACTGACTGACATGCTGACTGACTCTCTGGCAATCTGACTGATCGATTGGCAGACTGATTGATTGACTGACAGACGGATTAACTGTCTGACAAGCTGACTGACTGATTGATTGACTGACAGACTGGTTGACTGTTTGACAGGCTGACTAACTGACTGACAAGCTGACTGACTGACTGATTGACTGACTGACGGACTGATTGACTGTCTGACAAGCTGATTGATCGACTGACAGTCTATCACAGTGACTGACTGATAAGCTGACTGACTAACAGACTGATTGATTGACTGACAGGCTGATTGACTGTCTGTTCAGCTGACTGATCGACTGACAAGCTATCACGGTGACTATCTGACAGGATGACTGACTGAATGACAAGCTGACTAAATGACAAATTGATTGGTTTTCTGACAAACTGATTGACTGTCTGGTCAGCTGACTGATCGACTGACAAGCTAACACAGTGACTGACTGACAAGCTGACTGACTGACAGACTGATTGGTTTACCGACAGACTGATTGACTGTCTGATAAGCTAACTGATCGACTGACAAGCTATCACGGTGACTGACTGACAAGCTGACTGACTGACAGACTGATTGATTGACTGACAGACTGATTGACTGTCCGATCAGCTGACTGATTGACTGGCAAGCTATATCACCGTGACTGACTGACAGGCTGACTGATTGACTGACATACTGATTGACTGACAGACTGATTAACTGTCTGACAAGCTGACTGATCGACTGACAAGCTATCACAGTGACTGATTGACATGCTTACTGATCGACTGACAAGCTATCACAGTGACTGACTGACAAGTTGACTGACAGACTGATTGATTGACTGACATACTGATTGACTGTCTGACAAGCTGACTGACTGGCAGACTGATTGATTGACTGACAGACTGATCGACTGTCTGACAAGCTGACTGACTGGCAGACTGATTGATTGACTGACAGACTGATTGACTGTCTGACAAGCTGACTGACTGGCAGACTGATTGATTGACTGACAGACTGATTGACTGTCTGACAAGCTGACTGACTGGCAGACTGATTGATTGACTGACAGACTGATTGACTGTCTGACAAGCTGACTGACTGGCAGACTGATTGATTGACTGACAGACTGATTGACTGTCTGACAAGCTGACTGACTGACTGACAAGCTATCACAGTGACTGACTGACAAGCTGACTGACTGACAGACTGATTGATTGACTGACAGACTGATTGACTGTCTGACAAGCTGACTGACTGGCAGACTGATTGATTGACTGACAGACTGATTGACTGACTGACAGACTGATTGATTGACTGACAGACTGATTGACTGTCTGACAAGCTGACTGACTGGCAGACTGATTGATTGACTGACAGACTGATTGACTGTCTGACAAGCTGACTGACTGACTGACATATTGACTAGTGCTGACTGGTGTTGTTGTGACTGACTACCGACATAATACTAATAAAGGCTAAATGGTAGATCTTCAAATGGCTTGCCTTTTAATAGCTATTTATTTATTGTTTATTATTACTACTACTACTACTATTGTTACTATTGTTGTTGTTATTGTTGTTGTTGTTGTTGATGTCACTACCTACATAATTATCATAATAAATATCATTATTATTATCATCATCGCTTTGTTCACCAGATAGATTTGACTATATTTGTTTATCTCTCTATCAGATATAATCTTATTACAATACAACAAACTCTACAAATTAACTCCCTCAGTTGTATGAATGTGATAAAATGACTTACATTTTTGGCGAGTGTGAATAATGTGTCATGATCTAACTGTTCTAACATATATACTGTCTCTCTCTCTCTCTCTCCCCCATATATATATATATATATATATATATATATATATTCGACAACTAAGAAGATATAGCCTAGGGTTGTTTTATTAAGACCTAAACCATATGAAAATTAATATAGGTTTTTAGCTTTAGATAATAATAGTAGATTGGTATATTATTCCTATCTTGAATACGGGCACTCATTAGTGGTAAGTTTATAATGTGTTGGCTTGTTGATAAAGTAATATAAGAGAGAGAGAAGAGAGAGAGAGAGAGAAGAGAAGAGAGAGAGAGAAGCAAGCAACCAAACAAAACATTATAAGATAGCTGAAGCTCACGATCTATAAATAAAACAACTTTTTTATTATTCTACCTGTTGGCGAGCGGCAGTGATTTGTCAGAAGTCGTTGAACGTACAGACCTATGTTTGTGAATGGTGTGTGTGTGTGTGTGTGTGTGTTATAGTGTGAGATAAGGCAATGGCACAGAAAATTAGAAGGCGTGAAAAACATTTCTGGATGATTCATCGGGGAATAAATCCAAATTGGTGGGTTATCATGCTGAGACGTGTCCTTTTTAAAGTCGCTGTCCATCGGAACGCCGAAAAGCTATTTAGGTCCTATAACGAAAACAATATAATCAACAACAACAACAACAACAACATTATCAACAATAAGAACAACAACAACATTATCAACAACAATAACAACAAAGTGATAACCAGGTCGCCATCACGACTATTTGCTAATTAATTTCCTTTGATGTGCCTCGAAATGCCTTAAAAGGATCACTTACTCCAATGATAACTACCACCACCCCCACAACAACAACAATAACAACATTGCCAATCAAAACAGCAACAACAACTAGATCGATATCGAGAAAATTTGCTAATTGTTTTCCTTTGTAAGCAAACAATTAAAAGAATTGCCGACTTCATCGATAATCGATACATTCGAGATTTCCGCCATTAATTTCAATCAGCGGAAATGACGTCATTACACCCCCCCCCCCCCCCCCCGTGAGATATCCGGACATCAATAAGACGACCTTGATGAGAGCTCCAACTGTCAATTTGTTAAACAGTTTACTGGCTGATTGATATTTGTGGCAACTAATCTAGAAAGATGTGAATATAAACACTGGCTGTACACATGATCGTGTAGTATACCTGAAAATAAGTAACAACGTAACCACAGACAGGTAGACAGACAGACAGACAGACAGATAAACATGGCCTCTGTGGCCTGAAGGGTAAAGTGTGAGACTATTTGCCCTTGATCATGGTCATGTTGTGTGGGAGGTCGGAGTAATCCAGGACGTGACACTATAGTAGGAGGAGCAACTGGCAAGGTTTTCTCCGCCGAACATGTCATCATCTATTGTAAATTCTAAACTTATTTAGTATTAGTCCCCGTGGTGAAGCAGTAACCTACAGACCATATGTGTCTCCCTGATTTGAGGTTGCCAGCCACATAAAATAACTGCCATTTTGGCCATTATTATTATTATTATGATTATTATTACAGACAGCGTATTAATTATCATATACATACTCAAGACAGATAGATCGGTGTTAAAACATCTACACTTTTTTTTTTGGATTCATTCACACACACACACATTTGCTGGCAGCAATTTCTCTCAAACATCAAAACCAAATGTGAGCTATATCGTTTGACTGTCAAGAGCATAAATGGCGGCCAGCTTTTGTCGAGTGTTTATGGATCAATTTAGTTAAGTACAAGTGTCTAGGGTGTGTTTAATGTGGTGAGAAACGCTGCTTTGTTCAGATTGGCACATAAGTGTATTACTATTGTTATGCAGTGTTTGGTATATAGTTGCGCCAAACGAAAAACACTTCAAACAGAAGTGTAATACGTCTCCGTATTTGGGTCGGGTCAAGGACATTGCTATCCTAGTCTGTGATAATTTATCAACTCAAGCGATTTGCTTTGAATACGAAAGCACACTATTTAAAGATGCGTGTTGATAAGATATGATGTATGAACATGTTTTAGTAGTGGCTAAAGAGACGCTGACACAGAAACTATCAATTCTTGAATACAATATTTGGACGATTCATCAAGGTATTAGAGTCAGAATAGCATTTATCCCTATTAAAATTTGTAATATCAGTTCCTCGCGTTTGTGTGTGTTATTCAGGGTTCGCGCGCCCATGAATTAGGATTAAAAGTATGATGGTGTTGATCCCGATTTTGTTTGACGTAATCCTTATGTAGATGTGTGTGTGTGTGTGTGTGTGTGTGTGTGTGTGTGTGATTAACTTTTAATTGTATAAATAGTTTGTATTTAACTTTTCCGATGTAAACATGGCAACCCCCCTCCCAGAGAGAGAGAGAGAGAGAGAAGAAGCAATTCCAGAAATAAGTTGTTTATCAAAGCTTCGCTGACGGAAACTGGAGCCGGCGATTTACCAACAGAACTGGAAAAGGGAGAGAAAAAAAACCAGCAAACGAAATGCTCAACGAAAACAGGAGTACAGAATCTACGGATCCGTGCCGGCGAGATTCCTTCTCTTCTGCGTACAAACCCGCCAACAGGGAGCCGAAAACTACGGCGGTGACCTGGTTTCCGTAAACAACTGTTTACAGTTGCTCGAAGCTGGTACACAACGATGATTGACGCCGCTGAGAGACAGGTCGATCTGGTACACGGTCAAAGGATCGCCTTATGTCAATATTGAGCTAATAATGTTGTTTTGATTCGGGTTTGATTTTTGCCTTTATCGATTTTCGTCGTCCGATTTCAGAATCGCTGCTCGACCGGCTTTACGTTTCCGTCAGGTTCAAGGACATTACCGGTCTTAGTATTTTAATTGTTGGATCAAATTAATGATGATAATAATAATAATAATTCATTAATGCGAAGAATATTTTGCGCCAAGAAATCTGCTACGAGGCGCCATTCCTGTTTTTGACTGACGAAGTTCTGAATGGCATTCATATGCGGACAATACTGATGTGTCTCACCAAGTCAGTGTGGTAACTCAAGATATAGGAGGTCAGCTATACACACATGTCAACTGTTTCGGCATGAGATGGTCGCTTCGGTGGGAGAACATTATCATGACCAGCATCATCACTATAATCATCATCATCATCACCATATCATCATTTTGTTATATAGCTGATGATCCCATTTAAACAAGTTAATAATTTAACCCAAAATTCATAGGTCTCGGTTAGGGCAGCTTATTCCAAATGACAACATTGCAGCGATCACACCGATCTCATATCGGTCGAGAGGACTGAGAACTGGAAATTACAAGGAAGAAATTTCAAACTTCGAATGGAAGTTTGGTAGGTCGAGTCAACCACTTCGAATTAAGCTACTATTTCGTTTTATCTATACCAGTATAATTTATTTTGTTTATAGCCCACAATGCAATGCCACTGTTCCGATCACGTGATGTTTGTTGTTTTTGTCATTATTGTACATTATTACAAGCGGTTTATATTCTGAAACCCCACCAAGGCCATGTACAATTCAGATAAACATTTAACTGACCAGGAAGTGTGCCTTTTCTAACTTCCAGTTATGGATGCACACTGTACAATAATCCATCACCGCGTAAGGGGAAGGTACTGATTTATGGTATCATCATCATCATCATCAACACACACACATGGACGATTAGTAGCTAGTTGGTGGATTGAAACGGTGAACCTCTCAGTTTCACACCCGCGCCTTACCAGTTGGCCAACATGATGTACGTGTACTGTTGTGCTCGATGGAGGCGTAATGGCTATGGAGAAATGCTATGGAGAGGCCAAGAATAACAGTTATTGCCCACCGGTCAAATAATTGTTATTGCCTCCCGGTGGTCTGATTGTTATTGCCTATTGATCATATAACAATTGTTTATCATTCGTCATAAAATGGATATCTCCCATTGGTCATGAATTTGGAGATACTATGTTAGGAAAAGCTAATTAAAATTATGGATCTACATCTGTGTTATGTTCATCTATTCGCGAGCTAGATATCTCGTTGTATGTGCGAATATATAATGTGTGTGTGTGTGTGTGATTGGCTTTAAGAACCAATAACTTCCAATGGAAGGATCCATTGGAAGTTAGTGGTTTTTAAAGCCTTGACACACGAGCGCGCGCGCACACACACACACACATATATATATATATATATATATATGTCATATTTGGATGACATTATGTTTAGCTTCTTTGGTAGTAATCCAAATGACTACAGATATAAAGAAGACATATTGTGTGTGTGTGTGTCCGTGTGACTTATTTTTCAGTCTCCAGTTGCCAAATAAAAGTTTCCCAACACTCGCCCTTGCCATATAATCCACAGCGATTCTTACTAACATACACTGTACCAGAGCCATTAGTACACTTCCGTGGGAAGTATTGGGCAGCAAACATGATCCCGACAAGTAAATAATCTTCTGACAAACTCTGCGTTCATAATTAGAAGGCGTAGGGAGCAGTAACCTCCAGAAAAATGGTTTGTTTTGGTCCGACAACAACAGAACATCAGAGAAATAGTATGCGTAGTATTTTCTCCATTTTCCCCTGGAATAATCCTTATGTCAGAAAAAAAAGGATTATGAATCATTTATCAGCTATAAACGGGCGATGGACAGAGGAAATGTCAGACGCAGCATCTCTTGTCGGACCAAATAAAGTTAAGTACAACATCGCCATTGTCATCCACACTGTCATCGTCGCCATCATCTTCATCATCAGCAACAACAACAACAACAACGCTGTTTATCTAAACCAACATGTATATAAGTAAATTCGGTTTAGTCCTTCTATATTTATCCTATATTATTCGTTTCGACTCCACCATAAACCAGCTCTGTGGAGCCTATGTGACAGATAGTGAAGATAACAGACCGAACATGGGCTCCATAAATCAACATAATTCATCAATTAACTCAATCTCTCTCTCTCTCTCTCTCTCTCTCTCTACAAGGCATATTAACCTCCACACACACACACTCACCGATTGCTACTTATTTTCGGTGGTTTATTGTTTCGTGTGTATGTATGCATGTGTGAGTGTGTGTATGTATGCATGCATGTGTGTGCGTGTGTGTGTGTGTGATCTGATCTGACGAAAGCGGAAAGGTGAACATGCCGCTCTTTTAACTGTAATTAATAATGACATCGACAACATAACAAACGAGAAGACCTCTGCTCCCTCTATCTATTCCGGTTATCACATATAGATAACTGTACCCTTGAACAACGAGGTCAGTCTTTTTGTTTGCTTGTTTGTTTGTTGACGAGAGGCTATCAGTTATTATTGAATAATGTCGGAGTTTCGATTAGATTATTGTCGACAATTGATTGTTAGACTTTAGGCAGCGTCATCTCAATGTTCAAATTGGTAGTACAACAAAAACACAGTACTTGTTTTACCAAACTATATATATATATATATATATATATATTATATATATATATATATATATACACAAATAAAGAGACAATATAAACAAGGATGACAATCATAACAGCAACAACAAGATAGCAGCAGCAGCAGCAGCAACAACAACAACAACAACAAAAGCACTGATCGTAATAATAATAATATGTTTTGATATTCCGTGAACAAATATGTTTATAACTTGGTTTTTAAATCCTGAATTTGTGATATTTGACATTTACTCTAATTTAGTTTTGTTTCAGCGACGTGGATCACAACTGTTTGTTTACACTGACAGAGCAACACTTGTGACTGACAGGGCAGCTTTTAAGAAGTTTTCTATTTTACTGGCAGCATCTCCGGATATATACAGCGAGCCCCTATTGAGCAGTGGTTATTTTTAAACGTGTCATCATCATCATCATCATCATCATCATCATATCATCATCAGGCAGCCTAGTAATAAATTAGCTCAGACGGTAGAGTCGAGGGACACTTATTTCGAGTTCAATTACTAAACAATTAGACTTTTCGCGCCAAGCCACTTAGTAATCATTAGTCCCGGTCCAGACACCTATAATTAACCGTCTGACGGCTATATAGGGTAGTTTGGGATGGATGATGACGGATCTGTTCGATGGGGGATGTCCCTCCCTCCAGCAGTTTTTTTTTTAAACAACAGGTGACGTGAATGGGAGAATAGTCAATACACCATTATAAACCAGTGTTTTATTGCAGAAGGCGATTAATATCAAAGTATAAAATTTACTTGAATACAATCACACAATCAATTATTAGGAAATTAGCCAATAAAAATAGACGATCTACATTTCCCCCCCAAAACGGAGATTTGTCAAAAACAGGTAGAAATAAAGTAGATCTAGCAGAATATCATGAAATAAAGGATATTCTTTGAAATAAAAGAGAGTTGGACACACTGGACTAAAAGGACGTATTGCCTCAAAACCCGTGGGAATGAGTAATTGCGTGAGTAATTGAGTGAGTAAATATTGTTTTTGTTTTGTTTAACCTCGTCGGTCATCGCACCTGGGACACGTCATGGTCGACAGGTGACTGTGATGAAATGAGATGGGAAATGAGATGAATCATTCCACAACCACAGGTAACACCGTGCTAGATGTCCACACTGATTAATCAATGAGACGTGACATCCAAGTAATATTTAATTAAGGATCTGACAATTAATCTCTTGTCACTGTTTTTGTCAACACGAGTTACATGTGTAGCATTTACAAGTAGGATATATCACTAGTATAATGCTGTATAATTAATGTTAATATATCGGTGATATAACAAATAAAACTGCATCATGTCATACGGGAGCAGTAGTATAATGTTAATGAGATGACATGATATGACACGACATGATATGACACGACATAATATGACACAACATGACATGACATGGCATGACATGATACGAGGATAACACGACATAAGCATAACTTTAGCATAACATTAGCATACAATTAACATACCACAATATAACATAATATAGCATAGCATAGCACACCATAGCATAGCACAGTACAACATTAGCATAACATAATATAAGCATAACATAGCATAACAACTCAGTGATGAAACAGTTAATATTACAACATATTATCGGTGATGTAATTACTAATAACACAATATGTTGTGGTATGATGTTAATACCAAAATATATCAATGATGTAAAATTGAATACCAGAGACTGTCAGCGAATCAAAACTACACGCCAGAATCCATTGAGTCCGGTATGCAATTGTTGTAGCAATGATTTAACATTCAATACTATATGTATCAATCAAGCAACACCGGGTGGTAAAACGTAATTGCTTGGCAACGAGCAATATCTCTAAAAGAATAAATAACCTACCAATTATCAGCGACGTAAAATGTTAAATGAAATGAGTGCCCACCACAAAATTTATTCCAGGACAATAAGCACAACAGTAACTACGACTGATATATTCATGTGCCGGCAAAGATAAAGAATGTGTTCCAGGTACTTGCTAAATACACACTAACAACAAGGAATGTTGCAGAAAATTGCCACTCTATATATATATATATATATATATATATATAATCACTAGGTTACGATGCTGCGTACCACGTGCAATATATGCTCAAGAGAGATAGTTTCTGAATATTTGGCAGAAAATTAAGATAACCAGACCCAGTAATTTCTATGTTACATACCCATTTAGTTAGATTTCTTTCGCTGTCCATGTTAGATATACCTAGGTATAATAACCTGTTATATACTGTAATGAATATTCGGCTAAATTTTGCGAGCTTGAATTGTTTAAGGATGCCGGTGATTAATACAGTCTTTAGATATGAATAATATCTTCCGTAGTATTTTCCCGATTGTTTACCACCAGCAGTGAAACACTAGTTGGTGGGTTTAAAAAAAAGTGGTGTATCATTATTGGGTTTTTAGATACATCTTATTGGCATATCACTGTACAGTGTCTTTGAATGGCTCCTGCTGGTAAAGGCACCGATATAAATATACATTATTATTATTATTAGTGGTAATAGTAGACTTCTTTGTTTACGATTCCTGCTCTGTAGTAAATAACATGTTGGAAGTCCTGATCCACTGTAAAGCAATCCAGAACAAGATGTGAAGCTATAGAAATCCAACTTTTTAAAGCCTATTATTTAAATGTTTATCTGTCAGTATCCGGGAAATGTTATAATAAATTTTGTATCTTATGATTTATTTGGTTAAAATAAACCAAATATATATATACAGTGCCATCGTGATTAGAAAGATGTTGCACATCATCGATATATAGGCCACGTGAACGTAAAAATAATCAAATGACGTATTTCAGTAATGTGGATCATACATTCTACAAAGGTGAACGGAATACAATCTTTTCAGGTGGGTCTTCTGCAGAGGTTGCTCGTTCTGGATTCTGTGATATGTGGGTTAAAAGAAACTGGTGTCATCACTAACAGTGGTATGTTGTTAACACACACACACACACACACATAGGTGGGGGGATCACCTTCATGAACCTAATAATATAGTTCTGCTAGTATTACCTATGTTGTATTCATGGTTCTATTATCAGAAGAAATATAACATAAACTAGTTTTCTGTTCATTTATTAGTTCACTCACACATGAAATAACATAACTCTATAACAATTATCATTTATGTATATAACGTTTTTATAATTTCACATGACACTGACTGGTGTACGTATATATGCATGTGTGGAATCATATATATATATATATATATATATATATATATATAAATTCACACAAAAATATCTACATACATATGTATACCTATATATCTATTATATATATATATATATATATATATCAGACATCACAATTTGCTATAGACACCACAGCATATAGCAGTTGCCCAGACCAATGGTTTGTTATTTATTTGTTTGTTCACACGTTCTGAAGTTAGTAAACAGGATTAGTTGTTTATTTTTGAGGTAGCTAAACCACATAATAAAAGGAAGAAGAACTAGATAGATCACAGCCAACTTCCAATTGTTCCAGAACAATAAACAATAACATGCAGTGCGGGTGTTTGTATTATGTCGCAATATCCGGTTGTCCAGAGAGGTGGCCACGGCTAAATATCATTTTATAAACAGAGGCCCTGTACCATTAATTATCCGGGGTAGCTGCTCCGGAGTCCTTCCCTACACTAGTAGCAGCTTCCTACCTAAAGTGCACACCTTCACACAGGCGGAAGAGAATTGTCTGGGAGGCGGCGCCTTCCCTAGATACTAGAAACAAAGATGGAACATGGCAAGATTTCTCTACGTAGGCTTGGGCAAGAAGCACATCAAGAAGCGACGCAACACTGGAGATAGCTACAATCACCTAGCTACGTCAGGAATACTGGATCTCTGGACTTGAGCAGAGCCAGAGGTCACACACACACACACACACACACACACACAGGGAGTACATAGCCATACTACCGGTAGTACTTGTCAGTAACTGCTGTGCAGCATTTGGAGATCAATGGGCATCAACTGGTCCAGAATATGAAGTATTCTTATTTGATCTGGAACATGGAGCAGCCACATCCAATCTGGTATTAGGAGTCCTATCACCCTAGGGATATTGGAATACCAAGTGACAGCGGGAATTGCATCCCCTAGCTGTGCACCAATCACCATTATGTACACTGTCAGTGAGATAACTAGACAGGATGCAACTCCAGTATTGCCAATGCAATCATCAAGCCAATGTGCAATGAGAGATCATTATCATCATCATCATCAATAACAACAACAACAATAACATCATTATCACTGTCATCACCATAGCCACATGTTCCACAACCACTACCTCCGGTGGCACAATATCACCTGACACGCTGTGAAATG
Source organism: Paralvinella palmiformis (assembly GCA_025642065.1). NCBI lineage: Eukaryota > Metazoa > Annelida > Polychaeta > Terebellida > Alvinellidae > Paralvinella > Paralvinella palmiformis. Next base: position 881,108 of record JAODUP010000037.1, on the reverse strand, counting down.
TTGTTGTTGTAACGCCTGTTAACAGAGGTAATCCTATTAAACATTATTAATATTACCGGATAATACAATTAGCAAATGATGAACAGCCGACAGCAGCCATACACTGTCTAACAGCTAGCTGATAATAAACACCAATTATCACAACCATGGGAATAGCTTTATGGTATAGAACAAAATTCCCCCAAACTGATTAATTCCTCCAAGAAGATCAGTTCCATCAATTGATCACAGCTATATAATAATATCATATATATATATATATATATATATATATAAACCAAGCTAACTGCAGCAATCTTATTTTCACTATAATCTATTCCTGCCTAAACAGACTGAGAGCTGGTCCCAGTAGAGTGATTCAACTATATATATATATATATATCAGTAACTGTCTTTTCAGGCATGCTATTAAATACAAAGAATATCATGTATATTCACCAGATGAACAATAAAAACAGCGAAGCTCATCTCATCTCTGTCAAATCTCATAATTTCCTTCTCCGTAATTCCCCATACAAGGTCATCCCTATCCATCTTTTTAAAATGATCCCCTAGCAAACTACATAACAAAAAATGAGATAGCAACTGATATATATATATATATATATATATATATTATATATATATATATATATTATATATATATATATATAATATATATATATATATATATATATATATATATATATTATATATATATATATATATATTATATATATATATATATATTATATATATATATATAAGTACTTACCTTGTCTGCATATGAACTTTTAATTACCAGATAATATAACAATGATTGGCTGTTTTTGGCATTAACCATATAATGTAATATTACAATCAGGATCATTATCAGAGGTATAATATTAGACATAATGATCTGATATTTAGCCCCTAGGGTGCCAGTCAAGCGTGTCCCAGGCGTTGTTCAGGTATTACCACTATTACCAGTGTCACACAGATAGATGTGATAGTGATTAATGGCCAAAAGTGAAATGTACCCAGACACATTTTACCACATCAGAGGCAATTCATAGCTCAGTTCACACACACACACACACACACACACACACACACACACAAGTTTATGATGCTTAAACAATTTGTTGTATTTATGTATGATATTTGTGTCTTCCATTGGGACATTCCCATAAGGCAAGAAAATAACAGCCATTATATATGTATATATATGTGTGTGTGTGTGTGTGTGTGTGTGTGTGTAGTAATTCATTCCACTGGGGATGTTTAGTAATAGTAATACCATGAAGACCTGTGGCTGTACCTATTATATATACTGACAATAAAACCTACAAAGATGGAGTTCTTTCAAAGGGCTCACCTGAAGACATCTTCAATGTAAGACATGTGTACACAATTGACAATCATATTAGATCATAGTGAGAACTGATTGCAATCTACCAACCAATTAGTAAGGTCAAGGTATTTAGAATAAAGTTACCATAAATTACTTGGTTACCTTCTACACTGATCTCTAAGGTTTACTGACTGAAACTGATGGATCAGTCATACAAAAAATGGTTGGTGAAGTAGAGATAACAAACACTGACTTAGCCCTACCCACATCCACCACACACTCCACATAGGCCAACCATGGCAGGTTTTGTCATTTTAAAGTATAATATTTAAATGTTTTGTTTCACATAGCAAACACACACACACGCACGCACACACACTTAACATAGCAATAACTTAAAACATGCAATTTTCAGCTTCATAACACACAAATACCTGATCAGTGTGTGCAATCACATTTCTACAGGCATATTAACACACACACACACACACACACACACACACACACACACATATTTACTACCATATTAACATTATACATCCCAGGTATACATCCTACTTGTGACAGTTTTCAGTCAATATCTTGAGGGTCATACACATATACTACTGATAACTATATCACTCAAAAAAGAGAATAAATGACTCCTCCCTCTTGGTATGTACCACTCACCCTGTAAGCCCAGTGCACTCAGACATAATAATCCTTGAAGATGACACCAGGATATCTCAGACTGTCAGTTCAAGTATTTATCCACCATTTCGAACTGATACAAGTATTTACAATTCACCCTTTACTATGCATAAATGCCATCAGAAGAAGCTCATGTTCATGAACCAGTAGCCTGATCATGGCAAAGATGAATGCCCTGACAGGTTGCATTACCAGGAGCCTGTCTTCATCAGACAGTGCCTGGCAGTTGGATTTCTCAAAACTCAATGTAAAAGATGCCTCTTCACAACTTCACACATATATTCATAATGGCAGAATCATACACGGATTCACAGAACAAAGTATAGGAAATACAGTATTTTCAGGCACAGGATCAGGTAGTGAGATGCAGTGCTTGAGTACAGGCAAGAGGTTTTAGCAGAGTCAGGCTTATGACTTGCAAGGTCAGGTGGATTCATGCTATATATATATATATATATATATATATATAGTTTGGCCCCAGCTGATGAGCAGAAAATCAGTGCCAGCTGGCCTAGATCCATTATGCACACCGGAAGGAACAAGACAGCAATACCCATAAATTTGTTTCCATCAGGTTGAGCAAGCTCCGAAACGTGGGAATTAACTTACTGTTGGCTTTTTTTGGTCTTCACGATTTGGGAATTGTGGATATCCACAGTAACATTATGAGTACGTGCATTACTGAACAGGTCCAATAGCAGTTCGTTTTGGCTGATCATTCCAGTTGGAATTCATAGCTAGAATTTAATCATGGGTAATGGTTAAGTCTGCTCGGCTTCATTCTAACGTGCAGGTCACAGCAAAATCGGGCACAACAGTTGTCACGGTCAGATACGGATATACTCAGCACCCAGGTTGTTGGCATGGTAAACGCATGCAATAAAACAATATGCACGTAACCTGCATGTGCTAAACTTGGATAACAAACAGTTTAGTATATATATATATATATATATATATATATATATATACATACAGAGAGAAAAACATCAACAATGATAAGACAGGCAACAAAAATAAAGTGTCAACAAAAGAAAGAGCTTTAAATACTAGACAAGACTAATGTTAACACAGTGAAAATCATTGGTGTAATACTATTAGATCGCCACACCAAGCAAGTAAACATGCTCTGGTGCGCGCGCGCGCACGCGCAGACGCACCCACACCAGTCATCTAATTCTGCCTAGCAAATATACAGAACAGAGAGAAAAATGCAAAACAACAATAACCGAAAATTATCCACTTCTGGCAAATAGTTAACAAAAATACTAATCCAATCTGACAGCGTGGAGAAACTAATTACGTCACACATAATCCTCCGCCAATACCTTCAATCAATGCCAGTACTACCACCTCCGCTAGGGGAACACGCGCGCGCGCACACACAGATCGTCCTCCGCGTCAGAGAAAATGCATCCACGTGTTGTCCGATTCGGAGATGGGCATCGCCCTGGCGTAGCACTCGACGGCGTAGTTCTTTCCGAAGTTGTTATCCCAGAACGTCGAACCTCCGGCGGTGTACATGAAAGCGAGTTCCAGTCGCTGGCCGACGGCGAAGTATTTGGGAACGTTCACCGTGAAAGAGAACCGATCTGTGGGGCCATCGTTCGAGTTCTGGACGTAGCTGGCGACGATGTCTTCGGAGCTCAGCCACCCGTTCGTCGTATAGCGGACGATGACGCACTTGTGGTAGGCGACGTTGGCGACGCGTACCGTCCCCGATATCGTCATATCCTTGTCGTCCACGATGCAGTTCTCCAGAACAACCTTACCCTCTTGGACGCGCCTCAAGAAGTTCGGGTCGACGCCCGGCTGTGAGAAGAGCGCGCTGAGATATTTCACGCCATCGGTACGGTTTTCCTCTTCCAGTCCGATGACCAGGTCCCTCATGGCCGATTTCGGAACTTCCGGCGGTTCTTCGAGGTTCAGGATGTGCCGGACCGACTCCAGGTCGAGGCCGAGGGCGTCGGCAAATCGTACCGCCTTCTTTCGGTGCGGGGTTCCGGGTGGCGTCTTGTACGTCTTCAGCGATGTACTACGCCGGACCGGTTCGGCCTTGAGGAAGTCGAACTCGCGATCCTCGTAAAACGAGTTCGACTCGGATTTTTTCATCCTCGAGCCGCTTGCCACCGCCACACCGCCAGCACCGCCGTCGTCACCAACATCGGGCCGCTCGGAGTACGTTGATCGTTCTCCCTCGTCCTCGGCTCGATTCGCATTGGCCGGGGGTGGTGAGGGGCTATCGTCGATGTCCGGGGCAGGTTGACCGAGTAATAACCGGATGTTGGGTCGGGTCTTCCGGGACAGGGGAGGCGACGAGCTACCGGCACCGCATCGACGACTCGAACAACGGTCGCTACCAACGACACCGCTACCGTCTATGACCTTGTCCTTGACGGAGTCCTCCACATCGCCGCCATCTTCGTTCCCATCAGCCTCTAGCGTACTGGTGCTGCTGCCTGGACTGCTGAACGACGAGTCAACGTCCTCGCTTCCATCCAGTGGCGTCCTCCGGCGAGTGGTTTGTTGTTCACATTCTAGCCGATGATCATGATGGCTGCCGCTGTTGTCGGCCGGCTCGCCTAGCGGCTCGGCCATGGCCGTATAGTCCTCGCTGAACACCGAATCTTCCGAGGTGACGCTCTCCGACGAAATCCCGGCGCTCGACGAACGCTCGACTCGCTCCCAGTTCGCTACCAGTTCGTCTCCGTCCGCCATCTCCGACGACGGCGATGATGTTGTTGCAGATGATGATGATGGACTACGGACAGAGGCGTCCGGATCGGATCGACCTCTGCCAGATGCGCGGAGCCGATCCCGGTGCTCGTTTCCGGCGCTGGACGCTAACTGCGTTCGAGGCGCCAACCGCGCAGCCGGCTCCCCCGTACTCAGGTACCACCGACACGTGCCGCTGCTCACCTGAGCCGGCGCCGATGACGTAGGCAATGGCACCGATCCAGAACGGCGCTCTTCGGCCGGGCTATCCGGATTGTTGGCGGCGTACAGTCCGGATTCGGCTTCGGCTTCCCGCACCAGTTCCCGTTGGCGTTCGTTCTCTCGCAGCTTTCTGGCCGCTATCCGCTTGCGTACCAGTTGCGTGTAGTAATATTTCTCGTGATAGTTCTCCGTGTAGCTAGCGTTCTTGGTGAAGTGCGCTAACACATTACTAGCGCTGGTCAGATCGTCAACTCTCCTACACTGCATTCTGTCCCGTCGACACTCTCGGTCGGCACCTTAAACCTACCCAGCTTACACCCGGCTTGCTGACTGTCTGCCAACATGAACTTCTGGAACATCAACAAAACATGTCAAAAAAAACCCCCCGCACATCTAACATCAAACACATGCGCCGACTCCGCCGATCCTAAATAACTAAGCCATAATTCAGTATGGGTAGGTCATCAACTGATATACAGCTCAGGCAGGGCAATAACCATTCACAATGATTAATATTATTATTAAATGAGCACGATTAGTCGTCGACAGAGAATCGTTATTATGGCCCAATATGTTATGGCCAGTTACTGATACAGAGAGAGTTCTGGTGGTAGTGGAGAAAAGGCCGCGTTTCCGGTACAAACCAGACTATTGGTTATGAATTTATGACGACATGGTGGCGTCTCTAACAGTGTAAATACTTCATAAAGCCGGCCTCTACTGTGTCGGTTGCTAGGCTGGCGCCCATCCACGTGTTGGCCCTATTACAGCGACCCAGACACTAGTATGACCTAATTCTGATGTTTTAACATGGGGTGCTTAGACAGGGCGACATAGTTAAGATATATATATATATATATATATATAAGTTACCCACATATAGTGATATATACGCAGCCGACGGCACACTTTTACACGTCGATTCTGCATCTGTAACACGCGCGCGCGCGCGCACACACACACACACAAAGGTCGATATAACCGTTGTCTGGCCAAGGCGGTTGCTATATTTATAATCAAAAACAAACACAAAAAACGATACTACCATCTATAGGTCACTCTGACCTTAATTATTAACGTAATATACCGGTCTCACCGGCCAATAGAAACAGCGGGCAAATACAACCGAGCCGTAATACTTCGGCATACACGTCTACAGCATGTACCGCTTCGTAATTAACAACGGCAATTACCAAGACGTTCAAAATACGAAACGAACAGCCACTAACGACATATTTATAACTGACGGAGCTACGAACATTAAAACTCATTAGCTTACCTGTGACAATCAGCCAGACATCCGACAAGTCGGTCGACTAGTCCCGAGTGTTTACATGTATGGCGGAGCCCAGTCCCTCCGGTACACGTAGGCGGTGCTCGTTTATATGTAAACAAGTCCACGTGCTAATGTTTACAAACAAGGCGGCCCCCGTCAATGTCACGGCGAGTAGGCCAAGGACATTTGAAGGACGCCGACTGTGAGCCCTTTCAAAGGGCCAATAATTCGTCACCCGGTATGACTCGACCGCCGCCGAAGGGGGTTCTGTTTGGGCAATGAGCCACCAGATCGGACGAAGGAAGTGTTCTATTCAGACCGACGTTCACGATCACTCAGATCTGAGCGTCCAATCCGCTGCATTATCGGCGACGCCATAACCGCCCGAAAGCAGACGAAAACGGGATGTTTTGGTTTAAAGCGGGAAGAACGGATCTGAACGTTTTTTTTGGGGGGGGGATCGCTTTGAAACAAGAACGTAACATTCGGGGACGAAGTTATGGGGGCGGGAGAACGTTCTTTGCGTAACGGGCGGGAGAGCGGAGATAGAGCGAACTAGAAATAGAGAGCTGGAGATCTGACCCTATAATATTATTGACGGGCAGACGTCGTTTCTCGGGTGGGGGGGGGCCCAATCCCAGCCAATCGGAACAGAATGGCGGACAAAAATCGATATTTATCACGCCCATGCCGCGTGTCCTGAAGCCGACGAGCACGTGTTAGTTGTGTGCTATGTTGGTGTTTAGCCAGGTCTGTAGGAACTAGTTCGTTCTCGAAACAACTGGTCAACATTGACTGGTGTGTGTATGTGTGCGTGCGTGTATGTGTGTGTGTATTAAATAGAGGTAAAATGACAACTTGAATAATTCTATATTTGTTGGCTATGAAAGAGTAGTACTGATCCATTGTTTTGTTGTTTTCTTGAAGTGTGTGTGTGTGTGTGTGTGTGTGTGTGTGTGGGGGGGGGGGCGTTCTAATAAATGGTGCATATACTATTATTGCAGAATATTAGTTAATGTTTTAACATTAATGATGAATAAACATCAGCAGTCCACAGATGTATACCTCTCTACTTGGTTTTAACCAGTTCTAGAATGTGCTCACAACCAACACCTTGTATTAAAAATGATGTATTAAATATATAAATGACAGTGTGCTCTCAGATCACAAATACATTACAATCAATATCTAGTCTTTCAGTTAGATGTTATAATTAGTACTATTAGATCTAGCTGTGTTTCCCCATCAGTAAAATTATTGAATTTTTTCAATTAGATAAAATTATGAAACATGTTTTTGTAGAAAAAGACGGTCTTGGTCACCATTGGGCAACTATAGACATGAGTACCTAGATTACTGTAACAGTGTTCGTTATCATTAACCCAATAGCTCCGGACCATCCAACAACGACATAGCGGATTCGTGATATATAAGTATTGACGCCAGTTTGTTAGAAGATTATGGTGTCTGGATATGGTTTCAATAGTAATGGAACCAGCATAGATATTGGTAGGAAATTGAGTTATATATTATTATTATATTTACCTAGGTCTATCTGTTGTTCTGAATAATCAGACAAAAGTGTATGTTATGAATTATACGTACTATTTTGGGTAACTGATGGTGCTGCCATCATGCGGTTCGTTTATGCCCAAGTCATTTTAATAAACAGTGAAGTAAGGGAGTGAAAGAACGACAAGGGTTTTTAACAAGTAATAGTCATGTAATATTATCTCCATTGTATGATATGCAGGAAGATATATCGCGTCAATTGTAAACACTGAATTTTGCAAATAATACACTGATAAATACCGATTATCACGAACCCTTCCTTTCACTGAGCGCGCGCGCGTGTGTGTGTCTGAGAGCTATTTTCCGTTCAAACTTATGACATAATTATTACGATTAAGTATATGGCCTAGTGCCATCTTCCTGGGGAAATGATGTGATCAGATGAAATGTCGTACAGACACGTACAGGATCACTGAGATTTCGTAATCCAGATCTAGATGTCTAATTGCACCGCAGTAACGCCGTATGTCACAGGACAATGTTCACATTTATCACGTTGCTCACTGACACACCATGATCATGAAAAAAATACAGTATCTGCAATTTCCTAGAGATTCGGTCGTGTTAATATATATATATATATATATATATATATATATGGAATATAGCTTTAATGGACACCAAATAATATATAGGTAAATGTATTCTACTGTGTTTAGTTTTATCTGCCGTAATATTGTACTTCTAACCCAGTTAGAGTCATCATTTTCACACAATTAATTAGGCCGGTATTATTTACCCGGCAGCCGGGTTCAGAACGATAGAAAACGGTCTTATTCATCCGGTAGCCGGATCCCGAAGGAGAGTATCGCCGATTGCTTATCCGGCAGTCGGCTATAGAACGCTAATTTTAGTTCTTGTTCGGCGGGCATTGCCGGGTGCGTAACCACATAAACCTTCACTCGGTGGCCGACAAGCCCAGCCGGGTCATTGCAAAATGAGGACGAATCATTTTTTCTCTGAATGGCGTCTGTCCTGTCCCCAAACGTTTAAATTATTAGTAACTGCGATGGCTTGACAGTCATCTTTGGTGAACTTGGTGCAAGTAGACGCCTCAAATTTGGCAAGATAGGCCTCAAAATCTTGGCCGGGTGCAGAAGTGGCAAAATTTTCACTGGGGAACAGAATCTTTGCTGGGTGAGCAGGGGAAAAATTCTTCACTGGGGAACCGGCAGCCGGATGAATAATGACTTCCAATTAAATTATGATGCCAAACTATATCATATACTATCATATCATATATATATATATATATATATATATATATATATATATATATACGAATGATAAGATGGATATAAGATGATTTTAATTTATTTATTTGTTTGTTTGTTTGTTTTAATTATTTCATGGCCCAAAATCTTTTGTATTTGAAGACATTTGATGGTGTTTCAGCCATATATATGCTATATATAGGGGCGAGTACATGGTAGTGAGCTTCGGTGGCCTAGCGGTAACCACCCGGCCCTTGGTGCCAAGGGTCACAGGTTCGATCGTAGCAAGAGGTCGAAACTTTTTCAGAGATTAATTTCTCGGCTTACTACAGCGTCGGTGGGTGACCACGTTTAGTGGCGCTGCCGTCTCTACTGAATTATTAAAAATAAAGTGGGACGTTAAAGACCCCATCAGGACGTAAAACACTCTGGCAGTGACCACCCTCGGGGTGTTTCGGCTCCATCTTTCCGTACTGCTCCCCTGTGAACTCTCAACCATTCCAACATAGCCCGAGGCTGTGCTGAATAAGCGACAGTCTAGGGATTCTCCCAGAAAAACCAAGCACAAGCACGGGTACATGGTAGCATCAGATAGGCATGAATCCAATTTAGAGGGTTTCAGTATATCTCTGACCTGAAAAGGTTTTGAAAATCTATTTGTAAAGCAGTATATTCTGAGTTGTCTTGAGTACAGATTTCATCATCAGAAATGATCACTTTGTAAATCACTCCTGACGATAATGATTAATTAGGTATTCACAAAGTAGAGATACACGAACTGATCTTTCTTCATATATACTAACTATCGGGAAATATACAGTGATTTAGGAAACAAGTTGATTTGACGGGAATGCTGTTAGTTCTTGCAGACTATGAAATTGTTAATTATATGCTGTTGGTATGTATTTGAACCAATAAGAATGTTCAAATATGCATATGCATTTATTCACACAAAATTAAAAATGGATACATATAATAATAATGATGATGATGATGTTGATGATTATGATAATAATAATAATAATAATTTGTTTAGCTCATTAGGCTACAACACTCTGACTTAAAGACTCGTGTGCAAACAGGATGTATTATTAAACCATTAATTGATGTTTTCATTTCTCGATGAGATCACTTGGACAACTTCAGCTCAATTTAGTTTCATGAACATGCAGCAGTTCATATTTTTTTGTCAAATATGTACACATCTGATATTGGGGGTTTCGCCGTATGACACTTTTTTTAATGTTGAGGTCCAAAAATAATCGAAATTTTAAATTTTTATTTGGCCTATTTAACGCTAAAATTACAAAACGTATGTTTGAGGAAAAAGACGGTCGTAGTCACTATGGGAAAGTATACTAATCAAGATGCTAACACGTAATACTCAGTTATACTCGTTATACTCAAAGAATCAGTTACCCAATAGCTCCGGACCATCCAACTGCTACGCAACGGCCTGTAATATATAAGTATAGATCCAGGTATACTACAAAATTATGGTTTATGGTCATAATTTCACTATTGATGGAAGCAGCATAGATACGGATATGACATGGGATTATATATTATTATTGTTATATAATATGTCTATTTGTGGCTGTCGATTATCAAAATGAAGTGCATGCTATGAAGTATACCATTTAGGGTAATAGATGGTGCTGCCATCATGCGGTTCGTTTACGCACAAGTCATTTTAATATATTTATAGACAGTAAAGTGAGTGAGTGAAAGGACGACTAGGGTTTAACAAGTAATAGTCATTTAATGTTTTCTTCCTTGTATGATATGCAGGAACATATATCGCGCCAACTGTAAACAGTGAATTTTGCAGATAACACACTGATAAATGCTAGTTATCAGGAATCCCGGCCTCATTGACCTAAAAGAAAATTTATATTTAGGTCAATGCCCGGCCTGCTCTCACTGTGCATATGATATGACGTGGGAGGGAGCTATTTTCCGTTCAAAATCAAATGTTGTAAATGTTGCTGTTTTACGTCCTCCAAGTAGCCTAAATGTGACGAACGACCTCCAAAGGTAATGAGGCGAAATGAAAGATGAAACATCCTTCTGACTTAGCCCTACCTGGGTTTGAACACAGGTGCTATAAATCGGTGGGCACACGTGCTACCAGTTAGGCCACTGTATCGATAATAGGAAAGTTACTTTTATATGTATTGCCACAAAAGTCAGCGCAGATACATTGTTATTGTAGGTGAAGTTTATTTAATAAAAATCGGCTGGAGATATACGGAAAAACAGATGTTGTTCATATAATAATATTTGGTAGCAGAAACCAAAAAATAACCCACGAAATATGGATCAGATCAAGCCCCCAGTTATTTACAACGTACGGGGAATGTTGGGGAAAGCTAGAGACGTTTTATACAAGCATTTGAACTGTATTTTTATCTTGAAAAGGGGAAAAATTTCCGCTTGATTTTTCGGGATGTGGCAGGACAGGAGGCTGGAAATCTACAATACCTTCACTTTTACGGATGAAGAGAAGGATAAATATGATTCAGTTCGGGCTAAATTTGAGGCGTCTTGTAAGCCCAAGATAAACGAAACGTATGAGAGATTTGTGTTTAGAATGAGAATGCAAAAAACGGATGAACTGTTTGACAGTTGGTTGACAGACATTACAAACTTGACAAAGAACTGTCATTTTGAAACATTGAGGGATAGTTTAATTCGTGATCAAAAGTTATGGGAAACTAACGAAATTTCCAACAAAGTTTTCAAAAGCCCGCAGAAACGGCAAGTAAACAGTTAAAACTACTCCGGTCTACATCAGATAAACGTGTTAATCAAAATAATACAACATTCCGCGCAGGTGCTCTGCGTAGACCTGCATACAGAAACGGTACCTATCGTGGTCGAGGGCAGATTCAAGTTGGTGTGCGTGGTGGAACCGTGACACAAGTCAAATGTTACAGCTGTGGGAAAGTACATGAAGCTCGTAACTGTCCAGCGCATGGTAAAACATGTCATAAATGTGGGGAGTTAAATCACTTTGCAACTGTCTGCAAGGGCTACAGCCCTCACAAAACAAACAAGATCAAGGAGGTCCATGCTTTTGATGAACACGATGAACAGGAAGTATATACAGACACGTTATTTGTTGGAGCCATCAACAATATATCACTGCCAAATGAAATATTAAACACAGAGAGTGATGACGTGCCACTTTTGATCGGTTCAATTGAAGTAGAAAATGACGATGATTGGATTACGCCAATTGAAACGGAAGATGTTATCATCCCATACAAACTGGACACTGGCTCCCAAATGGATATACTGCCATTGAAAGACTATTGAAAACATACGAACAAAGAAAAGAATCATAAAGAACAGTGTTAAAATAGAAGCATATAACCATCAGTCAATACGTATGTAGGAATGACAAGGCTTACCCTCACACTGAAACACAAGACATATAAAGTTATGTTTGTAGTCGTAGACACAGATAACATTGCACTTTTAGGAAAATAAAACACCTGTATTCGCCTAGGATTGGTGAAACGAATATATGCTATAAACAGTCCAGGAATTAAACAACTGGTCCAGGTATATGATGATGTATTCAAAGGCAACGGATGCCTACAGGTGAAATATCACATTGAACTTAAAGAGGAAGCATATCCGGTGGTACATGCGCCACGAAAAGTTCCAATCTCATTGCGCAATAGACTGCACAAAGAGTTGAACAAACTTGAAAAACTAAACATTGTGTCTAAAGTGGATGAGCCTACAGATTGGGTAAATTCACTGGTGATCGTAGAGAAGAAACCTAATCAACTTAGATTGTGTATTGATCCACGTGACCTAAATAAGAACATTAAACGTGAACATTTTCATCTATCAACAAAGACAGAGATTACAGCTGAGATGGCTGGAGCTAAGTGGTTCACTAAGCTAGATGCTTCAAATGGATTCTGGCAGATTGAGCTGGACAAGCCCAGTGCCAGATTATGTACATTCAATACACCATTTGGACGGTACTGTTTCAACCGACTACCGTTTGGAATATGCTCAAGTCCTGAGGTATTCCATAAAACAGTCTCGCAAATGTGTGCAGGGATAGATGACGTGCAAGTGTTCATAGATGACATAATTATCTGTGGCAGAAACAAAGATCAACATGATCAACGTGTCAAAAATCGTCCTGGATCGTATACGAAAATCAGGACTGAAACTAAACAGAAACAAATGCCAATTGATGAACTCCAAACACGCCTTGGTTTGATAAAGTATCTAGGCAGGTTTATCCCTAACTTGTCAGCCGAAACAGCAAACATACGTCATTTATTAGAAACAGATGTGGAATTCCGGTGGACATCTACACATGAAGCCGAGTGGAATTATGTTAAACAAGTGATCGTGTCTGAGCCAGTTCTTAAATTTTACGATCCATCGCTACCGACAATGATATCTTCAGACGCGTCCAAAGACGGCATTGGAGCTGTCCTCCTACAAGAACATGATTCTCGCTGGCACCCAGTATCATTTGCATCGCGCACACTAACAAGTGCAGAAACGCGTTATGCACAAATAGAAAAAGAAGCCCTTGGAATTGTATTTGGATGTGAAAAATTTCACCAATATATTTATGGCAAAGAAATAATACTAGAGACAGACTACAAGCCACTAATCAGTATTGCAAGACGTAACTTATCAGACTGTCCACCAGGATCCAAAGATTATTACTAAAACTTCCGCCATACACATTTGAACTGATCTTCACGCCTGGCAAGCATTTAGTATGTGCTGATCTATTGTCCCGTGCATCAAACCCGAATCGTGAGAGTTCGACTGAAGCAGATGTAAAAGTTCACATTGACATGATTGTCAACTCACTTCCTGTTAGCGAACAGAAGTGAGAGGAACTATCTCGTGAAACTAAAACAGACTACAAACTTTCACAAGTGCTGAAACATGTTCTAGATGGATGGTCTGGCCAATGTGCTCGTTTATGTCAACCACACTACAGTTTTAGTGAAAAATATCTTTAGTGAATGGTGTACTCCCGAAGGGCCAGAGGATAATAGTACCCTCCTCTATGCAATCATTCATGCTAAGTCGTTTGCATGATGGACATATGGGTATTGAGAAGACAAGACGTACCGCCCATGAGGTCATGTATTGGCCAAACATGAACAATGATATATCAAACATGATCATGTCCTGTACTCCATGTCAGCGACATCAGAGGTCCCAGCAGAAGGAGCCGATCATACAACATGATCAGACAAAACCATGGGAGAAGATTGGTATGGATCTATTCCAGCTAGGAAACAAGACATATTTATTAGCAATCGATTACTACTCAAAATACCCAGAAATCGCATTGCTCACAAACACAACATCAGACATTGTAATTACACATGTTAAATCCATGTTTGCACGTCATGGAATTCCAGAACAAGTGATCAGTGACAATGGTCCCCAATTCAGCTCGGAATGCTTTCGTTTGTTTGCAAGAGAATATGGTTTTAGTCACACAACATCAAGCCCAAGATATCCCCAGTCTAATGGTATGGCAGAAAAGGGTGTACCAATTATTAAAAAATCTGTTTACTAAGGCCATAGAATCAGGAAACGACCCATATCTTGCACTACTTAGTTACAGATCCAGTCCACTGGCATGTGGATACTCGCCCGCTGAGTTACTTATGGGAAGAAAACTCAGCAACAGGATTCCCAGATTATCGAACCACATTAATGTATGTGGTGGTGGTGTTGTTAATGCAAAATTTCAAAATAGCGCTCGTAGCTATTATAATAAAGGTGCTAAGGAGCTTAAACCCCTGAAGCATGGTGATATTGTGCGTATCCAGGATGATAACAAAAAGTGTTGGAGTAGATTTGGCACCCGAAAGCCCAAGATCTTAAAATGTTATTACTGAGGATGGGCACGGTTTCCGTAGCAATAGGAGACATCTCAGGAAGACCCAGGAGCAATTTCATGACAAAAATGATTATGCCTGTCACTCAGATGAGCATATTACAAGTATAACACAACCAACATCCCAAGCAGCAGATCCTATCATGCCTGCGGTCACTCACACTGCTGGTCCAGAGACTGTAGAGCAGCCTGTAGGACAGAGACGTAGCTCCCGTCCAGTGAAAGTGCCACAGAGACTTGTTATTGAACAATGTTGATAATGACATTGAAAATCACATGTTAATTAGTTTATTTACTATGTATTATATTGATTGATTACATTGCATGATATCCAATTATCTGACATTATATAGATTAGATGTATTTGAATGTTGTGAATTAGATGTAAGAATAGATTTTCATAGTTTATGTGGTAGCAAATTATTTAGCCATTTATCATTCAATATCTTGCATAAATTATTACAATTTTAGCATTGCTATGGATAAACTTTGGTCTCTATATTATGATGAAATTACTGAAATCTTTCCTAATTAAGATGATTATAAATTGTAGATTTTGCTACAACAAATAGAGTAATTAACAACAGCTAACCAGTTAATATTTAAAACAAGGGAAGATGTATTGATAATAGGAAAGTTACTTTTATAGGCATTGCCACATAAGTCACCGCAGATACATTGTTATTGTAGATGAAGTTTAGTTAATAAAAATCGGCTGGAGATATACGGCAAGACCAGATGTTATTCATATAATAATACAGCCACGAGGGCGTTGTTTTCCGTTCAAGCTTTGACATAATTATTTTGATTCAGTATATGGCCTAGTGGCAGACACAGGATCACTGGGATTTCGGAATCCAGATCTAGATGTCTAAGTGTACCGCAATAATGCTATATGTCATAGGTAGGGTGGCCAGACGTCCGGCTTTGTGCCAGACTGTTGTACGGCTTTTGAGCCGGTTGTCCACTAATCCGGTCTTTTTTTATCTTTACATATTGTAACAGAAGAATGTCCAGCCACGTACAGAAAACTCTTAGCCAACAGAAAACTCCTGAAGATGATAAGTAAAGCACAGAAATACAAGAAATAAACAGTTCATGATAGGCTACCTTTGTATTTTTAGCACATCTGCTTCAATTGGGTTGAAAATAAATATTGATACTCATTTATTTTACTTCTGTGTAATAATAAACGGTGTCTTTATATATGCACTATGTGTATGTGCGTGTGCGCATGTATGCAATAAGTTGGTAGCCTGTGACCATGTCCTCCTTTTGGGAACACCGTGTCCTCCTTTTTAGAAAATTAGAAATGGTCACCCTAGCCACAGGACAATGTTCACATTTGTCATGTTGCTCATTGACACACCATGATCATGGAAGAACATACAGTGCCTGTAATATCCTGGAGATATGATCATGTTAAAACGGATAAATATAGTCAACTCAGTGGCGTAGCGTGGGTTGGGCGGCCAACACAGGGCAGCCACTTTGGGGGTTGGGCGGCAATACCAAAATTTTATTATTTTCCTGTAATTTTGAGGTATTTGTTTTTGTAATTGTTGTTTTGCCAAATGGATTAATTTAAAAATTGGTGCCATTTATAATCGTGCTGCCCCCCCCCCCCACCTGGTAAATCTTTTATATACGTGTGTTTACTGGAGTTGAAGATGTGTTACATTAAGGAAGGGGGGGGGGAGGCTGATCTGGGTGCCGCACAGGGCGGCCAAAACCTTTAACTGCTACTCCACTGAGTCATGAATCCATATGCATGTATTCACTCAAAACTAAAGCTGGATACATAATTATAATAATAATAACAATAATATCTAAAATTTGTATATAGCCCCATATATAATCTGCAAGAATATTTCTGTTAGTACTAATGTCCTTCACAAGATAAATAAAATAGATGTAGCAGATTTATTTATGATAATGATACATTGGATTAAACCGAGATCACTGACCTAATAAATTTGTTCACCAAAACGTTTATTCCGAGGAAAATTATTTATTCAGTTCATTAATAATACAACACTCTGACAGAAAGACCTGTCTGCAAACAGGGTGTACTATAAAACCATTGATGTCTGTATTTGTCGATGCTAGTGTTTTAATCATCTGGACAACTTCGGATCAATTTAGTTTCATGAATATGCAGGATAAAGGATTCGACCCATTATTATTTTGTTTCCACTATCTACAAAAGATATCGAGATTTTAGCTGCAAATGATTCAGTAAAAAATCTAGGGGTTATTTTTGACCAATGTATTAACATGCATGAACATGTCACATCAGTATGCCGAGCTGCCTACTGCCATCTTAAGAACATGTTTAAAAGCATTCTTGACACAAGAATCACTTGTAACTGTAGTTCATGCCTTTGTTACATCTCGTATAGACTATTGTAACTCCCTGTTATATGACATATCTGATTATAACATTAATCGCCTTCAGCGAATTCAGAATAGTGCATCTCGCATTGTAACAAATACTAGAAAATATGATCATATCACCCAAATTCTTCAAAAACTACATTGGCTACCTGTTAGACTGCGTATCCACTTCAAGATTCTGTTAATAACTTATAAATCTATTAATGATATGGCGCCAGAATACCTGTGTGAACTGGTTTTCATTAGAAAGTCATCCCGAAAACTCAGGTCATCCAGTCAGATACTATTGCAGGTGCCAGTGTCTCGGCTCAAGTCATATGGTGATTGTGCATTTAGTGTTGCAGCCCCCACTTTGTGGTATAGGTTTCCGGCAGATATTAGAAAGGTGTCGTCTCTTGGAAATTTTAAATCTCTTCTAAAAACATACCTATTTAAGGTCGCTTTCACAGATAAATAATTATTATCTTTTAAATCCTTACAGGGTTTTTACAGACATTATTTGGGGTATTATTATATTACATATTATTTGTACAGCGCCTTTGAATGGCTCCTGCTAGTAAGGGCGCTTTATTAAATATACATTATTATTATTATTATTATTTCATTGACTGGACAACTTTAACCTCTAAACTTAGGTACGCAATTTGATTATTTATCTTTTCTGTGAATTTCTTATCGTAATTCCTTGAAAGCTTGGAATATTTCTAAATTGAAAAATAATCAACCAATTCTGTGACATATTTTTCTCCGCCTGAGCTATTTTGTCACATTTCTAACAAAATAAAAATCATGTTAAAACTCTAAGTTTTGGCGACGTTTGGTTTTGTGGAGGGTGGCACGAGTCATCCACCCCCGTAAGAAAAAGGTATGGGTGATATTATTTTGTATTCTCTTGAATTAGTTATTTGAGTTCAGTAATTGATAAAAGTGAAAATCATACAAAATAATTAATTACCCAGTAAGTGTTTTATAGCAAAAAGGCTCTAACGCCTTCTGTTATTGATGTCCGAATACTTTTTTTCACTCGAAGTTTCTCTGGTGGTATATTGATCTAACCTAGTGGAGAATCGTCCAATATAACGTTTGATGACAACAGAAGATCTGAGGGATTGAACCTTTCAAAGATTTTCATCCGTTTATCATGGTTATTTAAATCGGGCTTCATGTAATGATTCTATGAGCATTCGGCATCATTGTACGGCTAAGACAGTTCTTTGTCATTGTAGAAAATATGTCTTAATCTGAGCCAAGACATGAGAATTGTCGCTCACTGGTACGGGTATCATAGGATGCAGGCATGAAATTCTCCTTCAATAATGATTTAGGACATCAGAATGTTGTTTCTGTGCACTGTTTGATATTACCCATCAAATTGTCATATTCTCATTAAGGCGAGTGATTTAAAAATGTTGGGAGGTAGACTTCACTAATTTCATTGCGGTGCTCGCAATATCCATTGCCTGCTATGTAGCTCATACCATATGAAACTTTCACATTTAACATTAATTTTGCTGACATTGGGTCTCGGATTATTTTAAATCTTGTACGTATTATTAGGCATACAAAGTCTGGAATTTCTGTTAGGTTTAATGTATCGGTAGCCTCATCATACGTGATCAGATGATGATTGATGTTTTATGGCCACTTTTGTGGACGTGGTAGGCTAAATGGGCCGAGTGATCTCCAAAGTTCATGAAATGAAGTCAAAGATGAAACACCCTTCTGACATAGCCCGGCTGGGGTTTGAACCGAGGTGTTAGTGATCTGTGGTTCAACATGCTACCAACTAGACCATGGGTGATTGAATATTTGGTTTGTTTATCATTGGCACTGGTCCAACCTAGAACTTCTGGCTAAAAAGCAGCTCCTGCATCCAGAGAAATACCATCTTGGTCACCTTAATCACACTCAGAATTGATAACTCATTAATGTTAATTAACTCTTGAAGATTTATTACGACACTCTAAACAATAACTAGCACTCAGAGCTCATTAACATTCAAACACCTCCATGTGAGTTGTCATTTAAAATGTTAAATTTACCACCAGACAGCAGCATTTGTGAACCTAAAATCTATCAACAACAAACCTGCACAATATTTGGTGCTAAAATCAAAACATGTGCAGACATGACAATACTCTTATCATGATTTCATTCGATATAACTTTTGAAGAATTCCTTGTTGTTATGTCTCTAATCATGTGCGTGCTTAAGCAGGTTTGTGCATCAGTATTATTTACCTGGTCATCGCATTTGAAGAATGTTGCAAAAAGGTTTTGGAACCATGAAACTTTTATGCCAAGAAACATTATTCTGTTACCATCATTATTAATGTATCACCAAAATACACCATTCTCAGGAGATATAAACAAAAATCGCCGTTTAGTTTCCAATTCAAATAAGATCAACTTGATTAACTATAAAAAAGAAATTATCTTAGTTACATTCCATGTTTTGATAGATTCTATTCAAAATAGTGATTGATGTATGTCACATTATTTTCAAACAATGTGACCATTATACACTAATAATACAATAACAAGTTTTTTTTTGCATCACAGGGTACTGGCATATTGAGAACACACTTTATAATTAAGCATACGAATCACTACTGGCCAGGCTTTACAGGATTGATGACGATGGCTGCTGAAGCCAGCTTTGGTGGATAGATCCCAGCCTTCGTTGAAAACCTCTTTCCAGCAATGTCAATCTCAAATTTGGCATTTTTCAGAATGAAATCGTTGTTGATGATTTTTGCTTCACCCGTGTCCTCATCCAAATCGTGTACGTAACCAAGACAGATGTGACGATCGAGTGTGAAGCCATATGCTGTTGACGTGGTCATACCACAGTATTTGCCGTTGCGGTATATTGGCTCAGAGCCCCAGGGCCATGGATCTTCATCCAAGTCATGATCCTCTATGAGGAACTGTACCAGTTTCTTCTTGATGCCCTCTGAACGCTGGCGCAATAATGCCGGGTAACCAATAAAGCCACCTCTCTGTTAGGAAAAAGAATGACATTAAATTCTGGAACTGAAACAACTTTCATTGGATGCCTGTAGAAGCTGAATGAAAAATTTCATTTTCAGATCACTGATAATTTGGCAAAATCTTATTATGATTCATAAAATTAAAATGCTAAATGATTAAACTTCACCAAAATATGAAGGCTAAACCCTAACTTACCTCATTTTAAAATTTGGATGAATTAATTCTTGAAACTAAATGTCTGTAAATTAGGTTTGTGACAATTTTTACATGAAATATCCACTTTAAAGTTTAATTGAACAATCAATGACATACAATATTCACTATTTATATTGCCTATGTAAATGTAGGCAAGAAGAATTGACCCTCATGTATAAGATGCCCCTCCCCCATGGTTATGATCTGCTTCTTGGGTAGCAAAATTTGCCTGATACCTGATGCTGTATGTCAGTTATGATGATCCACGATGGTGGTGGAGATAGGTTCTATTTTATAGGTAATATTTAGTATAATTTAACATCTGCTGAAACGGTAAACACCTGTCCTAAAGGCATGGATGTGTGAATCAGATACGGGGTCAATCCCATTATCTTGATTCCAATTCCATTTGTTCAATTCCAAATCAAATTTATCAATTCAAATTCCAAATTTATCAATTCTAATTCCATTTTTTAACCACTTTTTTACCATGAGTAGGTACGAATACCCACTCTGGATACCTAACTGGAATACCTACTCCGAATAGTTTAAATTCCAAGTAGGATTGTCATGGAAGAAATATTTCTGAATTAAAAAATTAATTGGTGGATTTAGTTATTTTTGTGGCGAAAAACAATTCCAATTCCAAATTTACCAATTCCATGTCTGGTGTGAAAGCGATAACAATGATAATCCCAAGACGTGATCAACTAAAACTCACATCAAATTTCACTCTGTATTCTCTGCCACATTCTAATGGAGTCACAAACGGTGTCAGATCTGTGCCCCAGTAAGCGAAGAACTTCTCCGTCCTCAATGCTCTGAGTGCATAATATCCAGCATTACGGACACCGTAGTTCTTACCGGCTTCCATTAGGCAATCGTATACGTGAAGGGCATACTGTTATAAATGGAAATATATAACAGCTTAAAAGTCACACTCAATGGAAATAAATAGTAACAAATAGATAGTTTGGTTATCTCATGTGTGTGTCTGTATATATATATATATATATATATATATAGAGAGAGAGAGAGAGAGAGAGAATCGTGGTTCTAAATATTTTAGTTCAATGGCCAGTTATTTCTCATTAATTAGAATACCCCTCCACATGTCACCAACAGAAAATCTAAAATATATATTATTTAATCAGGAAGGTGAAAATAATTTTACTTGTTATTAATGAATGGATCCTGGCTGATAAGATAAACAAATATTGTTAATTATTTGAAGTACAAAAAACCCCCAACTAAATATACAGTTTTTACATGGATACTTAGCTGTTAAATGTCTTGAATTAATATTCTTTGAATAAATAATGCGAGCAAAAGTGATATTGCTCCTAATTTTATTGGAAAACTAAACCCACTTTATTGATGATAAATGAAAGGCAAATGTTGTTGATATTTATGATGTCAGAACAGCAGCAAAAAATAAAATGTGGAAGAACAGAAGCCTTAAAATATAATATAGAAATGTCATATTATATATGTGTGTCTGTGTGGAAAATTACATTATATTTCCAGAGTCTGTGTTGGTGTGTGTGTGCGTGTGTGTGTGCGTGTGTGTGTTGATTGGATCAGTGATTATTGTGGTTACGGGGGCTATTTGATTGGATGGTGATGAATTATTGTTTGGATTATGTTCAGATAAATGATAGCTACCATTCGTATACTTCGTGGAGAGTTGAGAAGCGCGCCATATTGTACAGGCCCAAACCAGGGGGGAAATGTAGAGTAAACGATTAAAGCCCATATGATGATCATCATATTATCATATTAATAAAATATCCCTTTTTAGACGTATTTATACGTTAGGTCTCAAAGCATACTTGAGCTATGAAGGGAGCAATGTTGATATATTACGATGCGCTTAATAAAACGTGTGTGAGCATACACAAGAAAAAAACAGACACAAAAATTCCATGACTTACCTCAGATGGTATATATAACATCCAGCCATCTTCCCCAGAATGTGTTAGTCTCATGGCTTTTATACCACTGGCTTGTCCTACATTAATTAGCTGTAAACAAACAAACAAACAAACAAACAAACGAGAACATTAGCATAAAGACAAATTAATAACACTTTACACAAATCAGTTCATGGTATTAAAATGGAGTTAAGCTACCACAGTCTAGAGCTCTGGTAATCATGATTACGTGAAATTCATCAATAAATATTAAATGGGCTGTAACATTAACAGGCAATTAACAATAACCCTGTGATATCATTTCATAGTAAACCACTTGTCAAACGGCAGTAAAATTAATTCAAAGCAAAGTACATTACAGTGCTCGTGTGTGGCTGATGTGCTCTAGTGGCAAAACAGCTTCCGTGGCAAACATCCCCAACTGGGGATGCCAGATGAACACCTCCATCATTAAGAGTTTGAAAAATGTCTGCACCTATGGATCATTCTGTATTTGAATTTATTTTTTGATGGTAATATTTAACCTGATGGTTATATAGTAGTTGACTAGACACAGTCGTTTAACAAAACCTGATAGGTAGAGAATTGGATAAATACAAAGATGGCAGGTGGCAGTGCTGATTCAGAGATCCTCCGAGGAGAACGAATGGAAACCGTTAAAAAGGGCCTCGCGTATTATATCACAGATACCTTGCAGGTCATGTGCATGAAATCTTGAGACCCGAGTCTGGCATCGGTAAGTTCGGCCAACAATTCTTTCGCTTTCGGTCCAATCACATTAATGGCAGTGTACATCGACGTGACATCGCTCAGCTGGACGGAGCCATCTGCTGGTAAGTGCTTCCTCAGCCACTTGAAGCTGCGTGTCTGTTGTGCCGTGGGGCTTATCATGAAGTATCTTTCAGGAGAAATATGTATGTAAATAGTTTATTTCAATGATATGGAATAATGTACATGATATCGCTGCACAGTGATTTAGTCAGTACAATTCTTGTACACTTTAGGCAGATATGAGTAATGTAATGTCTGTTACCTGATAGGATAATACCAAAAATGTACATAAAGTATAATATCTTTGTATAACAATTGCGTAGATACATAAATATAATCATGTACCGTAGGTCACGGCCATTATGCCGAGGAAAGTTTTTAGGCCTAAAATATCATGATTTATGGTGTTACCGTCCAATAAGCCGACCTAAAAATCTGAACTTTTCCCTTGTAATATTTCCAGCCCAGGTGACGTTTTGAACACAGAAAATAATTTTGTTTTCATTATTCATAGCTATGTGTTTTATATACTGTCAATAGATCAAGGCAAATAATAACCATCGTTTACACAAACTGTTAGCGCATACGTAGGACCTCAAACTTAAATTAACGGCGTGATTAAACATTCAATGAACCGTATATGAAGTCAATGGCTTAGAAGTAATTAGACATATTGTCAATTACTACTGAGCCTTTGATGGTACGTTTTGGTCACTAACGCGGCAATAACCAAGACAATGTAATTGTAAATTACCAGTATATGAGGTCGGTTAGTAACTATAACTCTCTATTGAAAATAAATTAATTAATCAGTAATTATCCCGTTATTAATATAAATATGCCCATACAAAATATGTATATGGGGGCACCCTAATGTCTATGTCGCCAAACGAATGAGATACGATGCTCTTAGGTACGGGATGTCTTGGGGACGAGTTGTCTTGTTACCGGCGCTGCCTTCGTGAAATGCGCTACTGAGTCAAACAACATTTATCCATAATTCTACATATAAATATTGATTTTCATAATAAAGCCATATATAATTATCATCAACTTGTTTCACTTCTATTTTCATCCATGACTGCATGAGTTTAAATCAAAATAACGATTGATGTCCGTTTGTATCTAGATCTAGACTAGGATCTAGGTCACTAGCGTCTAGACGGCTGCTAACCCATTGAAATTTTTACCCTCGATGACGGGATTTATTGACACTGAAATAGCACCGGCCATTAAGCCGACCCCCCAAAATAAAGGTCAAAATGTTGACACAAAGTCTCGGCTTAATGGCCGGGACCTACGGTATATGACTTTATTTTTATAATTAATTAATTACATAAATGTGATAACACACACACAGAATGTGCTAAACTAATACTTTTAATTCCTAAAACCAATTTGTCTTCAGAGACGGTTATTTTTTAAATGCCATATTTTTCAGTGACCATTCCAATAACGGACAGTAATCTTCACTTTGACTTCGGTTGTCCAAAGTTAATTATGTTATCATAACTGGAATACTGACACCCCACTGTCATCATTCAATATAGACACATAATGTGAAGGCATTCATAATTATACTCACACTTCGTGTGTAGTATCACTAATTATGCAAAAACTTGCTGAGTTTACCAAAAATAATCCTCCACAGGATTTCAGCATTGAAATATTGTAAAATCACACGAATTAATGCATCAAATCATTGTGTGAAGCTTTAGTAGTTGACTAGAAAATGAAGAGTTATGGAATTTAAATGGCCAGGAAAGAACACTATTTAACATCTTATGTGTTTTTTGCTAAAATAATGTAACTTCAGAAGGCAGATAATACGTTATCACAAAATATATGAAAGGATAATGTATGACATTGTTCCGAGTGCGAGATGGATTTGAAAGAAAGTTTAAATCATAAAATCAGAAATTTCACGAGGTCACATTTAGCCCGAGTTCACTGATCATTTGGTCATTTAGCAAACTGCAGGATTTTTGGTATGAATGACAACTAAATGAATGTGGGGATGATTCCATCACAAAGAAATTGGTAAGATTTTAAGTTTTTACTTGAAACTCCTTAAATGACAACAAACCAGTGACAGTATTTAGTAATCAAAATATCACTGTCTGCCTTGTGATAAACATCACAACAAAGATCTTTTCCACCAAATGATCAGAGCAGTAAGATGCTAAATGGCCAGTATTTGACAATCTGAATATGTGCAACTGCAACTTTTAAAATCAATTAATTGAACACTTTTCTTAAAAGTGTATGTGCCACTTAAATCCCATACAAAAGTCTGAAGTTTCTTGTGTCGTTCTCTTCAAACAAATTCTTCAAACTGAACGAATAAGTGCCTCTCTTACATGGTTAATATAGTGTAATGTGAAAATAAATAATGCGTACAGTCTAAGTTATTGGTACATCCCTCTTTGAACAATAAGATACGAGACTATTGAGTATACATGTACCACTCTTTAAAATGTTAGCTCCCTGGATGACTCTAATTGGGAGCAAGGGCTGGGGAATAAAATCTATTCAGGTGGCAAATGAATTACCCCTCTCACCCCCACCAACAAACAAACAAACAAACAAACAAACAAACAAACAAACAAACAAACAACAATTTGTTAAAACCAGAAAAGTTACCCCAATTCTCCATCCACATGTTGACCTACCTATTATCTTCCATTCTCACAACACTACAATCATTCTCGTAGCCACCATTCTTGTTGTGCATGCCCGTGTGTATGATACTTCCTATGGATCTATCAACGTCATTGGAGCAGACATGTTGGAGGAAGTCCACCACCTCCGTACCAGCAGACTGAAGAGAGTGAGAGAGAGAGAGATCAGATTGGGCAAGATAATGTTGTACTCTGTTTATGGGCTGTCCGAACTAGGTACTGATGTTTGAGTAAATTTGAAGCAGAGGCAATATTCACTCACAGAACGAAACATGTTAGCCATTCTTTAAGCATTGGATCACTCAAATCAGGTATCAGATTTAAATATACTGAGGACCTGTTGAAAATTTCACTATTTCCTAAACATGACAATATTCATAATCTATTAGTGTTAGACATCCCAAGTGGGAACGTGGTGTAAACTTGCAGCACAAGGATGGTGTTTATCTGCAGCATTTGCTTTAATTTAAATTACACCACAAGAAGTAGAAAATACATTGTATAAAACAGAGAAGAAGACAAAAGGACAGGGATGCGACATTATCTGAGTGCAAGATGGATTTATCTAAGCATACGTCACACCAATCCAGGCTGGGGTGGATCATGAGGCTTGAATTTTCCAAGAAAATGTTGTTGCAACAGAAACAACATCATATGAATTCTTCTTCAATTATACCTGGGAAGTTGTGTATTTTATTTGTCTATTTTAAGATGGTGTCTTAATATCAAACTTTACATGGGAACTACATATGATCATAGAGAGTGAGATGGATTTATCTCTGCATTGGATGATGATGATGATTGGTGTTTTACGGCCACTTTTGTGCACATGCGAGGCTAAATGGGCCGAGCGACCTCCAAAGATAATGATGAAATACCCATCAGATATGCTCACGCCGAGATTCGAATTCAGGTGGTAGTGATCTGTGGTCCAACACACTACCAACTAGACCACAGAGCTGCCCCAACTCTACAATGGAGTTATTATGGGATGTCATTTGTAAACTGACACAAAAGTATATTTATAAGGCAATTCTTTTTTGAATACTTGTTTTAGAAATATTGCCGTGATAAGGCTAGCGCTGATAAAAGAATGTGTATATGGTAGCCTTATCACGGCGATATTCTCGATGACGATTTTAAGTAGATCTCTGCAAAGTTTGAACTATTTACGTGTTTCTCGATGAGTGGGAAGTTGTAATTAGATTAAATCTACAACATTTCTAGGCTCGAAGACCGATTTACTGCAGGAATAACTGAAATAATTTTGAAGTGGAACCGACCTGTCACCATCTTGGATTAGGCTGACACTGACATGTCTATTGTTTACTTTTCACTGATGATTCATCATCAAAAGTAAATTATAAAGTCTCAAAAAAGAAAAGCTATTGGAGAGATTGTGAAATCCCAACTAAAGGAAGAATATGTCATAGAAAACGTTGTCGTGGGATTTGAATATCAATGTCGAAATAAAATATAAAACCAGAGTAATCCAGAATATGTGTCATGGGGCGTTTGTAAATGGTTCGGTACAGAATCTTTCAAATCTTTCAGAAACTAGAACTTGTTGTCAATTTTGTTCGACTGACCCTATGTTTTCAGTGGTTTATTAAATTTTGTCCCGACCGACCCTACTTTTTGGAAGGAAAATTTCCCGTAAAACAAGTATTCGGAAAAACAATGGCCTAATGACATAAGGCAGATTTGTAGGAGATTAGGTGCTGATATCAGTGACGTTGATGATGGTCTAAATAGGAGACGCACATCTGGTACTCACCCTAAGCTCAAATTTGCTGAACGTTGACATGTCTATGAGACAGACACCTTCGCGGCAGGCCCAGTACTCCGAACGGACTTTCTCGAACCAAGCCGGTTTGTTGAAGGAGCCTTTATTCGTACCTTGTGGTCGCTGCATGTCATCTGTAATGGCATGGTACCAATTGTAATACATATATTACAACTGTATAGATGTGTGTGTTTCTCCCTCTCTGTTTATGTGTGTGTGTGTAAATGTAAATTGTGGCTGTGCATGCATGTATGTCTAAAAACAAATGAACTAGTAACTTTGTTAATTTAAAGTGCAAGCTGCTGCAAAACTACACAAAACATTACTCAAAGGTTCTACAATTACAAAACTAATTTTCGTCTAACAACATCTTAAAACTGAACTGTTAGTTTGATTATTAGCCATATAGCCGATTAGCTTAAGCATGTGCAGAAACTTTTATTACCGTGACGAAGTACAAAAGTAAACAAAATATGCGGGAGAATTAGTAGGGAAAGAGGTGCCACCAAAAAGAGCCGATCTAACAATTCAACCACACCACATATTAAAACAAATTCACACAAGACAAACCTCGCTTGAGAACAAATACGAGAATTAGGGATGCCATTTTCAATTATTACATTAGCCATACGCATACGGAATGGGTGTCTTATCGTTCCCAACATCACTTACATAATACAGGATAAAATAATGACGGAGAAATCGGTTGCTGCACGACAGCGTCATCATCATTACCCGTGGTGATTCTGCATTCAACAGTTTAACATCTCTGATGTTATTAAGTGGTTGGTGTTCGTAAGGATCTGCTGTCCCCCAAGAAATGGAGAGATTTAATCTGATCATGTGACTTGTAAACACACTTATTACACGATGGCCTCGTTTATTTTAGAAGTGAGTGAATAATCACTTTGTTCAGCCCCTGGCTCAAACTACTCCCATGGGGAAATGAGATGATCAGATGAGATATCCCGGAGATACAGCCAACATTGGGATTCAATCCCACTGCCTGGGATTCTTCAGCACAGTATGCTAGGAGCTGGACTATAGGAATTGCTAAGCTTAAGAAATAGTAGGGGAAAAATGTATACTACCATTAATAAAAATATAAAAACTCTTTTTTTAAATTTCCCTCATATATTTTCTGATATAAAACAACATACATGTATGTGGAAACAATAATAAATTATCAACAATTCATAATATGTCACTGAATATCCTGTTCAAAATTCAGAATATAGCACAACCCAAGAGAATAGCACGGAACCCCCGACCTGAATACGAGGTTCTTTTTAATTTTGTACCTAGGGCTTCCTAAAATGCAGTTTTGCACAAACAGAGAATTAATTAAAAAACTTAACTTCATGTGGTGATCAGCTATGAAAATCAGAACCTGATCTTAGGGAACACCTGTAGTTATGACCATTTTAAAAGGTGGTCATTCAACAGATGGCTAACACATGACGGATTCAATACAATGTCAAGATTTGTACCCGGGTAATTAGTTTCTGGTTAGCAAACGTTGCATGTCTGAGATGCTCTGGATACAAATCGTGTCAGTTTAAAAACGGAGAAGTCTGACTGGTGCTTACGATAATACATACATATCAACGTTTATATCCAGAAGAAAAGAAAAACTAGCAGTGTTTGCTATTTGTAAATGTTCATGTGATGTTACAGGACATCGCGGATGTTGAGATTTATGATGTATCAATGATACTACATCTGTGGGTACAACTCCTCTAGACCCCATTCCTCTGTTAGAAACTATAGAGTATTGGCAAAATATGTTTGGATTAAGGATATAAACAGAACAACAGCTAATAATATTGATGATGTTTAATGCTAAGTTGTTATCTACTAACTAGTCAGGGTTTACTACGATATATATATATATATATATATATATATATATATATAGTAATCAATATGAGATATTAGTTGAAGTATTTGTTGGTCGGCACACAGACACACACACACACACACACACACACACACACACAGAGACACTGAAAATACAAACATGGGTGTTACTATAGCTCAGTTCCTAGTACACCACTCGGTAAACCTCAATGGACCTGGGCTTGATTCTGACCATTAGCTGTGTCTGTGGATGTTTCATCTGATCATCACATTTCCCAAGGAAGTCACCCCCCTGACCATTTATTCCAAGTTGGACTTATGTATCGAGGATAAACAAACAAATTATTTACTCGCTCCTTCAATCACACACACACACCCACACATACACACATACACACACACACACACACACACACAGGTACAGTAAACTAAGACGTTCTACATGCATAGAAATAGTTTACCTACACTAATTGTACATTAACTGTACAGAAGAATACAATATAGAGATGTGTACAAAGAGCCACTCGACAGTGTACGAATATAAAGAGTAAATGACAGGAGAACACACTATGACGAACTTCACAATCGAGCCACTTGTTGTAGGGATAAACATAACGACGTGAAGTAACAGGGAAACTCTATATAACATGCACACATACAGACACACAAGCACCCCATGCACGAACACAGCATACAAGAGAATCATCCCGCTGGGTACACAGTTTATAGACACAGCAGATGGCGTACAGCATTGTCTGCAATGGTGAGCTACTACAGAATAAATCCAATCAATTAAGGTATCGTTGTTGACTGCGTAAAGGAAAATGATGAAAAACCAGAAGAAAAACCAATCACAGCGGGTAAGTTGTAAAATCTTCTTGGGAAAATAAACCTGCCACAATATTGTTGGTACACGAATAGCATCTTTTGTATGTATGCAGACATACCTGTGCATAAATGTGCATTGGATGAGAAGTAAATGACATAAATCTATGTTAACTTACTGATATGTAAATTTTTTGAACTCATCATTTCAAACACACACATACACGCATACGCGCGTGCGCGCGCACACACTAATTACTATAAAACATCTCCAGCAGCCTAAATAATTTAAAATGCCATTTTCGTTATGAGTTCCTCCAAGTATCAATTATTAAGAGAAATCTGACTAAGTTAAGAGAGAGGTGATTAAAATTATGATCTAGTTCAATCACAGTGCACGCATGCACACACACAGACACACACACACCTGTATGTGTGTAGTTCAATCAGAACCATTTGCCTGTCTTTGTTTTTATAACTCCACAACATCTAGGAGCTACCAACAATTTGTAATAATTATGACTCGCGTTGTGTATCTTTAGTCAATATGGATAACAGAGGATACCAAAGATGGTTCTGGATAGACTTTATAGCCTACAGCCTCCAAAATGGGTAAAACCCCATTTATATTTAAATCCTGGCTATATGAGTTAATTCAGGACTGGGTATATATATATATATATATATATATATATACAGTTCTACTCTAAATGCGAGTCTAATATATAAGAAAGGATTATGCTAGATGTCTACAACAAAATGTGGAATTATGTTGTTATAAAATGGTGTTATTCTAGTGTGAAAACACACAAATATTCAATGATGAGGCCACTAAATACGACACAATATTAAATCTGTTATGTGAGAGTCTGTTAACACAGAAAGAAACGAATTAAAATTAAACAGCAAAATATGTATAACATTTAGATTATGTTAATAATGTCTAAGAAGTGTGTGTGTGTGTGTGTTATGCGTATGTGCATGTTTCCACACATCTATACAATACAAGCTAGCTTCTGCTTGCTTTAAAACGTCACAAAGGCAACAGTTATATAACACAAATTTCAGCACAAACAATATCCAGGAAAAGATGTAACGCCAATAAATACCTAATTGTTTTCGCTGCGTGTCAAAATCGTCCTCTGCACGGTGAAACAGGGTATAAATGCAAAGCTGATTCACCAGATACACGATTGCCACGTTTTACCAAGCAAACAAACATACATACATACTCAAAGAGTAATATTACTATATATTTGCGGATTGGCAGCAGATCAGCCCCACAGTATCGGGCCGGTTACATGTCATTCATAGTGGGGGACCAATACCTAACTCTAACAATGTATTATCGTCATCATCATAATAATAAATACCTATAATATCTATATTGTATATACTACATGCTGAGATGTGAACTTGGATATTAAACAAACAAGCGAAGTCCGGACAGATGACTTGAATTATCCTTATCTACTAAGAATTTTTAATATATATATATATATATATATATATATATATATATACACATGTAAGTGTTAACATGGTAAATTAATTTGTGGATTTAATTTTTTTGTAGGAAATGTCAATTCCAATTCAAAATTCCTCAATTCCAATTCCATTTTTTTTAAATAATCAATTCCATTTCTAATTCCGGAATTGAATATATATATATATATATATATATATATATATATATAAAACACACACACACATATATATATATATATATATATATATATTTATTTATAGAGCGCATTTTCCAATTAGGCACTTAATATAAAAATTATATGTATATCTAACAAAAATGTAAAATAATAAGTTGCTGAGGTGAGATGGCATCACCAGACACCAAGTTACTAAACATAACATTAAGAAATGAGGATGTAAGTGTCACTGAACAATTGACAGAACATAACTACGCCGAATAGTAATATTTCACGCTGGAAGAGAATAGACAAGAAGAAGATTCAACAACAAAGAAGGTGAGGATATTACCTCGGTTGAACCCAGCAGATAAATATTGTTTTAAAAGCACAAAGCATTCATTTCGTGGTCATCAGCCTATCCAATGTTATCAGATATAAAGCTCAGTTATTCCACGTAGTGCATTAAACCAAAATATCAACAAATGTCAACAACAGAAGAACGGACCTCAAGCATAACCAATGGCGCCCCCCCCCTCACCGAT
This sequence comes from Paralvinella palmiformis, assembly GCA_025642065.1. NCBI lineage: Eukaryota > Metazoa > Annelida > Polychaeta > Terebellida > Alvinellidae > Paralvinella > Paralvinella palmiformis. The sequence continues at coordinate 848,566 of JAODUP010000037.1, read as the reverse complement.
TGGCTAAATCGGAACCAAACCGATGAGATTGACGCACACATCCCTTACCAAAGTCAAGAATGTCTTGTGGCTCAAACCACAGCGGCCTTTCATATCCCATAATCTGCCCATAGACAGCCCTATTGGCCTGCATCCGGGGAAACATCGGCGACATGCGGAGATTGCGACTCGTCTTGTACTGCACCTCCAGTAGACGGCGTACCGTGGATGTATGTAATCCTGGATGTTAACAGAGAAAAATTTTACTCTTGTAAAAATGTTACACACAGAAACGATTTTGGCGGGAACAATGTCTGAAGGAAGGCAAATCGTTCCTCTCGTCTTCTCTCGGTGATGACGCCACACACAAATCGTGTCACCGATTTGGCAAACGTTCTTAAAAGAGAAATAAAACTTGCCACACGGATTAGACCAATTCTTTCACTGCCTATGTACAAGCAAGCCACTTGTTGGTTAGTACGAAGCTAAAGACGTTAGGTTAGTCTGAATAGGTGGCATGAAAAGGACTGATGTTTCGGGCAAACCAGGCGAACAACCAACGAAAGCCAAACACTAACAAACATAACATAGAGAACCAAACACTAACAAATATGACACAGAGAACCAAACCAGACAGAACACCGCACAGTGCAGAGAGGAATGCCTGAACACAAAGATGTAAAAATGAAAACAAATACGCAACATGCGCCAATAATAACGGATCTGTGCTAAAAATATCACTTCGGGATATAAATATTTTGTCAAACAAAATGCCATGAGGATACTTCACCAAATGAATATTAAATATTAATGTTTGACTACTAGTAAATTAATGAGAAGTATGAAGCCTTTTGCCTGATGCTAAGAACTCATACAACTAAACCGAACAATAGGGTTGGGGAAAATATTAGTTGGTATATTTTGTTTTCAGTTCTCTGATTAGTCATCCGTAAGTGATATACTATATATATATATATATATATACTGTATATATCAATAGGATATAAAAGTTATTGTTTATGTGTAGTAGCAAACCTTAAAGACAGTCAACAATGCCATAAGACAAACATATAACATTGACTTTCAAGGTAATCATTAATAATGTCATAATTGTGTGTGTGTGTGTGTGTGTGAAAAGGCATAACCAAAAACTGTGATTAGATTCATGAGGCTGTTGATTAAAGAGATGCACAATGTCCTGGTGTGTGTGTTTGTGTGTGTAGGTGCACAACACAACGAACAGTTTTGTTTGGCAGGATAAACGATCTACATAGTATCATATCAGTTGATGAAGCAGGTCAACGGATAAACTTAATATTAACTTCACATCGATCACAAAGAGATCATGCCCAGTAAATTCTTGATAAATAAAATGTTTCCCAACTCTGATGTTCAATATTTCATATATTACTATTATTAGTCACACCAACGACCTAGAAGCTGCACTTGTGTACTATGCATACATAATGTTATTAAATCGGTTCAGTACAATCATGTCTCGCAAATGAAAAGCCAGCAAGTAAGTTTCGTGTATGAAATTTAAATGTATAAATGCCTTTTTTCCTGAATACATGCAACACACGACCTCCGACCAATGCGGGCGCCTCCGTGGTCTAGCGATAGCGTGTTGGACCACAGATCACTACCACCCGTGTTCGAATCCCGGCGTGGGCATATCTGAAGGTCGTTTCGTCTTTCACTTCGCTTCATTACCTTTGGAGGTCGCTCGGCCCATTTAGCCTACCTTGTGCACAAAAATGGCCGTAAAACATCAATGATCATCGTCATCATCACCTCCGATCAATGCTGCAAACATTATGACGTATGTCATAATGTAAATGTTTTTGTTGTTCGGAGAGAATCCCCAGGCTGTCGCTTAATCAGCACAGCCTCTATGTTGGAGTGGTTGAGAACCCCCCCACCACTCACAGGGGAGCAGTACGGAAAGATGGAGCCGAAATACCCTGAGGGTGGTTACTGCCAGAGTGTTCTACGTCATCAGGGTTTTTTTTAGCGTCCCCCTTTATTTTAAATAATTCAGTGGAGACGGCAGCGCCATTTAACGTGGTCATCCACCCACGATGTTGTGAGCCGAGAAATTAATCTCTGGAAAAGTTTCGACCTTTTGCGGGATTCGAACCTGTGACCGTTGGAACCGAGTGCCGGGTGCTTAACCGCTAGGCCACCGGAGCTCACTGTCATAATGTAAAACAGTTCCTCGTTTCATTTATAGACCTTTCTTAATATTCCCTACTGAATATTCATGAGTACACCGAGATCGAGGCTAAGGGGGCTAACGGTCAAGATCACTACCTACTTTACACATATGACTTTCATCGTGCGATTGTTGTCTAAGATCTATTTTAAAAGCTTTTGCAGTTTCTGAAACAGATCAATTCTGCGATAGTAGACAGAGTGTGAAAATAATAACCGAGTCAACTCTTTGTTTGTGATCATGACTCAGTGGCTGATGTCTACCGCGTACTTGATCCGTATTTCTCCGTGTTGTTGTTGAGTTATTTAGCCTCATCGCTGGTCACACCTAGGTCCACATATGGTCGTGGGTGACTGCCTAACAAAACAAATCTCGAACCCACAACCTGGACATTACCGTGCAGCGCTCTAATTACTGTACGACCAGAGCGCTGATATTCCTCTATGAATCATTCAACCAAAACTGCATACTTTATACAAGTGTGTATCAGAAACACGGTTAACACATACAAGTATTAGTAGTTATTTTTCGAGCTGTCTGGGTGATCGAAGTATCGTCCCCCACCCAAAAAAAAATGCAAAAGTCAGCAGTATATTAACTCCTAAGGGAATATCACATCACTCAAACAACAGCAAAATGGCAATCAAAATGATTGGATAACTTCCTCATATACTAAGCTGCTGTCCTCACTGACTATAGGAACTTGCCTATTTCACTTGAATTGTGGGATCCAAAGCTCGGAAAATTATGATTGATGTTTTATGGTCACTTTTGTGCGCATGGTAGGCTAAATGGGCCGAGCAACCTCCAAAGGTAATGCAGCAGAGTCAAAGATGAAACAACCTTCAGATATGACCACGCCGAGATTAGAACACAGGTGGTAGTGATCTGTGGTCAAACACGCTACCGCTAGACCACGGAGGCACCTCTCTCGGAAAAGACACTGGATCTGTTAAAATGGTTTCACTTAAATCCGCAAAATTTGTAATTCAGAACTGCGAGCTCAGAGCTAGTGTGACTGACATGGTTAACAGTTTAGGATTGGACAGCTCACTGGATGGAGCACCACAATGCTAATCAGAGCCTCGTGCATGGAATGGGAACGGCTCAAACCTCAATGCACTCATTCATAACTGACATAACTCAGATTGATCAGACACAAACAACTAACATATAACAGTCTGATGTGGTAGCTGATCGATCCATAGATCTGCGACAAGTCTTTCTCCAGCTCATCCCCTGATACGTGACATCATCTTCTGGATTAATCCTCTACTATCTATGACAGCCTTAAAGCACAAACTACAGTTATCCGGATGATCCCCGGTATGAGTTTCTCTACCCGCTATTCTCGCTAGAGAGGGTCAATGTCACTCATTCTGGCCGGGACTTCAAAGTACCAGGTCCATTCTGAATTTATATACCGGACGGATAGAGCCGGAGACCTGGAGACTGACTCAAACGATCTCCAGTTCACTGGATGGGGCCTAGTTGGTGGCTCGCAAGGTGGGCATACCAAAGTCATTCAATGGATGCAATCTTTGGTCATCAAGGCTGATGCTCAAGTCATCGGATGTCAAGTGTGTTTACATTTTTGCTATGGGAATGTTAAATATTTCCACCATATTATAATACTAATGGCCGAAATGACAGCTACCTCAAAGGAGGGAGACGCATATGGTCTGTAAGTTACTGCTTCACCACGGGGACTAATACAAAATAAATTTAGAATTTACAATAGATGGCACATTCGGTGGAGAAAACCTTGCCAGTTGCCTGGTTGGATGAAAAGCTCCCCCTACTATAATGCCAAGGCTGGGATTCGAACCTCCGACCTCCCGCACGGCATGAGCATGGGTAAGAAAGTCTCACACTCTTACCCACTAAGGCCATACCAATCGAACGTATTAAATCATAAGTGAGCTTTGTGGTACCATCTTAGAATGTAGATAATGACTGCTGCGTGCATCACCTATTTTAACATCCCCATTAAATCCACGTGCACAGAACGTCAAAATCGTTAATTAACATGGTGGACAATCAAATGCTTTTCACGGTTCCAGTAACAGGATGCCAAAGAGTCTGCATTGTCCCTTATGCATTTGATATACAATTATCATCCACATAAAATTATATCCCCTGTAAGCTGTAACCACTCGTAACGATATACAAATCGAGTACGAAACACTGTCTCAATAAAATCAAGCGCTTGATTAATGGAAATATTTGTGAATACTCTACTCATACGAGGAATTGCATTCAGCGGTCTGCGGTTGATTTTAGTCATCAGATTATCCTTTTTAAAGAAAGGGACACATTTCTAAATAGTTCAGCTCATTATCAAATGACATAGAATATCCACACTTGTTAACAGTAGTGGGCAGATAGGATTAAATAATAGAAGTATATGGGTAATAAGCTTACATATGACCACATTTTACAAGTTTTGACAGAATATTGTTAAAAACAGTTAACTGCTTGTTATAGGATGATGATGATGATGATGATGATGATGACTGATGTTTTACGGCCACTTTTGTGCACATGGTAGACTAATAATAATAATGATAATAATGCATGTTTATATAGCGCCAGAACCAGGTAACCCCGTTCTGAGGCGATGTACAGTATTATTATCCTTGACTCAGACCTGCTTCCATCCAACACACATCTCAACTCCCAAGGGAGCATACAACGCATGCTGTCATTATAGGCGCAAAGCGTTACTCAAACACATAGCCATCGCGTCCTGTCGGGTACTCATTTTTATGGATGAGTGAACCAGTTGCCATATGACAACATTGCAGCTCCCGGAGATTCGAACCGATCTATCACGGCTGACGCTAAATGGACCGAACAACCTCCAAAGGTAATGAAGCCAAGTCAAAGATGAGACAACCTTCACATATGCCTACGCTGAGATTCGAACTCAGGTGGTAGTGATCTGTGGTCCAATTAGACCACGCAGGTGCCCTAAAAGTTTTCTTAACACTTTTCACATAGGCACCAGCAGGGTTAGTAACTGGATTATTGGATGAATGCAATCAGTGAGTGATAAAGCTCATTCCAAGGTCATTAATAGCAGTGATCCACATGGCTCATTCTCCGTCCATTAGCAGGACATAACCGATGACTGACAGGGGTCTTCCCAACTCACTGAATGGATATATTAGGTGGCTTGCAGCGCTCACCTGGAGTCACTGGATGGGTACTGTAAGCGACAACCTTCCCATTAGACGACCAAATAATTAAGTGACTGGCTGATCTCTGATCCACAAAGTCAGCCACTTACCAACACAGCATATCCCAATCTCATTATACAGGTACACATATGGATGAGGCCTGCTGCATAAACTGGATCTGCGAGGAATACCGAAGAAAATGCCAACTATATGAAGCTAGACATTAAATACTCACCATTCATTAGTGTCACAATTATACACGACACATAATATTTACTGGAATAATCAGGATGTTAAATAATATGTTCAGCGTCTTACAACTCTGATAACTAAACATTACACTACTAAATTATCTAAAAATAACATTCTATCTGATGATTACATTTGGCTAGAAACAGACACAAACATCTGTTAAGGACTGGCTGAGATGAGTGATTATTACTTTTGCTTTACTTATAACCTTTATCATCATTATTATCTTCATCCTTATCATCATCATCATCATCATCATCATCATTACCGACAACAACTATTATTAAAAAATAAATGAACCTTGGATGTTGTTGGATGAAAAAGAGGACTATTTCCTCTAATGTGTGTGTGTGTTTTAGTACTGGCCGAATATGCACTGGCACAGAGAATCACAAATTATGATTACAGTATTTGCACTATTCACAACGGGGTTGAATCCAGAATAGTAGCCTATAAGACATGTTCCATCTCACTCACACACACACGCACACACACGCAATCACATAAAACCAAATACGTACATTCCAAGCAACTCATATTTAAATAAATCTGCCTGATCACACTTAATTAATGATTCAAAATAATTATCTGGTCCACACACACACAGAGACACACACACATAGAGAGAGAGAGCACACACACACACACACACACACACACACGCATGCATGCACACAGATAAACAGACAGACTGGCAGGCTGCAGACAGACAGACAGACATTTACACCTCATTGTTTGATATAATCAGGAGATGATCGGATTCCGGTGTACCACACCTAGACAAGGCTCACAATTACCGATATTTGTCTCGTAGTTATCATAATGAGAGGCTCTCTCGAATCCGATGAGATCTCTAAACACGGCACCCATCTCTCTGAGCCGAGGATATAGAGGCGTCATTCGTATGTGTCTACCGGTCTTAAAATGCGTCTCGGGCTGCGCGACTGTATGGAGTCCTACCAAACACGTTAAAACGACAGAAATAAGATCACAATATGAGAAAAAAATGAGAGGGACATCCTCCACCGGCAGCTCGAAGATACGAGGTCATCGGAATGAGGATGGTGCACGGCTGATGATACAAAATCGGGTACAGAGATGACGGGATTAAATGATGGCATCTGGACAACACGAGAGGACAATATGTAATAAGCTGATTAGGCTAATAGAATGGCAGAATATGTTCTCTTCACTAGGATTACCGATTTCAAGATGGAGTGTAAGTTATACTGTACGTAGCCATTTATATTGTAGATTTGTGTGTGCGTGTGTGTGCGCGCATGGGTGTGCATATATGTATGTTCAAGTGTTAATTTGAGCACTATCAGAGGTCCATTCAGGCCCTAGCCATATCTACAGATAAGAGAAATGCACCATTTCAGACAATGTGCTGGAAAGAAAAGAACCATAATAATAATAATAATAATATAATTACATCATGACGGTGAGTGACTGTTGAGGCAACCAAAACAAGGACCAGTCAGTTACTGTAACTGACAACAACTATCAGATATATACATACATATATGCTAGTTGTAAATAATGTTAGGTATGTTCAGGGTATCTGTTTATCAGTGTATAAAAAGGGTGGGGGGAGGAATTGGCAAAGATCTATATATTATGGACATTTTAAGTGGCTGATAATTTAAAAGATGTACGTTTAGGTCACAAGCCATAGAAACTATTGTTATCAACGGACCTGTTCATATATAAAAATACTGAATACCTAGCTTTATAAATGAATATTTTAAGAGGCGCACAAAACAATTATTTACAAGTGTATGACTGTAACTATGTAATTGAGATCATTGCTTATTTCGCGTTGAATGTTTATTATTTTTAAGAGCTTTCTCTTTTGATGTACAAAAAAAAATTACATTACCACTGAGGGTGTTTGTTCCTGAACTGTCTTCGACATTTTTCATTCCACAAAAAGATTTTGTTCAACAAATTTTGTTCCATAAAAAATCAAAATGTCCCCACTGACTAAAACACAGAATGTACTAATTTAACTTTGTTGAAAAAAGCCCAAATCCAATGTGAACGTGATTTTACTATTGCTTTGTGACCTAAATATCCATTTAAATATTAATCCTGGCTTTAATACCTGCTGTTTCCGCATGTATATGTGTGTGTGTGTGTGTGTGGGGGGGGGGGCGGGCGTGCACACGCGCTAATAGTAACAAAACAATAACAGCTTACTAGAATAGCTCTAGAAAAAACCCAACTATGCAGCGACAACAAAAAGAGATAAAAAACAGGTCATGAGTAGACACACTGCAGCTCTATGGTCAAGTTAGTCAAACGGAAAACACAGATAAACGTGAAGAAAATATATCAACTGACAGTCACAATGTTAGCCACAAATGGACAATTATCAATTTGAAAAATGCTACAACAAAGTGAACAATGGTAAAGAATATTAATAACAATTCCCAGGTGATATTTCATTTAGAGGGGTGGCTGATTTTTTGTCAGAAATCCCGTTGGCTCTACCTCATACCTGAGTTCTTGCAGATGTTTTCTGAACATGTTTGTCTCCGAGTGATTACGTGCTATATGACGTCATACATCCTGATTGATGGATGGATGTCACGTGAGGTGAGGGTCGTTCGTATCCGGTTAAATTCAGATGCCGTTTTACAAAATAAGACCTTTGTGGCTAACAATCTACTGACAATGCATGCAGACACCTTGGAAACACCAAACGTTCTAGCTAAGGAAAGACTCAAAGTGTCAATAAAAAGACAGACAAACTACACATAACCGTCTAAAACAGGCAAACGTTTCCTTAATACGACAGGTTGTGTTTCTGTGAGCAGAGAATGCGAATGATTAAAGGAAACACCACAAATACAATCATTTATAAAGGAGGAACGCCATTTGACATTTTTTACCATCATATTCCTAATGTCTAGCTTTTCATCGGATTATTGGCTTCTTGAAGTGTCCCCTATATATATATATATATATATATATATATGTGTGTGTGTGTACCAAATCTAATCAGAATATAGTGTGCATTGTATGAAATACTGTTTTTGTGTGTTTCCTATAAACATTGGGTATTAATGTCATCGTATTGGTATGGTTACTTGTGGGAATTGTAAATGCAAGTGTGGAGCAAGTTTGGGTATAATCACAACTTTTCTGCATATGCACAGGTATCTGCTTATTATCTGTGCGGGGCAGGTACAGGAATAGACTGGATGCGAGTAAAGAAATTGCACCCACATTCACCGCTGGCAAATTCACAAAATTTGATGGCGTTGTTTCTTTTAAAAACTCACACTGAATAAGGTACCAGATGTGGAGGTGGACTGCCGGTAGCAGATCACCTATTTCACGTCTGTGAACAAGCGAAACATCATCAATGCATCACCAATACTGTTAAGATTTCTGGAATATTATTTAACGATCCTAAATTGTTGTGAGCTTTTGAAACATCTCCTGACCAAATCAACCACCAGAGAGTGTGAGTATGGCAGGAATAAGTGCCTTCGGCGAGTATAACAGTTATATGGTAGAGTCGGTTACACTCAGCACCAATCATCACACTGAAGGGCGAAACAAATCCCACAAACACACCCAATAGTTATAAGCTAAACTTAGTGAAAACAGCAAACACAAAAGGTGACGACCATGAAAACCTTTTTAAAATTTACATTGTGTGTGAAATACGTCGAATACCTTATACCGGTACCATAATTAAGGAAATGTTTGCATGCTCTTTCTTAGGAGGTGTTGCAGTAATATTGGTACTTAAGCTCTAGGAAAAACAGATAAACATCGAGGAGCACACAGAGTTATGGCCTTCTCGTACATATCACAGAGTTGGGCTGGTGCTGTGACATAGCCACGCTGCTCTGATCTTCGTCATCCGTGACGACTTCGTTTTCGAAATAAAGAGGGCGTTCGTAGCCCATCATTTGGCCAAATACTGCTTGCAATTCTGTGCGGGAAAATATCGGCGAAGTACGGAGCTTCCTGCCATTGAAGTAGCCGACCATCTCGGTGTCCCAGTAATGTACACAAGCTATATCAGCTAGAAGGAATAAGATAAACAGTGGAACACTGATGTTAATGAAAAACACACACACGCATACATACATACATACATACATACACACACACACACACCAAAACAGAAACATAAACACACACACACACACAGATACATCTGTTAAGTTTACATAACACAATTATCATTTATATCTAATGTATATAAACATTAAGTACAGTCAACTCTCAATTTATCAGTTGTGGATCAAGCAGAAATTTGATTATCTAGATAACAAAAAGTTGCCTAAATATTTCCTAAAAAATGTGGGAAAATATTTAATTACACAGATTTCTCATAAATATGTGAGAAAATTCAGCTGAATATGATATTGGTTGGGACGATGATGCTTACGTATTAAAATCCTTTTTTTATTATTCTAAACCCATAGTTATATGGGCTGAGGGCCAAAGTAGCCCGCTGCAGCAGGAAGATTACTGGTTCCTGGCTTTTTCAACAGTTTAGCACATTAAATTAGACTAATCACGAATCATGATTTATTTTATTTCTTATAAAATGACTGCATTTTGAAACTGTGGAGTATAACTCTTGTCAATAAATATACGTTGCGGCATTTATTTTATGCCTTCTTAGCTTTCTACTGTAAGTATATCATTAGCTCTCTTTTGCAATTCTTCAATCTATACATTTCCAATGTTCACTGTATCATAAAATGGAATCAAGTACAATTGTATTGGTGTTATCACATTCTGACTATTTGTCTGCAAAATGTGGAGGAATGTCGGATGAATCAAGTTTCCCCAAGAACTAATCAGTACTGCGGCAGGCAGTGAATTCTGTCACTTGTGCAGCTCGTGAAATATTCACATTACGGATGTTTATATCACAGAAGTACGGCTACAAAGCACGAAACAATGTGATATGTCATCTATCCGTTTCGAGTGGAGCAAATAATGTATATAAATAAAAACTCTTGAATAACAACAAAATCGGACACGTACTATGAGCTACCAAGTCAATTGAGAGTTGACCGTATAAAGGAAATAATTTATGGCAATGTTCTATATCACTGATGTGACCAAACTGCATCATCATCATCATTATCATCATCATCAACAGCATCAACATTTTAAAGCTAATACTATACAGTCACTTTCTTTTGTAGATTACCATCATGTCCGAGTGCTATATCACACCTGAATTAAACTGAGGTGTACAAAGAAATACTCAACTAATTGTTCAATTATCAATCAAGAACAACACTCATTTCTCTAACAATTCCAGATGTTCTTTCTGTACGAGATCCCGGATAAAGTCAATATAGATTTGCCTCATAAAAACACATACCTAGAACATCCACGGTGATGGGTTTTTTATACAAAAGACAGTGACTGAACAAATTACTTCGGATATTCATTATTTTGATAGTTTTTAAGTTCTTCCTTATCACTACGACAAATCCCATGTTTACTGTGTCAGGAGCCGACCTAATGTTTCCTTGACTCGGTCGCGTAAGAACTTCTTGTTGTTGTGCAGATTGACGAATCTCCGGATGTCTATGTTCCAGAAGTCCATAGATGGCTCTCCTGTTGTAATCAACTCAGCCAGATATTTTCCCATTCCACCAGCAGCAGCAATGCCAGATGAGTTCATGCCGGCTGCGACAAAGTAATTGTCTACCTGGAAAAAAGGTGATGCTGGGTTATGATTTGGTTTTAAGGTAGTGTTGGAGGGGTTGGTGTGAAACACACACATGCATGCAAGCACACACACCCCGCACACACACACACACACACACACACATATATATATATATATATATATATATATATATATATATATATATATATATCAAGAGAAACTGGCAGAGAGGGATCTAGAGAGAGAGAGAGATTTACCTCTGGAGCTTCACCAAAGATATAACGACCATCTGGAGTAAAGCTCTCTGGACCGTTTGTCATCTGACGAACCTCAGCATGAGCTAGACTTGGTACACGATAGAGAAGCTGTTCCAGTAGTATCTCTGTATAAAACAGATAGTAAATAATGCATCAGGTTTAAGAAATACTGTTTAACTGCGATGGTTTGCAGAAAACAGTCTGTAGACCATAAGTTTACAGTCTGGAAATGAACATTTAACAAAACAGAAATTAATAAATGACATTCTCATTGCTAGTAGTACATAATATCAGTGTCTAGCATGGCATAAGAAGTGATTAACTGTATCATTTTTTCCCTCTCTTTATTGTAGAAGCCTGAATCAAACAAAACTAAATATTTTCACACCGCTTAAAATCAACCTGCTACAACCTCCAAACCAAACAGTCAATCTTTCACCTATTTCCTATTTCTCAGACAATATTAAAAGGGGTCAACTTTTAAAAAACAAACAATACACCTCATCTCAGCTGAAAAGTATAAAAACTGGCCACTTCTAATCTAAAACTTTAACTTCCTATAGCTGTTGTTGTTACATGTTATATTACAATACTATGATAATATATTGGCCTTACAGTTAAAAACAATTAAGTTATTTTAATAGGTGTGTGTGTGTGTGTGTGTGTGTGTGTTTTAGCTGTGTATAATAAGGCACAGGCACAGAGAATCTCGAAACGTGAATTCAAACTCTGGACGTTTCTTCAGGGGACTGAATCCAGAATGGCGACTTTTCTTGCTGAGACATGTGTAATGTCTCACCAGGCCAAAAAAATCATTTAGTTCTGATTAGAAAATTAAATGTTCCTATACTGGCGTCAGGTACTAGTAACAAGTTTAGATTTACTTGAGCTAGACATTTAATGCTAGCCATATGACACACACACACACACACACACACACACACACAGAGAGAGAGAGAGAGAGAGAGAAATAGAGAAATTATGTGTCAACTTACGAAAGTGATCCCAGTCTTCTGGTAACAGCTGAAACTCAAACTTGTCTGGAACTCCCTCGTGAAACACAGGTTTACCATTCGGCTCGAAACCGCCGCACAACAGACCTCCACCGTACTCACGCAAGAAGATATAACCATCGTAATCTCTGACAACTGTAACGGAGACAAGTAGAGTTGTGTTGACGTAATTTAAAAAAGAAAAATCAATCACTCGACACTCCATAGGGCATCACAACAACTTATAATGATAGTTCTAATAAAAACATAATAATAATAATAATAATAATAATAGGACTAAAAACATAAACAATTATTGTACATATTTATGTAGTTTCTGTTAGTCAATCAGCTATGAAACACTACCTGACATTTACTAAATGTTAATCATTATCAATGAAGTCTAACAGATCATTAGCGAAGACATTAGCTCCAGGTGATGGTGATGAATGTATAAAACATTTTATTGTTGAATAAAATAATTTTTCCTGCTGGACACTGCCAATATTTAGACACACACACACAAACACACACACACATACACACACACACACACACACACAATTAGCAAATACAGATTTTTATTTAGAACACTCTTATAGCACAGCAGTGAGAACTTCACACCAGAAATCTCCAGGTCTGAGGTATAATTCACAGTGATACCGATGTTTGTGGGATGTTTCCTCAATGGGTTTCCCTTTAACCATACATTCCAGGTGTGACCCATTTTCAGATTAAACAAAGAAATCAAGGCAACCACTCTAATACTACGGACAAAGAATAAAATACAGCATAAGACCAAAGAACGAAAGACTACAGGAGGTCAAACGACAACAGACTGCAGAAGCAAAAGACCAAAGGGTAAAAGACTGCAGAAGCAAAAGACCAAAAAGTAAAAGACTGCAGAAGGAAAAGACCAAAGGACAAAATACTGCATAAGACCAAAGAACGAAAGACTACAGAAGGGGAAAGGGCAAAAAAGACCCCAAAAAATCCAGAAGCAAAAGTTCAAAGGAAAAACAACAGAAGTAAAGACCAAAGAGTAAAAGAGTACAGAAGCAAAAGACCAAAGGGAAAAGAATGCAGCAGCAAAAGACCAAAGAGTAAATTCCTGCAGAAGCATAAATACCAAAACAAAAGGCTCAGGTGGTACTTATTATTTTAAAGAGGGTTTTCTACACAAAAGGAAGGTCTGGTTTGTCTTTCAGTGCAGGTTGTCTCTGATGACAGGTGGGTCACTGAGACAAGAATACCATGTGTCATGGCAAATGAACATCATGACGACTGGAAACACATTAAGTTGGAGCTGCGTTATTTATGTAAAGACAAATGTGTGTCATTGGGTGTGTTTGTAATTGTGTGTCATTGGGTGGGTGTTTGTAGGTGGGTGTCTTTGGGGGGGGGTCATTGGGTGTGTGTTTGTATGTGTATGTGTGTTTGGGTGTGTGGGTTTGTACGTGTCCAGGTGTGTGTGTGTGTTTGTATGTGTGTGTCTTTGGGTGTGTATTCGTATGACTGTGTCATTGGGTGTCTGTTTATGTGTGTGTCTGTGTGTTTATTTGTATGTTTGTGTCACTGGGGGTGTGTTTGTATGTCTGTGTCATTGGGTGTGTTTGTATGCCTGTGTCACTGAGTGTGTGTTTGTATGTGTGTGTCTTTGGGTGTGTGTTTATATGCATGTGTTTTGAATGTGTGTGTCATTATGTGTGTGTTTTGAATGTGTGTGTCATTGTGTGTGTTTGTGTGTGTATTTGTATGTCTGTGTTATTGGGTGTGTGTTTGTATGTGTGTGTCTTTGTGTGTATGTTTGTGTGTCTTTGAGTGTGTGTTTGTATGTGTGTGTCTTTGTGTGTGTCTTTGTATGTGTGTGTCATTGGGTGTGTGTATTTATATGTGTGAGTGTGGGTGTATCTTTGTATGTGTGTGTTTTTTTTGGAGGGGGGTGTTTGTATGCGTGTTTGTCACTGGGGGGGTGTTTGTATGTGTGTGTCTTTGGGGTGTGTGTTTGTAATTGTGTCAGTGGGGGGGGGGTGTTTGTAGATGGGTGTCTTCGGGAGTGTGTGTATGTGTGTGTGTGTGTGTTTGTATGTGTGTATCTTTGGGTGTGTATTCGTATGACTGTGTCATTGGGTATCTGTTTATGTGTGTGTTTTTGTGTGTGTATTTGTATGTCTGTGTCATTGGGTGTGTGTTTGTATGTCTGTGTCATTGGGTGTGTGTCATTGGGTGTGTGTTTGTATGTGTTTGTGTGTGTATTTGTATGTCTGTGTTATTGTGTGTGTGTTTGTATGTGTGTGTCTTTGTGTGTATGTTTGTGTGTCTTTGGGTGTGTATTTGTATGTGTGTCATTTGGTGTGTGTTTGTATGTGTGTGTCTTTGGGCGTGTCTTTGTATGTGTGTGTCATTGGGCGTGTGTATTTGTATGTGTGTATCTGGGTGTGTGTATTTGTATGTGTGATTGTGTGTGTGTATGCATTTTTGTGTGTGTGTGCGTGTGTGCGCGCGCGTGTGCGCGCGCGTACGTGCCTTTGTGTGAGTATGTAAGGGTGTTCAGCCCTATCTATTTAAATAATAGTTATATGAGATATACATAGTCATGCACATATGATGCTCACTATCAAATTACATTTCACACACACACACACACAACACACACACACACACCCTCACTCACTCACTCACTCACTCTCACTCACTCACTCACTCACTCACTCACTCACTCACTCCACACACACACACACACACACAAACCTGAAACTGATAAAGAGTAAATCTGAAATAAATGAGATGATAATGAGATGAGAGTAAGTAGCTAATTATTTCTCTCAAAACAGTGATATAAATATTCCTCATAAGGTGTCATCCATGAGATTCACAGGCAAGGTGACACCTCATTTTATTACACACAACCAGAACAATACCCATACATGAACAATGGAAGAGCAAAAGCCTCCAATAAAAATATCAATAAAGCTCAGACAACAAAATGATTATTTTATTGTATCAATGAGACATTATCAATGCACCATTGTAACAGATTTTATGACCGTATCCATATTATTGGTGATCTGTGGAACAAATCATCCAATTGTTCACCCACTGGGCATTCTTTTTGATATCAAGAAGCATAATGGCTTTGTTTCTTGTGAAGGTGGACAGGGTTTAGGTCTTCAAAGTGGTTCACACCTATATGAAATTTTAAATCATTATTACTACACACATGATGGACAAGTATTGTTATTGTTTAAAGATAGACAGTTTTCATCCGGGCAGTTGGAATTATGGTTTAACAAGTTATACTTGTATATGTACACGTTGTGCCTTGCGGGTTACAGTAAATACTGTTATCTTGTACGTGGCTCGATCATCGATTCAACAATTTCATTCTGCTATTTGAAAACATTTTTATTTTGCGTAACTCAGTACAAATATGCAGTTTGCAGATGATTACGGTGCCATTAAGATGCACACACGCAGACACACAATATTCTATATACACATTATTCTTTAACATCAGTTGTGGAGACGTTACCATAGGAACTAATCTTCAAAAGAAGCAAAAATAAATATCCAAAATACACAACGTTGATAAGCACCAGAGAAGACGGTATTATGTCCTTCGGCAGTGGGCAGCTAACATTTGGTGACCACCACTCCTCCACAGATGTGATGACTAGACAGATGTGATGACTAGAGAGACACGATGACCAGGACAAGACGAGACTAGACGGACGGTGACGACCAGAACGAGGTGAAGACTAGACGGTGGTAACGTCTGGCCAGTCGTTACGTCTAGATCTAGCCATACCCGGCGATGACTACGTCCGACGTAATGACGTCATAATGCCATCCCGACGATGACCGATCCTTAACGCCGCTACCTGTTCGGCTTTCTCCTCGGCCAGCTCGTAGTGTAAGTTGTACATCGTCTTCAGCGTCCTCAGACGTTGTCCCAACATGACGCTAATCCACGGCCGCTCGTCGTGTCGGCGAGCGGCCGAACAGAGGCGCCGCTCCGTCACCGATATCTTCTTCAGTAAGTGTTCCATCTGGTCGCAGATGATGGAGAGAGTGTCCTCGGCGGCTGGCAGCGCCATCGTCTCCGAAACGTCAGCCTCACTGTTGAAGTCGCATCGGACGTCGAAGGCCATCTCGGCGTTCATGGCTGGCTTTCGTTGATGGCACTGTTAATTAATCGTCGAGCTGTTTCGCCGTAATCTCGCCAGTCTCTGTATAATGAGCTGCGTCCGTAGAGCCGGGTTCGTAACTGTGTGCCCTAAAACAGGAATACCCCCGGTATATATATATATATATATATATATATATATATACACACACACCTACACACAATAACGGTCTGCCGATGTGCTGGTTACCTAGCCAGCACATCGGCACGGTCAGACTTCATTAATTGGCCAATCAGGGACGCTGGTTATCGACAACGCCATTTAGTACTCCTGTACAGGTGTTATGGTAAAACAATTGACCATCTGGTGACCGGAACCACATCCCCCCTCCTCCACCGCCCTCCAAAACACCACCGAACTAGCTCCATCGGGGAAGGTGTGGTGGTGGTCTTCGGGGGCCGCCCGGGCCACGGACGGCTGGCTCGTACATCCCCGGCCTGCTCGGCGAAGCGAAGCCAATCGCCGTGATAACTTCGACTAATTTCAAAGCGATCTTTCTCGGCGACTTCACACTCGGCCGTTAAGAAGAAGAAAACGTTCCCGGTTAAGTCGGCGATGATGACAGAGACGAGGCCGTTGTTTTGGTGGCGATTAGCTCTCGGACCGATAACCCCCACAACTCGACAACTCTGGTTTGGTAGGTCTTCGTTAGGCAATCAGAGACCATCGAGACCAGTAGCCGGCGGCCAGTGTTAGAGTAACTCTTCACTTTCATGTGTTGATGCAGCGATGAAGGGACAATTGGCGGTTAAACTGTCGAAATACTCCTACCCCCACCCCGAGCTCTGACCGCCGATAATAACCGCCAAGAACAAACAGACAGAACACAAATACAACAACTTACTGGCTAAAGGTGTTCCATCCGATGCCTTTGCCGTGAATTTTTCACCGTTTCCCTCACAACGTGACGCTCAAGTAACAAACACACTTATTGCTACGGCTGAGCCGTGATCCTTACGATCGTTATGTGTTAAATTGTTGTTGGTGCCATTTTAATGTTGACATATGATACTGTATTTTGAAATATTCTTACCTAATATATTTCTAATATTTGTTATAGTTAGATTTTATGCCCATCCTGTTTTTACTGCTAACCAACCCGGTTTCTGATTACCTTATATCGATATTATATCGCTGTGTATTATGTATTCCCTGTATGTATATTTTAGATACTCTTCTTTTGAACGCTCAATAAAAACAAATAAATAAATTATCACGCAACGAGCAGTACGGGATTTGTTTTCCCGTAAGAAGATCCCGCCGTGAACAGTAACACTCGTCTTCGTAGTATATAGCTGAATGGATTTTGTTTTGCCTCCAAAATGAGAGTAAATATATAATTTTATTTTGTGATTTTCGCGTCGTACCGTGGTTTTTTTTAAAGAGCGCCAGTGGCCCGATATCTCCGTCTTGAGCTCTCTATGTGTTTTTTTGGGGTTTGTGTTACCTCAACCGTAGGTTCTGGATTAACATCCTACCGTGGAAGGACAGGGTTGGTTTTGAGGTTTCCTTATCCTTTCATGACGTACGCAGTAAATCTATAAACGACACAACCGACTCGTATGCTCAATTTATAGCCATAAAATAAGTGATATAGGTACGATGCCGAGAAAAATCAGACCATTGCTTCTTAGTAACAATCCGCATAAAAATAGTATTAAATAAGCCATTTCAGTCAATCCAACCTAGTTCCCTTTATTAGTTAGATTTAAGTTGCGGCACTTATTTTCATCACTGCCACTTAATGCCACTTACCAGCTCCATTATAAAATGTGTGTTTATGTTTGCTGGCGAACTGTTCGCCGTTATCAAATGCTTTAATTATTTCGCCAATAACTAAACACGTACAATCAACAAAAATCGCCTATCTCTATCTGAATCGTTCTATAATAATAAATATAGGGCTTTACAGTGTGCTGTTATGTTATGTGCGGGGGGGGGGGGGTGACACATATGAGTGTACTTAGCACACAATTATTGACGATACTTATTTCGCCATTTCTTCCCGTAAACCGTCCACGTACGACCGACAAACTGAGTCAAAGGCTCTTCTCAAACAAGATCTTCCACCCGGCAGAATCTCGGCCATCGCCGCCGTGACCGTCTAACACAGACCACCCCAACCCACCAACACACCTCACACAACAACGAACAATGGCGGTGGCCACTTCGGTGCCACCCAGTGGCCCCAACAGGCCACTCTCCGACATAATCAGGACGGCCAATCTCTAAGTGGCCTCCCGTCGTGTCGGAGCCCGGGCCGAGAGAGTCGACCACGATAATTGCGGTTTCATTATAGTCCCCGGGCGGCTATTGTAGCCGGCGACAACAATGAGATGTCAGGAAGATGGCCAATTACGGAAACCGTTCCGTGGGTCATTGTGAACAATTAGGGAGCCGACCACTAAAACAGTAGCCCTGAGATAATGTCGTATAATTTGTTTTCCTTGGCCATTTAATTCAATATAAGCCGACTGGGGGGAAGGGGGGGTTTGGCGGTCTCTTGGCTGGAGTTGGTGTTGTTGCATCGATGACGAGAATCATTGAATTAAAGGTGAATAAAATTACCGACGAAACAATGTGGGGTTTGTGAGGGTAATCGCCTCGCGAGAATTATTTTAATGGCCCACTTAATGGGTTACTGTTAATTTCGACGGCCAACTTTTCGTTCGATGGCTTATTTTTGAATACCCAATCGATGCTTACAACGCCGCCTTGCGATGGTCGCTACCGGCGCTTTCTGGATGCGGTCAGACTGGAGTTAATTTACGGTGATGTTGTGTGCGCCGTTTTGTTCTAATAAAAGCTAATCCACCAAAGATGGGGATTTTCTCCCAAAATGACGCGCACCGACAACGGAGATTTATATAACAGAACAAACAAACAAACGACTCGGCCATTTGTCCACCGATTTGCCGAATCTTAGCTTTGGTACGATCGATGACCGATTATCGCCATCAATCACTGGATAGATATATTTAGTCAGTAATAGGCTAGAACAGGCTATCAGTGTTTCGCATACAATTGTTGATAACAACTTGTGTTAGAAGTTTACACATTACAACAGGAACAGATGAACCAGTCACGTGATTACTATTTACCACCGACAGATAATGAGACCGATCTTAGTCTGACACCTCGGATATAAACAAATAGCGAATATAAATACCATCCGTAATCTAAGAATCTGTTAACATACCAACTGAGATAACAGGTTGAGATAGTGACCGGTGTAACACGTGTGCCAACAGATTAACAACCAGGAAATTTCTTATCGGGGAAATTGTTCTTAATCCGCGAACACACACACACACACACACACACACACACACACACACACACACACAACTAAACATATATATATAAGGACACACACACACACACACACACACATATATATATATATATATAAAAGGACACACACACACACAAACACACACACAACCTATATATATATATATATATATATAAAATGACACACACACACACACACACACAATCTCTCTTACGTAATCTATCTTCGTCAACAGTCAGTAATCTAATACGTGTTAAGACAAAGAAATAATTATTAATTATTAGCAAAGAAACTAAACAAGTGCCCTATATTACTGCAAGCAAAGACAACAGTTTTATAATAAAATATATATTGTTTTAATCTTTTATAGTTATAATACATTTAAGAGAAGATGAATTGAAAATTTAAATAGCATTTATTTTCTTAATAGTAAAAATAATGACAATTACTATGTTGATATTATAATAATAATAATAAAACTAATTTGATATAGTTAATTAAATCTTCCAGACCAATAAATACTGTAAGGACTATTCCAGTTATAGCTATATGGGGGGTGATGGCCGCAATTTTATTAATAATGCATAGGTGATAGGGTCGGAGGAATAGAACAATTATGGATGGTGGATAGGCTAGAAAAATAATAATTAAAGTTGGTCGGTTTTGTGCAAATCTACGTATGGTGTCGGAAATTAAACACTGTATAATTTATGTATAATCACGAAGAAATAAATCTCATCGGAAATAATGTAACAGTTAAACAAGGAAAAACATCGTTTTAATGTAGGCAATTAACTGCATCTACGTGATGAATTATTATCGTGTGAAGAACACAATATTATTGTTTTGTTCTCCACAGCGAAGCTTTGTGTAAAAAGATGACTTTTATTTCCCATATATGTCTAATGGCATCAATATCACGGTGTTATGCATATTCAGACCTTTTAACTTGATATTTGATGCCACATAGTCCACTTCGATGCTGCCTACTATACTTATTTATCCGGGGAGACTTTAATGCCCAATGCCGAAATAGGCAATTCATCCAGGGACAATATATATTTATACTTCAGTTTGTAGGCATACAATAAATCACTAATAATCTAGGATGAATATTATCACAAATACATACTTCTAGAAAGTTATCAGATCATGGACATAAAAGATATTTATTAGCATAAAGTGTATTAGTCTGAAGGAAAAAAGTGTTATAAATAACTTTGTACATGGCATACAAAATGAGACTACCTGATAAAACGAGAGCATTTCATATACAGATACCATATTTAACGGGGAATATTAGTACGAGCTAAATTTCAATTTATGCGTGGTTGCGTGTGGTGGGTCTTGCAAAAAATGAAATTTTGGGTGATGGGGTGTAAAAAAACACACCCACACTTAAATCCTGGTATAATCATAAATCAATATAAGTATATTGTTCCTATCACACACACGCACGCACAGACTTCTGACTTTTACGGTGTGATTTTCTCCAGTCACCAGTGTGTGTGTGTGTGTGTGTGTGTGTGTGTGTGTTGTGTGTGTGTGTGATCTATTAAGGTAAGACAGAATTGCTACAAAGTAATAAAACCAAATATTAAGTATAAACAAAGGCATAAAAAGGGAGTTTTAAAAGAGGAACGAAAAAAGAGCGTAATTTAAATTCCGACTCTTTCAGAAAAATGAAGGGTATTATTAATTATTACACACCTTAAGTATCAAGGTATGTGTTAATGATGATTTTAATGTTCTCAACAATCCAAAAATTATTTTCCCGTACTATAGTAATAACATTGACACCGAATTCCAGCTATGGTATGTTTTTACTGGGATGCATAAAGGCCTGGCCACATACGTCATATAGGTGATAGATTTAAAGGGACTACCCCCTCAGTACTTAGAGGAACTCAGCTGACGAGGTCTCTACGGTCCGAGTCTGGAGCATTCTTAGCCGTACCAGCAACACGTGGAGTGACATACGGTAATAGATGTTTCAGAAACGCTGCTGCAACCGTATGGAATTTTTCAGTGACCTTCAGAAAATGCAAGACCCTTGATACCTTCAAAAAGAAGATAAAAACTAATCTTTTTGTTTCAGCTTTTCCTAGCTGAATATATTGTGTATTTGGCTGGAAAGAATTATGTATTTTTAAAGATGTAAATCTTTTACATCCATAGAATTATTTATCGTCAAGCACCTTAGAGTAACCTTCTTACGGGTTATATAGGGCGTTAAATACATTTTGTATATTATTATTATTTCTACTCAAAACATTTGGAAATATAAAACAAGAAACATCCCCGAGAAATACCAAAAATATGATTAGAGAAATAAAAATTACTGTAGAACTATTCTGAAACACCTTTCTTGGATGTTAAACATCATGTTACCACGAATTAATTATACCAGAGTATGCTGAATACATTAAACATCCTATGACCTGAAAGACTACAAGTACAACAGTGTGATGGTTTTAAAATGATTCAGGTGTTAGAAAAGTCGGCTCCATCAGAGATGATTTTCTTTGATCTCATCCTGGAGTGGAAGACTTGAGCTATCTATTTCAGGGATGATTTTCCACCAGCACCAAGTAGTTAACAACATCATGAAAATTCGGTTTTATTGGGTCGCGTTTATTTGTAGAGAAAATTTCAAGGTCGGCGAATAGTAAAATGGAAAGCCATATTTTGCCTGATGCCCGCTTTATAATGCAAACGTTTTATGATAGACGCTAGTTAGAAACCATCAGAGGAATGGCGCTGATCAAAGAGATCAAAGAATCGGGGAACAATAAAAAGACAAACAAGTCACTCATCCAATACAACCCCTTTGAAGCTGGTGAAAAGTTGTTTCTGATCAAGGACCATAACGCGAAGAAATAATATCTTTATTGAACAACTAAACCTGCAGATGAAAAATATTAGTTTCGAATATATATTACTTTAATTAATGTTATCAAATATGACTGTTCCCGATCGAACAAATCAACAACGGGCTGCCGCTGAAGTGAATACGATATTCCGGTGAAGCACGACGAAATGTGACGAATGGTGGTGCCATTGTGGTCGCGCGCGAGTGAACTGACCTCTGACCTATGACAAGATGTCTTATCGGAGAGCTATAGCGGCACCAGAGAGCAACAGCCAGACTGACATCTAGACAATATAGGTAATTACCAGAAACAAATAATGATATAATTATAGAAGATTAGCATTACAGTTAAAGCCCACCCCCCTCTCTCTTTCTCTGTGTGTGTGTGTGTGGTGCTGACACTTACGGTGAATGAAAGAAGCAATTTCATAATCCACTCATAATATATTGCCAACAAACAAAAACGCCGCCCCCCACGCTCCTCCCATATAACCAGACGGCCACAACCTGTCATTTATCGAAACAAGAAAAACAATGGAAACTATCACAATTAGACTAATCACAACATCGATCTGGACAAACAATATCGTGGCTAACTGTTAGGAGGAGATGACAATGTTATCATTAAATCATTATATTGGAAATATGACATCCACCGACGCTGCTAATGACATTAGTATTAACGTAATTAGTTAATACGTTAGTGAAACACATAATCGGGTCACATAGACAATAAAGCGCCAACCAATTTCCCCCCCCCCCCGCCGATCACCTCCCCACCCCCTTCAAGTCCGACAACAAGTGACCCAGATAGGCCGAAATTGGTACAGATTTTGCTCAGTAAACGTCAACCGGACGTCGTGTATACAAACAAAAACAAAACACACAAAAACCTGTTCTCAAAGGAAAACCGATCCTATTTTTTTATAGAAAACGTTTAATTGCGAGCTCCCCAAAGAGACAGGAATAAAAGATTCCGTTACATTATATCAGCCTTATTGTCGAGAGAGTATATGGGTCGATTGTGAATGGGTTAAGTCAGTTACGCTGGTAAACGAAATACAACGAAGCTGTTGATATAATGACGCTAATTATCAATAAGCATTTTCATTATTCTAGTATCTGATTAAAGGATAAGTTCAGAGATGCGGTCGTATGGCATCGACATTACGCTGAATCAGATCTAAGCCAATTTATGTGTTCAATTATTTAACAGAAATATACATTATCTGCTATCCATCAGCAGTTATCTGTGTTTATTAACATTTAATTCTCATTAAATGGTGGAATAGAATGATAGCGTCGCCAATTTTTAGATCTCTCTCTCACACACACACGCACACACACACGCACGCACGCACATACAAACACACAGACACACGTGGGAAAAAGTCTTCATATAAATAAAATCAGCACTTACGTGATCACTTATGACGCTCAACCACACGTACCCATCCACTCGCATCGGTCCATTTAGCCTACCATGTGCATTAAAGTGGCCGTAAAACATCAATCATCATCATCATCATCATCACACACCAATCGCAGAATGATCTGAGTTAATCTGGATTTAGATCACATTTTTGGAAACACACTTGTTTTTGGCTCCGACACATTATTGTGTTAAAAATGAGGATTGCCAGTGAACACATAAACAGAATGAGAGGTTAACAATATAACAACACAAACACCCAGAGAGAATAAAATTATTAAACAAATTATTTAAAGTATATATTTCCATAATATAGTATGCTTATAAAATCATAGTTCTAGCATTTTGTTTTCTCCTTCTAGAGTAGATAACGGTTCGTTGAGAAACTACGGACCCAGTCTTGTCCCTCCAAGGTCTTTCCCCAAAACTAAAGTTATGTTTTGAGGATGAACCTTCAGATTATATTAATAAAATACATAGGTATAACATCTTAATTGTCTTATGTGCTAATTGCATCTCATTAGAAAATTCACTACAAGGGTCATCCTATTAAGTCGTTATTAAAAGAGATAATTTTTATTACAATTAATAATAACAGAAAACAATAACAATTATTATTATTATCCAGGACCCCCCCCCCCCGAAGTTTTGATGGCCAGATATTTCTTTGGTAGCATACTATTAATTTCCCGAGGGGGGAGGATCCTGAAGAAGGAAATGATCTGATCATAGTAAAGCGTTGCACAATTTTATATTTTAAAACAACAAAGCCGTGATGGGGCAGTTAGTTAGAGCGTAGAACTCGTAGCCGAAGGGTCGCGGGTTCCAGGTTCCGGGAGCTGCAATGCCGTCATATGGTGACTGGTTCACTCATCCATAAAAAAATGAGAACATGACAGGACGTGATGGGTATGTGTCTGAGTCTTCGATTACCCCTAATGGGTCAGTAACAAATCTAGGGGTTATTTTTGACCAATGTATTAACATGCATGAACATGTCACATCAGTATGCCGAGCTGCCTACTACCATCTTAAGAACATCCACTGTTTAAAAGCATTCTTGACACAAGAATCACTTGTAACTGTAGTCCATGCCTTTGTTACATCTCGTATAAACTATTATAACTCCCTGTCATATGGCATATCTGATTATAACATTAATCGCCTTCAGCGAATTCAGAATAGTGCAGCTCGCATAGTGACAAATACTAGAAAATATGATCATATCACCGCAATTCTTTAAAAATTACATTAGCTACCTGTTAGACACCATATCCATTTCAAGATTTTATTGATAACTAATAAATCTATCAATGATATGGTGCCGGAATACCTGTGTCCAGTCATATACTATTACAGGTGCCAGTGTCTTGGATCAAGTGATATGGTGATTGTGCGTTGCTGGCAGATATTAGAAATGCGTCATCTCTCAGAAATTATAAATCCGTTCTAAAAACACATCTTGTTCAAGGTCTCTTTCACAGATAAATAATAATTATCTTTTAAATCTCTTATAGGGTTTTTACAAACATATTATTTAGGGTATTATTATATTACATATTATTTGTACAGCGCCTCTAAATGGCTCCTGCTAGTAAGGGCGCTTAATTAAATATACAATATTATTATTATTATTATTATAACGCTTTGCGCCTATAATGGCAGCATGTGTTGCATGCTCCCTTGGGAGTTGACATGTGTGCCGGATTGGAACAGGTCCGAGTCGGTGATAATATTACTGTAAAGGGCCTTAGAGCAGCTATATAGCTGGATAGGGCGCTACATAAATACCACATATTATTATCATTATTTGTATTTTAGGGAGATAAACACAGCTTTAGATTGATAACTTTTGATACTCAGTCGAGAAGTGTATGTTAGCGTCAGCTGATGGAGTTAGCCAAAGTTGAGTGAACCCACGAAATATGACATCACAGGGAGTACTATGAGTATATTCTGATAATTTGTGTTTTCGTCATGCATGATTTCAGGTAATTTGGATGACGGTTATTATCAGCCAAACACCTGTTTCCAGCAGACGAGCTAGGTCGCACCCAAATTTTGGGTTTGGTTCATCGCAGTCAACACTGGGCAGCTGCCAAAGACAGGTGCTGCCACCACGGGTGGAAGGGTTCACCGAGCTTTTTACAATTGGCATCGCGTAAAATGGTGTCACTTTTAATGGGAAGTAATCAAATTCAGAGCAGGCCCGTCCAATAACCGATGAAGCGTATCCCGCTTTCATCTCCTTTAAACTGATGTCGTTCTCAGAATTCCGAAACATATCGCTTCACTTTTGTGACTTGAATTCCTATTAGTGAACTCAAATCAGAGAGAGATAAAACGGCTGATGCCGGAGATGTCTTCACATAGAATAGGAACACATTAACGTGCAAGGAAACGGCTTTACAAACAGGATGATGTATCTCTTGTGTAGTAGAAAAAGTGTCACACACACATACACGCGCGCGCGTACACGCATACAAAACATCCGACGACTATTACATCTGAGACACCTTCCTGTTTCTCACACCAATCAAACAGACGATGACGATGGTTGGCGTTTCCGTTTCCTTTCTCACCGAAGCAGACGTTCCAGTAATATTTTTTTTACAAACAACTCCCATTCAAGCAACGCTCCTGTGTTTATCACAAATGGCGCCTAACAAGATTTAAAAAAATTGTAAACAGAAACCCGTGCGCGAGCCAAACCGGTGGCTCCATGTTTAGAATACACCCCCCCCCTCCCGAGATACTTTACCAAACAGCGATTAAATTCCCAATATTATCTACATACGAAAACAAAAGAAACAATACTCTGCATTATGGTACAATATCAACAACAAACAACACTAACTGCCATCAATAAACTGGCTTTTTTAGACGTCACATTCATGTTATTTGCTATCTATGATCATCTGACATCAGTGTGGCTCACAAGAGACAATATATTATGATAACTATGATATTTTATTGTAAGTAACACACTAATGATGAAATTCAATATTCTGTGTTGCTTTAGATTTCACGAACACATATGACAGCACTGGCTCAGAGTACTAAGTGAAAACAGCTTTTAGCCCTTCTCACGTTTCTATCTATGCACCAGCTTATAATATATATATATATATATATATATAGAGAGAGAGAGAGAGAGGGGGGGATGGGAAGGGAGAGAGTATTGAATATTTATTTACCTATTGGTGGTCTGCCATTTATTTCAGTTTCGGGTAATTCTGGGTGTGTGTGTGTGTGTGTGTGTGCGTCTCGAGGGGAGGTCGTTCCAAGTACACAAATGCATACAAGCAAATAAAAGCATGCTCATCGTAAGACTCACATACACAGACACACACAACTATGAAATCACCAACCAAATAGATCAAATTTACTTAATGATTCAAAATAGGGTAGTGTGTAGTTGGCTAGAAAAAGTCATGGAAGAATGGTAAATTATAACTTTATTTCTTACCACCCTTCCCCCTCTCTCTGTTTGTGTGTGTGCGCGCGCGCATAAGAGAAACTGATTTTGTAAAAAGCACAGGATTACACTGAATTTGGCCGTTCGGGAATCAGTTTATGATTTGACTATTATATACATTAAAACTGAAACTTTTTAACTTGTACATCTGTGATATAAAACATATTTTGAAGATAAAAACGTCTAACAACGTATGGGTAGTAACTGCTCTAAAAACAAATTAACTCATTCAGCCTGAATAAGAGACTGAGTGACCGAGATCGACGTGGGCCGAGATCGACGGACCCCGTGACCTATTACTGCATAAAAACCACGTAAAAGGTGAAAAAAACTATACAAATAGTGATCCGTATAATAGTGAAACATCACCTTACAATAACTGATCCTTCTGTTCAAGCAAAGATAACAAACTCAAATGAGAGATGTCATTGTCACAATAGAGTATCAAATTTTTTACATCAGTCAAATTACAAATAATCACAAAAAATCCATGAAATGTTTACAAATGTTTGGCATAGAACTGTTTGGCCAAATAAAGCAATGGTATTACAGCTGATATATATATATATATATATATATATATAAACTAAATCCTGATACTAAATACTACAACACTAAGAACATTCAGCCCAGGACTTTTTCCTGAATATCATTATTACAAATTCGTGGATAAAAGTTTTAAAATATCGCAAACACAGGGCTAAATGAAGTCAAATAAATCAAACTGCAATCATGATGAAAATAAAACAACTTCAGCAGTCTCTTCTAATATGAAATGACAACAAAAGAATTACTCTGGCAAGTATTGTTTTGGAGTTAGAAGTTGATGATTGATGTTTTACAGCCACTTTTGTACACATGGTAGGCTAAATTGACCGATACTTAAACAAGTAATGAAGTGAAGTCAAAGATGAAACAACCTTCAGATATGCCCGTGCCGAGGTTTGAACTCGGGTGGTATAGTGATCTGTGATACAATGCACTACCAGTTAGAATACAGAGCCAACTTTTGGAGTTAGAAGACAATAACGCTGTACGTATTGAATCTGATATAAATCCATTCTGGTTCGGTGAAGAAAATCATGCAAGAAAAATGGCAACAAAATTGATCTGTTTGGATGAGCAGGCAGATACATTTCACTGGCTGTGTGTTATGTTAATGTGAATTGTGTTATTTTATTTCAACTAAAAGACATTTAAATCCTTTTGTCTTGGACATCAAGTGCTGAAGAGCATCAAACCCTGATTAGGTCATAATATAAAATGTTACCACCATCATCATCATCATCATCATCATCATCATCATCATCATCATCATCATCATCACCTAAACAATTATCGCGAACTGAGATTCATGCCAAGAAGAAGAAAATCTAAATCCAGTTAGTAGAATGTTGTCAAAACATGCACCATAACAAGAAGTGTTTAAAAAAAAAGACAACTATATTTACCAGGCAGTGATTGGTCGACACCCTGAATTGGCTTGGTGATGATGTAGAAATGTTCACAGGAGTGCAGCGGTACTCGTACGTGTGGATCTGACTGATAGCCGAGGTCTCGTGCCCACTGGAAAACATTACGGTGATATTTGTTGCGGGAATTTGGTAAATACGATTTATGTGACTCGCTATGTTTGACTTACTCTACAACAACAACAACACATTGGTTTCACGGCTGTTTTCTCCACTAATGAGGCAGGTAGCTGTTGGATTCTCACACCAGATTTCTCCATTTTACCCGATCATGCGTATCTACCTAATTCAGCCTGTACTCTCTAGTAGACTTAGTTCCATTCCATCCTCAGTATTCCTCTACCTCTCACACCTTTAACCTCATACAATATATTTCTCTTCACCATCATCTTTCCATAAGACATGTCTCAGCACCGACATGGAGTCAATTCAATTCATATCAAATAATCAATTGGAATTAGCCATCAATTCCAATTGATTATTTAAAAAAAGGAATTGGAATTGATTAATTTTGATTTGGAAGTAAAGTTCATTACAAAAAAATTTTATCCATAAATTAATTTACCCTTTAATTTTTTAATTCAGAAATATTGCTTCCATGACAATCCTACCTGGAATATAAACTACTCGGAGTACCTACTCGTGGTAAAAAGTAGTAGGTAAAAAAGAGTTGGAATTGATACATTTGGAACTGTATGTTGATATCCTCTCCAGCATCTGCTCTCTCACATGCATTGCACACAAATGTATCCCCTCATTGCTGATCCCTGATGTACAAACACTTTCATCTTAAACTCTTCGCTGTTTGCATGCTTTGTTTTCACTATTGTCCTCCCATTGACATACATTATCATTACCCCTTTCATCAACCATTCTTCAACAACCCGGCTCCTCAATGTCCACCAGATTACTTCTTTTGGTTCTCTATCGAATGCCTTCTCCAAGTCCACAAATGTATAAAACAATGCCTTATTTTTTGCCAGAAATGTCTCTTTTAGAGAATCCAAAATCTTAGTTGCATTCCATCAGTACTCACTTTCTCTCTTAACCCCCTCTCCAAAATCCTTTCCAATATCTTCATTCCGTGTTCTTAGAGCTTTATTGCCTGATAGGTCCCATACATCAATGGATCTACTTTCCCCTTGTAAACTGGTATAAGAATACTTTGCTCCCAGTCCCTCGGTAGTTTTCACTCATCCATCACAATGTCACAGATCATCACAATCTTTTTCACCCGAGCCTGACCAACCGCATGAATGATTTCACCGAGGCACTGTGTCAGTCTATCTGCTTTCCCACTTTTCATCCATTCAGTTGCTCTGTCCCACTTCCATGTCAGTGATGCTCTCTTTCAGGCCATCAACTCACCTAACCTCTACCATTCCATCCCACACATTCTCTACATTCAACACATGCTCGACATACTCTTCCTGATTATCTCTGGCTTTACACCTATGCTTCTCTCCAGCCGCTGTGCTTGACTAACAACTTTCTTTGCAGCCATATTCTGTCATCCACAGTAACTTATTCTAACACTCTAATTATTTTTAAATCGTGTTAGTTACTTTTTTTCAATTTCACCAAACCACAACTTGTGGATAGTTCTATTTATTCATACACCCAATTAATATTAATTTCATTATGCCATTTAATGATTTTAATCTTAACTTATATATCTACCAATGTCAGTGTACATGGATATCTGTGTAAAATCTTGCCAATTTAAGAAGTCATCCCAAAATATTTTAGATCCAGTGGAATTGTATGGCAATGTTATGCATTTAGTACAGCAGAACAACTTTCACTATAACATCAATAAAAACTAAGAAGATTGATTTGAATGATTTTATCATAATGTAATAAACCTGTCATAAATCATCAAGTGTGTATAAGCTCAATGTTCCTTTTATAAACAGTCATAATAGGTATATTTTTAATAATTATAAACCCCTACTTACTAATAATTCTAATTATGAGTCACTGTTTATATTTAACTATTCGTTTTTAATTGTATACATTGCATCTGTGAAATCCCCAATAAAAATTACATTTTATGTGGCTAGAGTAAAATTTACTTAATCCACAATAAACTTGATGATACTTTGAGTTATCTTCTCATGGTCCATTGATAATACAGAGGGTGGAGTGATGTTTGGGTGTGAGGTGTATGTAAAAAAACAACGAATGAATTCTACCACAAGTCAGTAATTCAATCTCAGTTTCTTATGTAACATTTGATATTGAATTTACTGGTCTTCCTATGGCGCAGTGGTTAGAGCACTGCGTGTCAAGCCTTCGGGTCATTGGTTCAAATCTGGGTCATATCTGGATTTATGGGATTTGTTTCTGTAGGCAGATACCCCTCATCCATATATCCCATTGTTGCCAGTGTTGAGATAAAGTTACGTTATGGGTACATTATGATCAAATATAACGAAGAGAAAATCCCATAAAAGTTGCTATTATATATATATATATATATATAATATATATATGTTTTACTTAAATTGCTCAGTTTAAACTCAGTTCATATTATTTTTATTTATCCTAATGCACTGTTGAATTAACCGAGCAGATTCACTTGGTGAGTTCTGGATGATCTGCAATTGTCATATATGAGCCTGGCTTCTGACATTATTATTTGACATAAATATGTCACTAATATTTGTTTTGCACATGAATAAGTTTTGTCTATGTTTGTCAACGTCCATTTCAATAAATATTTGTGTTACTATATCACAAAGAAGATATGAAATAAAACGTGACTTATCGGAATAAACTGAATAATTTCACTGCCGATTCATAATAACACACACAAAAAAAACCAAACAGTTATAAACTGGAATAAATTTTAAAATATTAATTCATAAATAATTAATTAATTACCAAAATAATCTATCACTGAAACTGGTAATTTAAAACAATGATAACTATAATTGTAATAACTATAATTACCTGTCCTGCAGCGTTGACAAAATAGTTACAATCGATACTGCCGTGATCTGTCTCCACACCTGACACTTTTTCATTTTTCGTTAAAACTCGCTGAACTTTACACTTTTCTATGATTTTGACGCCTGGAATAAAAGAAGATTTATTTATCTATTAATGCTTTTACTGAGATTAATCTAAATCTGCACCAATCAGTGTTCGAAAGAACACAAAGGTTTACTATCCTTTAAAGGTATAAGCTAAAACAAAATACAACTTACATCTACAAACAACTCCATCCCCCCACCACAATAATTCGCAGCAGATTAACAACACTACAACTGTTATTGTATGATAGTTCTTATAGGAAAACTAACTGTATCATACCAGCTTCTTTGGCTTTTTTCGTCAGAGCCATACAAACGTCTGTTGGACTAGCTATTCCATCACCTGGTAACCAATAGCCACCCTGTAAACATCGATAACCAGAGAAACTTTAAAAGATAGGAGTAACAATAATCAATAACATGACATTAAAAACAGTTTATTTAAAACATATACAACCATCATTAATACAAGAAACACAACTGATTGGGTTCAGAAGGCAGACTGTGTTATACTTATAAACCAACTGCATTAAATTTGAGTTAATTGCAAGCTCAGTGCAAGAAAAATGCACACACTGAAAAAGACTGCAGAAAGTCATATATGTTAGGACTTTAGCACAAGACAAGAAAAAATGTGCCACATTAAAAATTTTGTATTCTACTCTTGTATATATATATATACATATATATATATATATATATATATATATATATATATAAACTTTATTTATGAAGAAGAAAAAACATTTGGAGGGATGAATAGTTTGAATTACAAATAAATGTCAAATTATAAATATAGACTTTTTAATAACTTGTCATCTATAAATATGAAGAGCCTAACAGGAAAATACAAGGATAATTCTTTATACCAGCTACACAATGGAATATAAAACAAATCCCAATGTGTATTAAACCAGCAACAGTTTTCAGTCTATTTGGTAGCATGTTGGACCACAGATTACTACTACCTGAGTTCGAATCTCAGCATGGGCATATCTGAAGGGTGTTTAATCTTTGACTTCGCTTCATTACCATAAAAGTGGCCATAAAAATCAATCATCATCATCATCATCATTCCACATGATTCAGTTTACGCAAGTCATCATCAACTGGATACAAAACGCATCACAGATGTTTCTAATACAAACTGTTGTCTGTTATTCTTGATCCATATGACAGGAAGTAGTTTGTTTTAAAATCAGTAACATTTTATCACAGTTTTTACTTACCTGTATGTCATCTGCCTTCAGCAAGGGATATCTTTCTTGTATTTCACTTGGAGTTAGAAAATGACCTTCGACACCAAAACGTCAGAAAGAACAATATATATATATATATATATATATATATATATATATATTTTTTTATATATGTGTTTTTGTGATATCTCTCTAATTACCATTAATGTATCATTCTATATTTGATTTGTGCTGGAATGTTGGCTTCTTCACATTAATCAGCATGTCATCTTTTAAGTTAAATTAAAGGAGCAGATATCTCAACTGTAAATGTCTTTGAAAAACTAGATATAAATAATGGAGAGGAGATGTCAGCAATATTAATTATCTCCACTACTATGAAATCTCTACATGTATTCAATAATTAAAATTGATAAACATCAGTAGAAATCATTAACATAGCAGTAAAATGATGAACCCATAAATCTATAGTGGCTAACATGTTATAGTTGGTGTGTTCTGGCTCATCAGTTAAATCTAGACTCTGAACTTTGCAAGGAGGCCAGTGACTGGGTGATAGATATAACTGGGAGGGGGGGGGTGGTATGATGATGATTCTGGGGCCTGAGGGATGATGATTCTGGGGCCTGACCTCATGTCAGAGTTGGTGCTCATCTCATTATTCTATACTAAGTGGAACACAGGATAACAAATAATATATTTTTCCTTCACTGAATTTTACATACCTTTAAGGTGCACAGGTTTGATATATATATATATATATTTGTACACACACACACACACACACATATATATATATTTGTACACACACACACACACACATATATATATATATATTGTACATACATACACACATATATATATACACACACACACACACATACAGAGAGAGAGAGAGAGAGAGAGAGAAATAGGGAGGGTGAGCAACCTTTACAAAATGTATTACATGAGTTTGTTTTGATTTGGTCTGTCGCTGTGTAGTGATATACGTTTTTATATCAAAGTTGAGAAAAGTTGTTAAAGTTGATTTACCATTATTGTTGTTAATGTTATGGCTATATCTTCTTTTAACTTTAGCTCTAAACTAAAAAAGTAACAATCACAGAGAAATCCTTGTACCAAGACTGAGGGTGAACTTACTCTGCTCGCAGCAAAATTCGCTTGTAGGCTATGACTCTGTCCATTGTTCTACAGAGATTCAAAGAACCACACTGTCTCCAACCTGAAAAAGAATACCTGCATCACTTAACATACATGCTATATTTATATTATAATGATTAAGAAACTTTAATTTAAATGATTAAAACACCAAAATATTTGTGCAAATGAGAAGCACATTTTAAATTAAATATTTGTTGCATGCAAAATATTTTCAGATAGCGTTGAGCCATTATGCATCTTTTCATAGCTAATATGTATTTAGATCTGATACTAAGTTGGTCTAATCCAGGAGTCGGCAACCTTTTTGGGGGGAAGGGTGAATCATAAAACTGGACTTGGTCAGCAGACCGGATGAGGCACAAAGCGCCGAGTGGGGGTAACCATGCAAGTGTGCCCCCCCCCCATACTGGCAGAAGTTTTTTTAAAACAGCCTTTAAAAATGAAGGGGTTTCAGAGCATCTGAGACCAAATGTCACTAATATATGAAGTTGTTTCAAATTGTATGTGTAGTAGATTGCAATTTGGATTAAATCAGTGGGTAACTTGTATTTTCAAACCCATGAAGCTCCATAATACATTGTGTGTCTACCACGACCTATACTCCTGACATATATAGTAACTTCATGAATCTTAATGAATACATACTATTAACTCAATAAAAATTAAAAAAAAACATGAATGATTTAATTATATGTAACGTTTAATTTAATTTTCAATTCAATGCACGATCGGGTGTTGGGCTTGCTTTATCAACCCCTGAATATCAGGCTGTCGATATGTGCTTGCAAGCCTCAGAGTACCCTCCAAATGTGCATCACTAAGTTTACTATGCATCTTGCTCTTTGGAAAAATCACTTTGCTGAACAGTTGTTCACATAGGTACGTGCTTCCGAATAGTGGAATTATCATTCGAGTGTGATGCATTATTCCAGGGAACTAGTCGGCTGGAACATATTGTTGGTAAAACTTAACTATCACAACTTCAGTAAACTTGGTTTTCAAGTCAGTACTGGATTGCAAATCAATCAGTTCCATCTGCAGGTGAAAAGCAACACTGTTCATGGTTACTGCAAACGGAGTTGCAAATAATGCAAAGGCCTGATTGTTGGCACGGCGATCTGCAAATCGAGTTTTGAATTGTTCTTGTAGCTCCCCAACAAAAGCAACATGGGTGGTGGCCTCATTAGGTTGACTTGCAGACGACGATGGAAAATGTGTGTAATTGCATTGTTTGAATTGTCTCATCCACAAAGCTTCACCTCAAATGCGCAGACATGTTCAAACAGTTTGTTGATTTACTGGTCTCTGCCCTGTAATTATATGTTCAACACATTCATACGTATTTGTATTTTATTGAATATTATATCAGTATTGCAACCAACCAGGACTTTGATATAATAAAACACTATAAATCTCTGCTCCTGATGATCGTTATTACGAATGAGGACTTAAAAAGCTAGACTGATCCTGATTGGAGCAGCCAATTTGCTGGGGATTGCCGATCTCTATGAAAAGGACTATTAACCTACTGCCTTCCTCCCAGTAAAGGACAGTTTAATAGTCATCTGATTGTTTTGATAATTACATGGTCAATGATGACCAAAACCAATGTGTAAGTGGGTTAAAAGAGATATGGGAATACCAACACTTTACAAATACTCTAAAATTCAAATTATAACCATCGTTTACGCAAACTGTTAGCGCATACGTAGGACCTCAAACTTAAATTAACAGTGTGATT
Organism: Paralvinella palmiformis; assembly: GCA_025642065.1. Taxonomy (NCBI): domain Eukaryota; kingdom Metazoa; phylum Annelida; class Polychaeta; order Terebellida; family Alvinellidae; genus Paralvinella; species Paralvinella palmiformis. The sequence goes on along the minus strand of JAODUP010000037.1, from coordinate 812,152 downwards.
AAACATTCAATGAACCGTATATGAAGTCAATGACTTAGAAGTAATTAAACATATTGTCAATTACTACTGAGCCTTTGATGGTACGTTTTGGTCACTAACGCGGCAATAACCAAGACAATGTAATTGTAAATTACCGGTATATGAGGTCAGTTAGTAACTATAACTCTCCATTGAAAATAAATTCATTAATCAGTAATTATCCCGTTATTAATATAAATATGCCCATACAAAATATGTATATGGGGGCACCATAATGTCTATGCCGCCAAATGAATGAGATACGACGCTCTTGGGTACGGGAAGTCTTCAATACGAGTTGTCTTGTTACCGACGCTGCCTTAGTGAAATGCGCTACTGACTAACTGAGTCAAACAACGTTTATCCATAATTACAAAAATCAGATAATTCTACATATAAATATTGATTTTCATTATAAAGCCATGTATAATTATCATCAACTTGTCTCCCTTCTATTTTCACTCCATGACTGCAGTTTAAATCAAAATAACGATTGATGTCCGTTTGCATCTAAATCTAGGACTCTAGGTCACTAGCATCTAGACGGCTGCTAACACACTGGAAATGTTTCTCTCGATGATTGGATTTCTTGACACTGAAATAGCACCGGCCATTAAGCCGACCCCCAAAATAAGGGTCAAAATGTTGACACAGTCTGGGCTTAATGGCCGGGACCTATGGTAGGTAGTCCTATAATTGCTGCTGTAAATAATATTGAACAGAGTTGAGTTTCAGATTTTCAGAACTAATACAGCTATACTCACAAATATCATAAATAATGTCAAAATGTGTAAACGATCACCCACATATTAAATAATCCAGTTCAAAGTGCTGATTAATAGACTTTTAATGGCCTGTGGGTGCCGCCATTTTAAAGCTAGACAGAGACCAGAAGCTCCTGAATGCCGACGTCACTCGAGCATATCCAGTTGATCTGAAGTCTGTAGAGCCCATACAAAAGCATGTAAACAAGTCTGAGCAAAGAATTATTCCAGAAAAAAAAAAAATTAACTTGTTAAAATTAAGTCATGAATGACATAGAACCATACCAGTTTGAGCCAGAAGGAACCTGACAAGAGAGGAAGATGATTCAAAATGGCTCAGATATTAACGCTCAAGAGAAACCATAATCAACGTCAGTCTAGAGAGCACCGATGTTTACATCAGAGTATTTTGAATCTGGCTTCCGGTGAAGCCATAATGACGGCCCTCCAGTAATTTGGATTATTTTCCTATATCTATGATATCAGGTATATTTTGTGATTATTATTGTGGAATTTTTGGTTACTGTTCAAAGCATTACATATTTAAAAAATATTTTCTGAGGGTGGAAAATAAGGTGTCAGCGGACTTGAACCCCCCCCCCCCAAAGATATGAGTAATATTAACTTATGTCAAAAGATGTTTTATAAACATTATGGGTAATTATATCCATTAGATTATATAATACACAAGTCAACTTTAGTGAGTGATTTTCTTTAACCACCAACATGTTAATTAGCACAAATAGACTCTACCTGTACTGTATCCTTCTTCATCTAGTTTTTTATAGAGATCAATGCTGTATTTAGATATTGCCGTCTCGGACAAAGAACTTCGGGAACAACCAACCATTCCAGCCGCATGCCACGTGGTGCCACAGGCTAAACTAATAATGAGAAATTCGTTATTTACATTATCCTATAAGAACACACACACACACAACACACACACAATTTATTATTCAATTGACAATTCAGTGATATATTCTGAAGGTATGCCAACTAATTGAAATTAAGATATGCTCATCATGTTATATTAGATTAAGTCATGTTTAAAGCAATTTTATGGCATAAACTGACCTGGCTTTAATCTGTCTACCACACACACACACACACACACACACACAAATGGTTTTTCAAATATACCTTCTTGACTATTTATATCCACTTTGTCAATATGAATAGATAATTAGAATCCATATTACTACCTGTTATCAATTACAACCCCAAAAGCATCAAATAAGTCAGTTGTGAATCTCGAGTGTATACTGAATAATTATCTGTGGAGTTATCACACAAACATTTGACCTATGTTAATAACCCTGGATCACCAGAACTAGCTTGTATTGCTAACATGGTAATTGTGCTGAAATGGTGTCATTTAATTCCTGTTTAACTTTAATCATAATCATCTATTTCCAAAACAATCAATGAAGAATAAATTATAAACTATCTAAATAATTTACTTCCTCTACCAAGATTTAAATGAACCAATTTAAATCAAACGACCCCAAACTCACGAGGTAGCTTCTGTAATGCAGAATAGTGAACTTCGATCTTACCTGCCCTGTTCTAACAACACGACATCAGTCCATCCTACCTCGGCTAGATGGTAGGCAACTGATGCTCCGATAACACCACCACCAGCTATCACAACCTGACAGTTAGTGGGAAAAGGAACCCCAGTAGACTGTTCTGATGGCTGAACGGGATTCGTGTGGACTGAGAGCCGCTGACTGGCGAACATCTCCCAGCGGCTGCCTCGACATAACACCTGGCCTTCCCTGCAACATTTGAGAAACGATGATGTGGTTCTTGTGGAACGCAGACTTCTCACCGAATTATAAAGATGTTTAGGGCTGGTAGGCAGCAGGGGTTTCCTCAAGAAGAGACTCATAATGTCTGTGTGTGATGAGGCATTAGCCTGATTTGGTAGAACTCAGATGTTAAGGCCTACATTCGTTGGGTTCTATAGGAGACACCCTGAAAATTAAATTAAAATGGCTATTGCTTTTTGTTAATGGTTTGTTACTAGCATTATTATTATTATTTCACACACACACACACACACACACACACACACAATAACATACAAATGGCTAAGACATTATATTTCCAGGGTTTCTATCAGCAAAATAAAAAGATAAAATTATATACAACGAAACATCTATTTTGAAAATAAATCCATATGTTAAATAGAAATAAATATTCCACTAAAAAATCAATCATTATAACAGCCAAAACTTGTGAGTTCTGACTATATTTCTTTGTGTAAAACAAAACAGTATCCTGCACACAAGTTGCTATGATAACATAATTTAAACAAATATTACAACTGGATAATTCGGGACATTTTTATCACCCAGAAGGCTCTGCCCTGGGAAACAAATCTCTAAAAAACTCAGATATAAGCTAGATTCCAACCCACAACAAGGAGGTTTGCAGTGCAATGCTTTAATTATTGCACCATCAAAAGGCCCTTCTGTTCAGTTTTATAAATATAACAACACATCCTAGATATACGTAAATTGTCGGAATAAACAGACAGCGTTTGGCAGAAAACCTGCTATACTCCCTTATATAAACTGCTGACCTCTCTAACCTATAGTTTAGGGAAAGTTACCGTGCTTGCCTTTACTGCTGCTAACTAAGGCATAATTGAATGAAATAATCTAAGAAGAAAATTACAAATTGTCTATATTATTAAAAACTATTCTATTACATAAGCCAAAACCATCTAATGGACAGTGAGTTATCTCTTAATTTAAATATGCCAAATTTCAGTGAAATCCTCAAAACAATTATTTAAGGATTTATTCAGACTAAAAAAAAATGGTGATCTTGTTTTTGTCTTCATCCACTTACATATTTGACCGTATTCAGTAATGAGAATGGCGATCAGTTAAGTTGTATACTCGCTGAGATTTAAGTATCTTATATTATTGTACCAACAATCAAAATGGTGACAAACTGAGTGCCATTTATATCCGATTTTAACTGGCATGGAATGACTATAATGATACTATTCTGTTTTCACTTACTGCAAGATATCAACTAACATCTGTGAATTAAATAACTGATCTGAAATGGATTGAATAAGCCCTATACCTTTGTATAGAGTCTGCCAGCTGAGTCAACGTCAAAATTCACTAACTTGTTGGCTGACTGATATTTTTTATGCTTATCATTAAATCATGAAACCTTTACAATCACCAATTTATGTATCATCTGGATGCAAGGTCACTTTTCAGTTTATTCTACTTTGATCAGGCTCTAAAACTTTAAAAGTGGAGTTTCAAGATCTTTGTGTAGAATTTCACCTATTGTGCATAAACATTTTATCACTTCAGTAATTACCTTTGAATGACAAGAGGGCTCAGTTATAACTATGTGCTGTTTCATTACTTACACTCTAATTTGATATCCCATGATATTAATTTATTTTAATGCTAAATAACTAATCCTTGATTTTAAATGAATCAGTTACCTTTAATTGAATTTTGATCAACAAAGTACACCTTTGAACATACTTCACTGACTATTTTCCTTAGCAGACTTTTATGTTATAAATTAATTTGTTTCCTAGTTGAAACCACACAGCTAAACCACTTGATAACATGATATATGTGCACCAATAGATTTATGTCGGCAAATTGCAATATAATTATAATATTTTTATCAAGCCATTCGACATTTTGACCACGATGTACTTTAAAACATTACTGACAAAATAAACAGGTATGTTCTAATAAGACTGTTTTATGTACATGCTTCTAATACATTTTGCATATTGTTAAACAGATTTATATCAAATTATTAATATCTTGGTTTATTTGGAAAGGATATAAAATATTTCTTTCCCAAATACATCTTATCATAAATATACCTACACTTATAAAGGAGCTAAATGCACTGGTTGGCAAATATATCCAGCCATTACGTAAATTAACAGTTTTACAATGTCAAAAGTTGGAAAATTATTTAATGCATAGATTAACACAATTTGATTTTCTAACTAAAATAATAAAGCAATACCATTACCAGTTCCAGTTTGTGTTAAAGGTTCTAAAATATATGCTTTTATGTAGATTTAAATATCATATAGGCTATTGGTCTGGATCCAGACCTACTTAGTAGAAGTGGAATAACATGTGTAAAACTTAAAACTCTGGCAGACTGGCATGGAAAATGTTCATGTACGGCTGGTCTTGCCAGTGCAAGACCAGTTGTACATGGTGGATGTAGTAAGAACTGACTATATCTCCAGAGCTACTATTCGACTAATATGGGAAATGAATACAAATAGATGCACATTTCAGCATTGTTTCATTCATTAACCTAAAAGTGTTCTATTTAGTGTTTTATTTAATTATTAACTGGACAGTTGCAATTGATATTTGTTATGACTATAAATAATTGTTCAGCATCACAGAATTAAGTCTATAGACATGCTGAAGGCAAATTGAAAAATGCTCGATAACTACCTTATACATTATATCAACACAAGATTAAATTTATTAACACATAATTAAATCAGCTTAGTTACGAAAACAAAATTAATACTTAAATAGATTCATTAACCAGAAGTGATACTTAATACCATTTGGAAATGATTGCACAAATGTACCTATTTGGCTATTATTTATTTATTATCAATATCATAATTCTGTAGTTTGTGGTTTTAAGCTGACAACTCAAACATTTTTGGTTAAATGAACTCAGTCAGCTGAAAGAATCGTTATCACGGTTATGTAAATCAAATGTAATGAGTTCTGCACGCCTATCACTGTATCAGAATACAATACCAAATTGGGTTATAGTACACGGCTAGGTGGGTACTATCACTATTAGCTGATTGAATAGGCTACACCTCTACTCTAGTCACTAGCACTTGATTAGTAGTCTAGTTGACTAGTAGAAGTTTTCTAGCAGTAACAAATTGACTGTTACTGCTAGTAAACATTAAAAACAATAGATCTCAATCCAGACACCAAGAAAGTGCTGTTATCTGATCGTTTCCGCGAAATAGGTTTATGAAGTCAAGCGCTAAGTAGATTGCTCGTTCGTACCAAATGTTGCACAAACAACAAAAATACATCACATTCTCCGTGCAGAGTATCATGTAGGCTTCAATCAGTTTAGCAGTCCAGGAGGTAAATGATCTTCGAGCGATAATAAGAGAAGGTGGAGTTTATATACTCACAGAATGAGTAGTGTTTCAATCAAATATATTTACTAGTCACTCCGATTCTTTTCCTTGAACTGAAAACGGGGTTAATTAGTATTTGTAAACAATAAAATAATTCATTAGCAGTTAATTTTGTATAAGTAGTAGACACTAATAGCATGGTAGCTTAAGTTTCTCACTGATAGAATAAAAGATAAATATTAAACATATATTTAATTAAGATTATATTATCTGCTTTAAAATGATCTAGATATGGATCGAGGACCGGAGAAAGTAACATTCGACTGATACATATAGACTCTAGTGAAATTAGAGCAAGTTTTGTCAATCGACTGATATATAAAGTTTAAAAGTTGGACCACGAAATTGTTCCTGATATGACATATACAATATTTATTTATTTTACATCATATACGAGTGCATATATATATATATATATATATATATATATATATATTATATGTGTGTGTGTGTGTGTGGTGTCTAGATCCTGAATAAATATCATATCATATATATAATATTTATTCAGGATATATATTCAGTGTGTACTATTTTTGTAGAATAGACATACACTCGTATGATGTAAAATAAAATTATTGTATAACATATATAGTAAAATAAAAACATAAAATTATAAATGTATAGGCTATATGACTTAGCTTACACAATGGATGGAGAAACCTCAGGAGAGAATGTTTTGCGATGGTAATTAAATACCTGCTGAGTGCCGATGCCATATATGCTCTAAACATTAATTAATACCCGTATGATGGTTGAGTAAAGGAATACGATTATGTACATTTGAAATTTGCATTACATTACATTTAATATTTCATTTACTTAGGTTACCAATTATATATAGAGAGAACACATAGTTGTTTTAAGTTATACTTGAGATGGCAAATTATTCCACAAAGATATGTATCTGTGAACTGAAGAGATTTATTGTGACAATGAGTTTGGAAGATTTTTTTACACTTCTTTGATATTGTGCTATATAGAATTTAACATGTGATATACCAGGAGTTACATTTTAAAGATATTTTGGTGTTATCATTTAAATTGCAATCTCATACATCAAACTGCGCTAAGAAATATGAATCTATGGCCAACATTAAGCCATTTGACAGCATATCTGAAATATCAGTTCTGCGATGACATATCCCAGCACAATTCTCGTATCACAATTTTGTAATCATGTGATTTGTGTCTCGGAGCATGCATGTAGGCTATCCCAGAGTGTGCAACAATGACCAAAATGAGGCCAGACGATTGAGAATATTGTACAAAGTTATGCGATTTGAAAGTGGCGCAAATGGACTAGTACACGTACGCTTTATGACCCAATTAAGTGATCCATTGATTTTATTGATGACATTATCTATATACAAGGATATTAAAAGTAACATCTTCATCACCTAGTCTGGGTATGGCTTTTTAAGGTTCGTCATAGAGTTATAGAGATTTTTCAGTGTCATCATTGAATTACTGGCCCTCAAAACATGGGTGAAGACACCAAGACCTCGTCTCTATCTATCCTAGAAGCCGAGCTATAGGCGAAAACGTAATTTCGCTTATAACCATTTTTAAAACGACGTCACACAAGTATCGCCGCAATTTCGTGATGGTGACATTCATTTTTTGTGTCGGGAGGGGTCCCAGAAACATAATAAAATAAGATTTCATACAAAATAAAATAGGTTTCATACAAAATAAAATAGGTTTCATACGTTCCCTGCCTATCGGGCCCACGGACTATTTGATGGTATACTATATCTTGTTCTAAGTTGCGCAGGAGTTTGCCGAAACAAACCAATAGGTTTGTTACATTATGACCCGGAAAGCAGTTCCAGAGCACAGTTTCCATTTAGGTAGATAGGACAAAAGGCGTCGAAATATTGTGGGTAAGTTAAGTGCTTGAAATTATAGTGGACAATGAACGTTATGACTTAATTAATATAGATCGGTTATCTTTGTGGATGGCACGATATAATTTATTATACCATTATGCTATAATAGATTTCTACTGAGTAATTTTATATATATATATATATATATATATATATATATATATATATAAATTGATCTCAGTTGTAATAAAGCCATACGCAGTTAAAGGTGATGCCAATTTAGTAGAAATTTAGATTTTCATCGATCTTAACCTAAAACACAATAATAATATATATTTACCTAGCAACAACACAATCAGTAGAAAGTATAATGGCTGGTCACATAAAATCAACCAAAGTCAACAAAAACATTCAGATATATAACTGTAAACAAAATATACACTAGCTGTTATTAGCGGTGACTACATATTACATATATGCACGGCCACTTCACTGTTAGACCACAACACGTCATTACACTTAATATTGATTACGTCAATCAGAGTTAAAGGTTTAATCAATTATCAATGCTGTATATATATATATATATATATATATATATATACATTATCTTATCAGGAATCTTACACTATATTATATAATCAGTGTTAAAAAATAGAAGTGAATCCCGATCCTGATCAAACTGGTTTGGTACAGTGAGCCGACCCTGACTCGACTTTAATAGTATATACTTACTATATGACCACTTAATACTCTGGATTGATTATTTCTTCTATAACAAAACCCATCTCCGTAATTACATATAATACATGTGCTAATAGGCCATCCGTCTATATATATATATATATATATATATATATATAAGCTAAAAATTTATAAGCTAAAAAATTGAAACTTTTGCCTGAAATAATTGTACACATATATCGAAAATATGTTTTGACGTATGCAAAGTAGAAGAGAAGAGGAAAAATATTGTAAACAATGACATAAACATAAAGCCTGCATAGTGCATATACACAGAACAAATCACGTTGTTTCTTATAAGTTGTTCTCCAATAATGTATTTGATTGAAACAGCCCTGAAGCAGTGACGATAAGCGGAAGTGAATGTTATCAAACCTCTGTTGTGTGCGAAGAGTTCCATTTAGAGTGATACTGATAATTGTCTCCTGCTTTTGTGAGTGTTTAACTTTTGTGTCACATAATATACACGGTACTGATAATATTATGCTTCTTACTTTTTAATAAAGACTAAATAGTTAATATAAAATATTTATGCAATTTTCATTCAGCAAACGTGATAAACTTACGTTGTGAACTTTGACTCGACCCAAATAGTCACCGTGACCGTGTGTCCGCGCTTTTCCACGTTGTTTGTTGACGTTATTGCAATCAATATGTCGCACAAATCTACCGTTCAATGGTGAAGGAACACGCGCTTAATACTTAACCACCGTCTGTACATAAATCACTGTGGTGTTATTTGGTCTCATTCGCAGTGGTGTTATTTGGTCTCATTCGCAACTTTAGTTTTAGTTCTGCTGCACCTACTGTCACTTAACTCTTGAGTTAATGGACTAGATCTAAAATCTGTTGTGAACCATCTGGAAAATTGCCTGATTGTCCCCCTCGTGGGCTTTGTCGCATTTTTGATAAACTAGTGCCATCCAACTCAGAATGCCGTCTAGTAGTGCAATTAGGACTGCCTATTTTTTCGCTGTTGGTGTGGTTGGACTGATAATACTCTATGTGTTGGGCTTTTCAGTGTTTCCACATTTAGGTAAAGGCATTATGTCATCAACAAGCCAGCAGTCGCCTGGGAGGGTCATCGTGGTAGGAGGTGGCTTGGCAGGTCTGAGCGCTGCCATTGAGGCCAGTCGCCATGGAGCCAAGGTGACCATTGTAGAAAAAGAGAAGGGTCTTGGTGGAAACTCGGCAAAAGCCACATCGGGCATCAATGGGGTTGGTACTGAAGCTCAGGCAGCCAAAGGTATAGTGGACAGTGTGGCTGATTTTGTCAAGGACACGATCACATCAGGTGCAGGTCAGTCGAAACAAGAGCTGGTTGAGGTATTGGGCAGGAACAGTGTCGATGTACACATCTGGCTAAAGTCATTTGGCTTGAACTTGACTGATGTTGTCCAGCTCGGAGGACACAGTGTCCGCAGAACACATCGTTTTCCACCAACGCCCGATGGAAAACCCATACCTGTTGGCTTCACCATAGTTAGTACATTAAAGAAGGAGGTCGAGGGTAATTTGAAGGGTACTGTGACAGTTGTGACTAATGCCAACTTCAAGAAGCTATTGTCTGAAGGTGATTCTGTTGTTGGTCTGCAGTATGCAGATGAAAGTGGTAAGGTGCATGAGGTGAAGGGCAGTGTGGTGTTAGCATCAGGTGGTTATGCCAACGATCATGCTTCGGACTCGCTTCTGATGAAGTATGTCCCTGATCTGTCAAAGCTTCCAACAACCAATGGACCATGGGCCACTGGCGATGTGATTAAGGCAACAGCAGACATGGGTTTGTCCTTGGTGAATATGGATAAGGTTCAAGTTCACCCAACTGGCTTCATCGAACCAAAGGCTCCTAACGAGCACACAAAGTTTCTGGCCCCCGAGGCACTGCGTGGCTGCGGAGCCATTCTACTGGATGCCAACGGGAAGCGCTTTGTGAATGAACTTGGCCGAAGGAATTATGTGTCGGATGCCATTTTTAAACATGGCAAACCATTTGAAGGTAAAGAAAGTTACCCAACTGTGGCAGTCATGTTACTCACACAGGCAGTCATTGATAAATTTGGACCTCCTGCTGTTGGATTCTATAAATTTAAGGGACTGATTGAAGATGTGAAGAGTCTCGACGGAGCTGCTGCAAAATTAGGACTAGATTTGTCTGTGCTCAAAGACACCATCAAGCAGTACCAAGTTGATGCAGAGGCAGGGAAAGATGAATTTGGGAAACAGAATTTCCCAACTGTGTTCTCTGACGACGACCATTACTTTTTGGCTTACGTCACGCCAACACTTCATTACTGTATGGGTGGCATTGAGATCAACACTGATGGTAGCGTGCTGCGTCCTGGATCTCAGGTGGTGCCAGGTCTGTTTGCAGCTGGAGAGGTCAGCGGTGGTGTGCATGGTGCGAACAGGCTTGGTGGAAATAGCCTCTTGGAGTGTGTTGTGTTTGGACGTATTGCGGGACGCAGTGCTGCTCATCTGTAGGTGATCACAGTATGTAGATGGCCTACTGTTTTTGTAATAAAATTTGGTGTTTTACATTTGTTTCTTGTACGTTTTTTTGGTTTGTACCCTTCTTTTGTTTGCTTGTGTGAGTTGTTTTTGGGGTGTGGGCCATGTTTGCATACTCGAAATCTGTTCACTGTTAATTGATATCAAAATCTTCGTTGGAGATTATTCGTCGGCCATGATTATGTTGTGATGGGTCAGTCATTTCATGTTCTGTCAGAGTGATGAAGCAACTGAACAAATAGGGATATGATGTTTTTCTTTTGGCATTTAGTAGTTTTCATTCCAGAGAACAATGGTTAAAGTTAATATATTAATGGAAGATAATCCACTTTTGATGGAGTCAAATATGCATTTAGTCATCGTTCGTTTTTACTGGATTACAGTGACATTATCAGGTGTGTGAATTTACTGTATATAAATGTTGTTATGGGGAACTGGTGAATAGACCTTTCCAAGCCCAGAACACCAGGTTAGAAATAAGGTTGGCTTACTGTTAGGATTGGGATGATTGGACTTCATCTTTATTCCCATATTTTGTGTGATGTATTTTAGTCATTAAAGTTTGCAAGAGGTAAGTAAGAATCTGTTTTAGGTACAGTATATTTGTGTCGGGTAAAAAGAATTTATCATTGAAAATTTATTACGCTGGATTTCTTTCCAATTTGACTAATTTTAATAGGTACACCAACATATATGTTGTTGTCCATCAGCCATGTATCCCAGTTGTGACCAGCACAGAGGCTAAGCAAAATGCTCACTCCTGGGCTAGGAAAGGTCCGTTCCTTGCGTGTTTTTGGTGTCAGATGTCGCAGCTTGTCAAACATAATCAAATATTGAATTGCTGTCTTTTTATCTATTAGCTTATATATTTGTGCTAATTCTAGGAGTTAAGAATAAGAATACTGTTCATGATTCATCAGATCAATTTAATGCTGACTGTATTTCTTTTGATTCCATGTTTCGTGTTTGTTCTGGACAAAGGTGTAATTTTTTGGCCTTATATTGTGTGATAGATGCAAGCCATTCCAAAGATCGTGTTTATGATTATCATTATGATGTTTAACTGTGAAGTTGTAACTGGATTTTCTCCTGTCTTTACTGATAGTTCTGATTAACATCCCTAGTTAGTCCATCAACAATGGATGTTTTTATTTCGATGTTAGTCATTATCTGTTCAACGCCTGTATATCACTATCAGTGTTCACCTTTCCAAATTACCATGATACATGTATGAAGCAGATCTCCTTATTATCTTCAAATGGTCTATAAACACAAGTGGCATGTGAAGATAGGTTCTCATATTTCTGAAGGGGAACTAGAGAATCAAAATTAAATGTACTTGGTCCAGGTTTGGGTTTATGACAGCCATTAACCTGTTTATGATACAACAGTGTCTTAAACCTGTCATAAATACCTTTATGACATCATAAACTGTTGTAAATGTCTATTAATTATATTTTATTTTAAGTTTCAATTTTGTTCTATTTTGGTTAGAATCAGTTGTGGATTATCATTATATTAGAATTAGTATATTTATATATTACAAACATGAATATAAAACAATATTGTATGTTGGTCTCTCTTACAATATCATTATTTGTGGCTTGGTTGTGTAGCTTAGCACACAAGGAATGGTAACTTGTCATTCTCTCTGCACTGGGTGTTTGTTGGTGACCACATATCTTACGCTTAGCATGAACTTTACCATCTACTGTCACTCTAAGAAAATATTCCTAGATGGGATGGGCAAGTCTATCACCCTTGAACACTACTGGTTATTGTGCTTTGCTACAATACGCCAATATTTATGAAAAAATATATTCTTTTAACAGTTTATGGCTGGTCTTAGAATGTATTGCATTGTGATTCAACTCAAGTTTTGCTTGCTTGTGTTTCGGGGAGTGTCCCCAGGCTGTTGCTTGTTTAGCACATGCTCCCCCCACCTTATATCCCATTTGGATGTATTGAAGCCACCAATGAAACTAACCATGTGTAACTATTATTTAATGTGAAAGCTACAAGGTGGGCTAATTGAATTAGATTGGCAGATATCTTGAGCTCTTGCTTGTCATCCAATTAATGAAGTTCAATTAATTTAGTACCATCCCCTAACCTCTAGAAACCAATAGCAGACCAATCAGGTCAATTGATTTTGACTACAAACAATACCAGTTTATGATTACCATAGTCTAATAATGAGGCCCTAACTTATTGTATAATAATTTTATTTTTAATATTACAATATATTAATAACATTTTGGGGGGGGATTTTATTTTTAATATTACAATATCATATTAATAACATCTGGGGGGGAAATATCACAAATTTGTTGGCTGTGCCAAAATTTATTAAAGATATTCTTTTGACAGTTCATGACGCTATCCTGGATTAATCCAGGGTTTTTGACATTGTGTCATAAACTTGCCAACTCTGAGTCTATTGTGGGGACAGTTTCCATGTGCTTAATTATATAACTATTATTGCTGTGGGTGGAGCATTGGACTAATAACTTGCCAGTCAGGGGTCCGAGTGATGACTGTTTGTGGGATGGTTCTTTAGGTCGTTCCTCCTTGCCAGTGTGGAGGCTAAATGAATCACTTAATCAGTCAGTCACCAAGTTACATAAATGCATTTTAGCCATACACAGTTGTTTCCTGTGTTTGTGGGGTACTCCATCCTTCAATAAAAGGCAGGCGAGACCAGTGTTGAGGCTGAAAGAACATCACCCATGTACTCGGGTGGTTGTTAGATCGAACTGATGTGTGATCGGACAACGTGTTAGCTTATCGAGAGATGTTGACGTGAAATATATTTGTACATCTAATCAGACCTCCACGGTTATAGTGAAGAAAATGTATTATTTCTGGACCAATCGGCTACAATGACTAGTAATAAATGAGACGAGAAATAATTTTGGTTCGATGATGTCTTTAATGTGAAGAGTAAAGTAGAATCCAAATAAGTATTTATATTCTTGTATAAGAACATGTATTGATTGTGACCTATTGTCTATATGATCAGTATGCTGTAATGTGTAATAAATACCAACGTACGATGGATACGCCTGATTGTTGTTTGTTTATCATAGCTGACGTGATGGTCAATTATTGTCCTATCGCTGCAGTTACTAAACAGAAGGCCACATCGATTCTTAGAACATTGGGTAAATGCTGTACTGTGTGGGTTGTTTTATTGTAGCTAGATAATTCACTCGCAGTATTGTATAGATTTGTCATGGATTTTGCAGAGCATCTGTCTAAAATTAAGAAACAACAGTTCGGCAACAAATTCCATGACAACATTTTTTTGGAAATTGTCCGCATTATAAAAATTAAAAACCAAAAACATGGTAATTTGGGTAATCTTGTTTATTAAAATATCCTTATAATTTACAAGTCCTGGATATAATATTATTTGCCAATCAATCACATCTTGACCTGATAGAGTGTGTGTTTTTAGAATCGTCAAATTATTAAGATGTCGGAAGTTGATGTTATGATTGATTACCTGTTTTACAGAAAAGAGTTATAAACTAGCACTATGACTGGCAGCATATGGATGATATCAGTCTATGTACAATATGTCAGTAATTACATGTACTGATCAGAATTTAGAGATTTCAATACAATTATCACAGAGAGACCACAATCAGAAGAGGTGTATGTATGTGTGTGTGCGCGCGAGTCTGATTCACCTTCAGATGTTCTAACTTACTGAAATTATACACAAAAATTGCTAAATGAAAACTACCGAGCAAGCCATTACTGGCACCGGTTGCTGAAAACGGAACAATACAAACAACTGAATAGCACAATGAAAACAAATAAATTACGAAGTCGTAAAACTACCGGCGACAAATGAGAGCCACCCCACTGCCAAAGGACTGGTACATTTTATGCAAATCAAACAATGGCATGCACGATGCTGAAATGGCCATACAATCAATACGACAACATTACACAAATTCAAGTTTCGATATTAGTTAATGATAATGCTTCATCCAGGTCTTTCCCTTTGATATCATGATTCTCTGGGTTCTACTGAAACTTGGAGCTATACCCAGTAACTGAGTTAATCTAATTATAAATCATGTATATATATATATATATATATATGACTGTGCAGTGACCGATTTTCCCCAGGTAATGCTTCATCTAAGTGATGGTTATGGTTTCATCCTTAAACTAACACAGTATTGTAACAGATCTGCTACATAATCAAAGCAGGAATAAAGGCTACAAACGATGGGCTCATCAATGATATATCAACAGTATCAAATCTTTTATAACATTCAATGCAACACACATATATATATATATATTAATAGAATACATGACTGATTTATGAGATACAAAAATACATATATCTAGCTAACCACAAAGGGAGATACACTAGTTTGTTGTTAATAATTGGCACATCTTGACACAATGATATGCACGGATTCTGGTGCAGCAGTGGAAATTAGAAGTCGTTAAATAACACTTAAAAACTGTAGAATCATCTGAAAATAAAGCCTAGCCTAAAATGAGATGAGGTGTTTCATTTTCTAACCGATTCAGCTTGCCATATAAACCACGGGCCAGAGATATGCAAAAGTAGGGAAAGTTTTGTTGTGCCGTTGGTCGCTAAACTATATTTCTCTAAGGTTGATGAGCTAGGAAAATCTTATCAATCAAGGACACTGTGTTTGTTGATGATGGGCTAAGTGTGTAAGTCTCTCTGTCTGTGTGTGTGTGTGTGTGTATGTATTGGTGCAGTGATAAGTACATACAGCATAGTGTGTAGAAGATTATGGACATACGAAATTAGAAGAAATGGCAGAGATCTGCTGCAGAAGACGCACTCGATGCAAGCACTACAATACAGCTAACCTAAACATATCACACCATGTTAAAATAATGTGAAACATCAGACACACCAGGAAATTACTCGCGATTTGGCAGTCAGCCGAAACATCTCTGGGACTACAACAATGACGTGCTGCTTACTTCCGCCTCGATTATTGCTGGATTGCACGACGAAATATGCACCTACTATGAATATCTGTCTCTACTCAGACATTTATCTTCTCTCTCTAGATGCTAATAAAATACTTGATAACTACACCAGTATTGATCACATACACTAACCCTAATTCATCGATAACGGGCAGCAGTTGCCCACTTTGGCAGAAATTTGCTACCAGTTATTTGGCAGCCAAATTGTTGAACAAACCCAGAAGTGCCCACCTGGGCACGATTTTGACGTGGACTTGATTCAGCTCACAGATAGGGGAGGCAGGTTTTCTGGCAGCACCAGGTGAAGTGAAGTCACTGCATATGAGAAACAAACTGGTGAGACAACTTTCACTTAGATATGTTGCCAATCAATTGTGCATTCATAAGACAGGTAATAAGGATGTTCATGTCTGGGCACACATACACACACACACACATAGAGGACAGAAAATGTATCTATCAATCGATGACCAGGACGAGATCTCCACAAGGAATAGTTTGTTATGAAATGTGGCAAGATTCTGTAAAGTCAATCTCACAAACCTTGGAATGAAATGACTGGTCCACTAATATGGATTTACCCCCAACAACGCACACCATAAAGCATATAATTAAATGGCGTTAGCTGAAATGCTTATAAGACAATCCAAAATCTCAGAAAATGGTGTCATTAGTGGAGCAGACAACACATATAATGGGAGAGAATTGCCTTATTTTGTGAGGAAAGGAAATGCAGAGTTGAAAAACTGGTATTCATAAATGCAGATTTTGGTCACTGATATTTTGAAACATGACAATGACATGGTGAGTCATCTGATGGCAGCTTATTAGAGATAGTACTAAATCTCTGATAAACCAAGCTCAGTGATCCAGGTTCTGTGAGACTGTTATACACATAAAGAATATATGGTTGCAAAACTCACAGGTATCTGGACGCCAAACCAGAACACATGCTGCTGCTATCTACGCCTACTGATATCAACTGTCGCTCGTATAAAACTATAAATTGCTAAAACTGTTATCAAACAATACGTATACGAAATTATCTGTCCATCATTTTGTCACAACCCGACGGAGATTTCACAACAACGACGCAGAGAAGCTTCACACATACAGAATTCAGGTGTAGCAAGTCACTGTACTTTGACTAGTCCATAGTGTGAATTTTATCAACTCGTGCTCACAAATTGTATGACTCAGTTTGATCGAAGAACGATAACTATGAAAAAAGAAAATGCACAACCTATATATCACGAATGACAGCCCGCTATTTAACACCGATAAGTACCACCTACAATGAACGTTACATATCATCAATTACCGGACTCATGATCCTGTTCAGTACTGGACATCAATAGCCAAACTGTGAAGTGAAGTCTCCATTGATTATAAAATATACAACATAATCAGCTACTGAAGAGGACAATAGTATAATAATTTAATATTGTGTGGAAAAATTACCTAATTGGAACTGTCCTCTATCTCTAATGATTATAGAATAGAACACATAAATAGATACATCATTTACAAAGACTATACCATTAAACGTAAACTATATGTCCATACATGTGCATATATTATATATATATGTATATATTGATATATATTTTACAATAGCCAGTTAGCAATTTTTATAATTTAACCGATGATGATGATGATGATGATGTTGATGATGATGACGTTATATCTGGCTGGCTGAAATGATTCGTCACTATTTCTTCAAGAGAATATGGTGATGACCTCACGACCTCCGCCTCGTACCATCAGCACACGATCTAGGCCTTCGGTTAGCACTTCTAAGTATTCCATATCTTGAGCAGTGTTAAGGCTATAATCGGGTGATGCCTTTCTGATAACTTATCTACAGACAGGTCTTGATGTTAGATGAATCCGTTTAGGTGACATTTAAAAAATCGGTTTCAATCATCAACAATTACTGGATGGATGTGATATACAGGTTACTGAATCAACGATGATGGGTGAAGTGTAGACAATTTTAATTTGGTTTTTATTATCAAAATATGGATTTTTAGTCCAGTGGTAAACTACGGTAGTATGGATGATGATGATGATTGATGTTTTACGGCCACTTTTGTGCACACGTTAGGCTAAATGGGCCGAGCGACCTCCGAAGGTAATGAGACGAAGCGAAAGACGAAACAACCTTCAAATATGCCCACGCCGGGATTCGAACACGCGTGGTAGTCATCTGTGGTCCAACACGCTACCGCTAGACCACGGAGGCGCCCTACGGTAGTAAGGGGTTATGCAGAACAAATACTACGAGGCTATTCCTTTTTGTGACAATTCTGTTCTCTATAATTGTGTTATCTATCAATAAAATAATTGTGAATGAGTGAGTAGTTTGTTTAGTCTTTGGATTGGTCAAACCTGGTATATGTATATATATATATTACAGTTAATCTGTATAATCAGGTAGTACGTATATCAAGGTTCCCGGAGCCGCAATGCCGTCATGTGGCGACTGGTTCACTCAATGACTCATCCATAAAAAATGAGAACCTGACGGGACGCGATGTCTATGTGTTTGAGTAGGGCCTTTAATAGCAGCATGTGTTGTATGCTCCCTTGGGAGTTAAGATATGTGTGCTGGATTGGAACAGCTCTGAGTCGGGGATAATAATGCTGTAAAGCACCTTAGAGCAGCTATCTCAGCTGGATAAGGCATTATATAAATGTCACGTTTTATTAGATATTATTTATATAAACTGCAGGTTTACAGTATACTACTTGACCCACAGTGCAATACACTAACTACAGAACACTACTCTAACTACAGAACACTACTCTAACTACAGAACACTACTCTAACTACAGTACATTGCTCTAACTACAGTACATTGCTCTAAATGCTGTGTTTCAGACGTGCTCAAAAACATTTTAGCAACAAATGTTTAAAAAATGCACAAAGCAGAATATATAATACAATTAAGGCATTAATCCACATAGCTTTCTGTGATAAAGATCGCCGTTCTGTAAAATCACGCAGAATAGCCACTGTGACATCAATGGGGGGAAAAAACAACAACAAGAAAAGTCACACTCGATAAAGCATTATGATCAGAATGGCTCGTATCCGGACCAATTGTAATTGTTAATAAAAGGATACAGTTTTCTTCACCAGCGCTGTGTTTCGGCGGTCCAGGAAGGTTTAATATAACCAACTGGGCAGCATGGGACTTCGCCACGATGGCTTCATTCAGGCGTACAGCCGTGTGCATACGTCGTATGTTGTGATTGTCTCTGCGTGAGAAGAATATAAATGTCATTGCAACGTTGTTGTGTCTAACTTTCAGACGACTCAATCGAATAAGATCTAATCTAGAGATAATATTTTACTCTCATCCGATTTAACCCAGTTAAGACTCTCACTACAGCATAAAGATCGAAAGCATATAGAAAAAAGCAACAAAACAAACCCTCACCCGATTACCATATCTGAATGTTTTATTTAACTAAATTTGGCTTGTATTGCAACAAAAGAAGGAGCCATTAAAATTAATCCAGCTTGATCCAAATTAAACGAATAAAAGTTGTGTTTCCATAAAGATAATGACTATATATTATGACTATAATAATTATATTTCTTCTTTTGGCCAGGTTAGGTGAAGTATACACAATACTAAGGCTAAAATATACACAATACTAACTAATCTTAACGTATCTTTTTAGCAGTTTAATACATAATATAATAACAGATTCTGTGCACCATAAAAATAACAAAAACAATACTGTATTAAGTTTACATAAAATAATACACTGTTGACAAATACGGTAAACAAAGATAAACATTTACTCTTTAGACTTTCCCACATGTTGCGCTAAATGCATTCCCATCCCACGAGTCATATTAATTATCAAGTCGCTTAATGACGAGTTATACTAATTGTAGAAAAAGACGCATTATTAACCTTACAACTCTACGAGTTATATCAAATGTACAACTAGTTAATGAAGCCCCATCCCAAGTGAAATTAATGTAGACATCTAACAAATATATAGCATGCTACATCTTCCTATTTCACCTGTACAAACTCATGCACCAACAAAACTAAGAAAATATATATGATTAAGAGACAATTATATCAGGGAGATCGTCATTTTGTATCATTCGTAAACTGTTTCCATTATGACGAGGGACAAATGCAAGTGTCGACAAATATTGGAGTAACCCGAGTAAAATAATAACATTATTGTATTCTACCAATCTTCTGCTCTGTAAAAGATATAAGTCTCTTGTGCTTAAATGCTGCGTTAATATACACAGGCCACAATTATCGACATGCTGTAATCTTGACTTGGTCTTAAACTAACACCTGAGATGGACTGTTCTGGATCGAGACCCGCAAATGGCAAATGAAAATATTACACTGAATACAGATTTGATGCACGAGTGGATTTCCAAACAAAAAAACAGACCAAACACCAAGAAGAAAACAAACACCATTGGATGTGTGCTGAAACAAATCTTGATTAATGTAAATCTTTGATGAGGTGAATATTACTAGATGGGCTTGAAGTTGAATAGCCAATATACACCTGAGTTAACAATGTACAACCTTAGTGACTGTGTCTTATCAAAATAACTTAAACTTAAATAAGCTGTACACACAAGAAATTGATGATGAGACGACTTACTGTTCAACTTATCATGTTAGGCAAGGACCCATGACAACATATGTGAGAATGTTTTGTATATATCATAACACTTTCAGCACCCCAACACGAACAGCTAGTCAACAACCATCTATCAACCTCCTATCTGGCATATATATATATATATATATATATATATATATGCGCACACATACATACATACATATATACCACATGTGACTGAATAAATATCCAAGTTTGAACTTTAACATCTGTGTGGTAGACAGATTTGAAAATAAACCAAGTTTTGATTAAACCACACTCAATGTGTTTGAGGATGTATTTAGAAGACGTCGTATTCTGAGTTCTCAAATGTGAGTAAATTCAAGTATGACACACTAATATCTAAATGTAGAAGGTTCGACAAACCCTGCAATGGAAAGATGATCCAAAACCCTCATATCTAGGTATCTACATTCTGAATGGAATTATCAATTATTTTATGAGAATTTATTTTTAGATCTGAAACCTGAGCCCGAATGAGAAAGTTTGTTTTTGTTATGAACCAGCATGTTCAAATATAGGCACACGAGTGTGAAAAAAGGAAGTTGGTTGGTTAACCACATTCCCGAGGGTACAGTGGATTTTCGAATAAAAACAGCTTAGCTACATATTCAGTCATATGTGGGACATATATAGCGTCAGAGAGACCAACATATCACGAGCCTGTCTCCGTGTTTACATTGTGTACGAATGGGACAGCAACACTACTGGGATAGCACAGTCTGAACAAGCTAAGTGACCAAAATGAAAAACAGATGAAATACGTACAACTTGGAGCTCATTTCAGCGAGCTCTTCCTTACTCAGTTTTCCACTGGCATTCAAATAAAAGTATTGTTTTAAAATAAAAAGTTCATTATCAGTCCTACAGCGATTGTTCAGTTCAAAACTTTAACAAGAAATAGAAGATCGTGTAAATATCAGAAAATATGAGAACAAGAAAAAAAGAGACAAATAAATGGCGGAACGTGGAATGAAGAACAATTTACTACAATTTGGTAGAATCGCATTTCCACACGTGAGAGAATGGTGATGCTAAACTACGTACGGTTTGATACCGAGTAGATCTCTCGCTGCCTTCTGGGGCGGCCCAGAGAATGTGTACAGATTCTGCTCAGATATCGACTCCACTGTCAGGTTCCTTCCATTGTCTTGGCCCGAAGTGGCTGCAACCTCTTCACCTTCTGGTATAGTATCGATTCGAACCTTTGGAAGATCAGCTGAACTTGACTGCTTTTGATCGACTACGAATGGTGGCTGTATGAGAACAAATAATAAATGGTCCTTGAATGGTATTATTTATTTTTTCCAACTATTATACAAGATGAAGGATGTTCACTTATGTATCTACACAGTATGGCACATGCGAACAAACATTTAGTGGTTCCGGGTTCGAATCTCCGTGAAGTGCAATGTTGTCATGTGGCGACTGGTTCACTCATCCATAAAAATGAGTACCCGACAGGAAGCTCTGGCTACGTGTTTGAGTAACATTTTGCGCCTATAATGGCAGCATGCGTTGTATGAACCCTTGGGAGTCGAGATGTGTGCTGGGTGGAAACAGGTCTGAGTCAGGGATAATAATATTGTAAAGCGCCTCAGAACGGGGTTACCTGGTTCTGGCACTATATAAACATGCACTATTATATATTATTACATTATTGAAACAAACAATACTATATACCATATATTTTCGACGAAGATATTTTATCTAAGTATGTTTTCTTTTTCCGAGAATCATTCCTCATAAATGCTGCCAGGTGTGTTTAAAGCCATCATTTGGTGGGCAATAACCTTTTCACATGATTTTAATAATACTGACTATTCTTGTCGTAACTAGTCACTCTATCATGTATATGTTATACATAAATTGTTTTTGTGGGTAGGAGCATCATATTTAAAGTTTTTTTTAATGTTTACACAGACCACTTTGAGCTGGCCACCATGTTAATAAATAATAATATAGCAGAATATGCTCACGTTCTCAATGCTGGCATGCCAGTGGTGACATTACACAATTAAATGAGCAGATTTGTAACGAAACACACACATGTTGACGAAGTCAGTACACAACATTGCTGGGTGGAACCCGCCAAGTGAACAGAACCGATTTTAGTAATAACGCCTTATCTGGCACCTGATTCAGTCATTGCTGCACAGGATCCAAACTTCAGCACACACCCAATACAAATGTATATGTACTGCAAGGTTTCTGCGTTTCGCAGTTCTGATCAACGTAAAACATAAAATGACTCAAATTAGTATTACCGAAGTTCCAATAAGTAATTTTTTATTTCTGAGTAGGCTGAAAATCAAAATTTTCAAAAATGTGCAAACTGACTTCAATCAACCCGGGAAACTATTAGATGCACACCCAAATCTCACAGTCATGCAATTATACAGTATTATACGGTAATAACACAGGAATATTGTAAAGATATGTTGTAAAGATATGTTATTTAGTACTTGGTACAGCGTGACAGGATAACATCTGTATGTGGTGGTATTATAAAAATCACTTTGTTTTTATATTTTAGATAATCTTTAATATAAATATTTACTAAAACAATTATAATAATTGTATTATATTTTGAATATTACTAAGCCTTTATTGTTTTCATATCCAATAATCTTTCACTCAAAGACAATAACCTTTATATCAACATTACATTACTGTTATAATTGTCTACATATAATATTGCTGCTGGCTGAGGTGACTATCAATATTATTATCACAGATTTAAGAAAGGTGTCACACAAACAAACAAACAAACAAACAAACACGATACTCACACTAACAGGTAGTTCCTTCTTATTCAGTCTCAGATTTTTCATTATGGCTGTTCTCTGTTCCATCATTAACGTTCGCTCGTACGTGTATGCCGATATGTCACCCTCAGTCTGTAAACACCATACAATTACCTTGTTATAACAGGAACAGGAGAAGTTATGATCCCAACTTAACCTAAAAGTCAGCAATAGTTCACCATTTTCGCATAATTTCTCTCTCACAATATATATATATATATATATATATATATATATATATATATCCCTTATTTATAACTAACATTTTTCTAATATGTCCATTATAATGGTAACTTTTGTTAACTTAATCACTTCACTTTATTATATAAGCCTACCATGTGTGTGTTTATGTGTGTGTGTGTGTGTTTATGTGTGTGTGTTCTTTCTCTGCTTATTAATATTACAGAGTATTAATATTATTACCAAATGAGAGATAATACATCTACAGTATTTAGTGATAACGAAATAGATAATGGCTTAATTCAGAGAAAGAATAATGAAGTGATGAGCACCATTCTCTCTCTAGACATGATTGATGATGGTGGTGATGGTAACAGTAGCAACAATATTAAGTAGTTGTAATGACAGTAATAATAAAAATAATAATTATTATTATAAGAATTGTGCTGATAGTCATAGATTGTGGTTGTAGCAGTGATAGTAATGGTAATAATACACATACAAAATCCCTTATCTGGAAACTCTGGATTTAGAAAGGTATCACTCTTTACGTGTCTTACATTTTTTTCACAGAGATTTTTACCCACAATTTGCAGTGAAAATGCACCAGCAGCATTTTTAAATTGTCCCATATTTTAAATGTGTCGATTATATTTTATTAAAATAATATGAATCAGAAAAGATGCTGCGACTATATTCTGCTGATGGTTGTATAATAATAACTGTACTTTTGTTTGTCAGATGTTTGCACGAACATTCAAGAAAATCTCCATCAGGGCAATTAATGGTTGAAAACATTCTTGCATAACCTTTAAAAACCTATGCTAGCACAAATGTTTGTATTTAGAAACTGATTTGGGGTCAGCTGATCAAAAGAACTATTACTGAACATAAATAGATCGACATCAGCTATCTAATGCCAACCATTTTCCACCGATCAAAGCCAGTTATATTATAAACACCAATCAAAGAGAAACAGACTAACCATTTCAATGACTTCCACTTCTGCTGTCAGTCGTAGATGATATAAGAATGTCTTCAAATCATTCTTCATCTGTATACTGTTGTCAGTTATTTCTGTACAGAGTTAAGACAGCGTAGGTGCCAGGAATACATTTTACTCTCGCTGAGCAGAGTGTAGTATAACTTACCCCAAACAATCTTATCAGCTATTCAACAACAGAATATAAATAGGAACACTCACTCAAGCAAGAGCATCTTAACCTTCACTATCATGAAGCTCCCCATACTCTCATGATACAGGATCCACAATTTTTACCATCTTCCCAAAAAGAGATCTATTATTCACGGACACTTATATTTCGTTCCTAGCCAGTACATTACAAAATCAATGCACAGGTTCTTCATTGATATGCCTTGATATACAAATGACACATAATGTACCATATGTTTCAAATTTGTACACACCCAGAACCAGTGTATTCATTATTTATAAACTGAACTCAAACTACACTGGGTTTGTTTAGCTACTACCGTGTCATAAAGTGTAAAACATACAATAAATAATCCAGACTTTTATTTGATATATACATGACTATTTCCCAATGATCTTTATTGAATGTCTCATTGTCAAAGTAAAGCTTACAGTGTTGGTCCAAGCGAAATAACGAAGCTAGCTATTCGGCACACACACACACACACACACACACACAAGGGAGATTTGTTGTTGATTTCAGTTATTTAGCTATAGTGCTAGTCACACCTAGGATTTATAAGCTGCAGTGTTTTAACCACTGTGCTTTTGGAGTGTCTAAACACACATGTATGAGGGTTGAGAGGGGGAGAGCTTATCAACCTTTTACAGAGAGTTAAAAATGTGTCACTAAAATGAGGCAATTTCTTGTAGGCCTAGAAATGATTGAATACTTCCTATTGGAAATATAATTTATAAAACAGGTGAACAAAAACATTTGGCAGATATGATGATGATGATGATTGATGTTTTACGGCCACGTTTGTGCACGTGGTAGGCTAAATGGGCTGAGCGACCTCCAAAGGAAATGAAGCGAACTCTATGATAAAACACCTTTCAGATATGCCCACGCCGAGATTTGAACTCAGGTGGTAGGATCTGTGATCCAACATGCCACCAGTTAGACCACAGAGGCATCCCACTGGCAGATAGGAGAAAAAGTTTATTCTTTAAAATCAAGGAGCTGCTAACAAATTGGGTTAAACAGTAGAAATTACACATCCAGGTGCCAGATGTTTGTAGAAACCTTGATAATTGTTGTTTATCAGCCGACGGCTGAAATGAGGCATTCAGATTTATTTATTGTGTCCCCTCCTAATATAGACACTCTTATGATAGGTGGGAGGATATAGTGATACAATTGTTAAAATCTCCAACCCACATGATGTAGAACAAAACCTACATTGTTACAAGGTTGTATTATTATTATTATTATTATTATTAATATAATATCGAATTATTATTCCAACAAAAGATAGTGTTTAAGTATACAATAATATTACTATTTTTAATTTGGGGTTGGTGGATGGGGGTGAGTGATTTGGTTAACCTCAGCATTTCTCATATGCAACATATCTACAGTGTTGTTTCTAGGATCTAGCCAATGTGGGGAAGCTCCCTCTTAGGTTATAAAAACGTGGGGAATTTAATTTCACTTGGCACTCAGCATGAAAACCATTTAGGGGTACGAATGCACAGCCCAGGAATATTTGAACTGAAAATTATGAAATTTGCATTCTATTTGAGGTATTTATACACATAGTTTTACAGTGTAAGCATAATTAAATGTATGCACATCACTTACTTAATTATATCTGTAACATGGGGAAAAAAGACAACAGAAATGTTTAAATATTTTATTGATGGTACTCATTTTTATATATTCAATGGGCTTTCTTCTTCTTCCATATATTTATAGCTAACTCATAGTCAGAGTCAGCCACAGAACATTTTGATGTTTTAATTGTCATGATTACATTGAGGTGCTTTAAAACAAATGTATTATGACGATTTGTATTGCTGGAGTTTTGGCAAATAAACCTCCGCTTGCATTCAGCAATCTGGTATGGCATTATTAAAGCTAATGTGATGGGGAAAGTGTGAATGTGCACAGCACTTATAATATTGCATTATGGGATTTTATTCTGCGCCATGTGGTGCCCAGGGATTTTGTAATTTTCCAGTGGGTTTATATGAATCACAAGTGTACTGTAACATATGGTCACCTGAGCTATCATTGCTGTCAAATGATGAACCATGCCCAAACACTACGTCAAAGCTGAAATGAATATGACAAGATCGTCAAACAATCATTCAATCATCGGAATAAAGGATACGAGCCACAGTGAAGATCCTCATGCAGCAGTTCTTCCACACTTTGTGCTGAGTTAGCAGGAATGGCAGCAACATCAACAAACCGCCATCATCTGGGATCAGAAGTCAAGAACTATAACAAGAGAGCACGTAAATATTTGTGGAACTGTTTATGTATGTTTGTGTATGTTAAGTTCAAGTACATTTAAATCCATGCACATGTAGATTTATTTATGGATAGATTACTTATTGCATAGATGGAGGCCTAGGTGTTATGGCTGTTTTGGTCTCGATGTCCCGGGCCAGTGCCTCCATATGTATATGTATGCTAAAACACACACACACACACACACACACAGAGAGAGAGAGAGAGAGAGAGAGAAATACACACACACACACACACACACATATACATATATATATATATATATATATACATACACACACACACACACACACACACACACAACTCAGATACCATAATCATACAAAAAGGATACGGACAATCCACCATATGTCTATTGTACCCTCTCGCTTCTCATTGTTCTCTGGGAAAAGGTCGATATTCTTTGGAATTAACGTTGCAAGATGACTGGCAGAAGCATTACGTAAAGTATCTGCAATCATAAATACATTACATTATTATAAATATCACACACACACACACACACACACATACAAAACTGGATCCTGAATTTTAAACTCTCCATGATTAGATTAGGACACTAATTTAATTTTAATCTATAGATTTATAAAGAAAGACATCATTAACGTAAATCATTGACATTGTTCAACTGAAGATGAGCTGCTGCCAGGAGATATAATGAAACGATGTTGTAGTTATACATGGTCACTTTTGTGCATATGATAGGTTATTGGGTCAAAGGCAGCGGTGTAACACACGGGCCAGCCAGAATTGGAACTCCAATCCTTGAGCCATAATGCGAGCACATCATCTATTCAGTCCCGAGCTGCTGGCAGGAATAAAGGACAACATTTGAGGAATGAGCTGTGTGCTGTAAGGGCTGAAAGCTGTATACTACTAATGGCATTGTTGTTGTTGCTGGGTGAGCACTGAAATTAGGGTCCAGATTATAAATTTAATGTAAAATATTTAGAAGCATAAATCATCAGGCACCGGATGCACAGAATAAGACACCGTTAAATGTGTTATTCAGTTTATTCATCAGTCACGCCCAATCACTGACCAATAAAGACTTTATAAGCCTTAACGTCTTCTTGGTGCCGCCAGCCATAAGGCCAACCGAGTACGACGGTGTTGTGTCTCAGGCCACCCACTCCTGACGTCTGTATCCTGTTTTAGTGACAAAGAAAAACAATCATTTATATCACATCCTATTATTCATTGTCTCTTATGACGTGAGGCGTCAGAACAAGCACATAGCATTAAAATGTTATGACGTACAGATATGGATTTAAAGATGTTGAAGAGTTATATACGCACAAATGGTCGTGAATTTGTGTAACATGGACTAGTAGCACCATAAAAATATATTTATAACAAATGAAAATACGTCAAGTTTGAGGTGATCCACTTGTTGTTATTTCTATGTTAGTTGTTGTTATTTGTATGTTAGTTGTTGCGTATGTGTCACATGAAATAGTGTCTATTTGTTTTTTTACAAAACAAGTATTTTAAAAGTACCCGATTAACCATTTAACGATGGATACAAATATAACTTGCATTCTAATATTTCAAATGACACACAAAATCTTTTGAAAAACATACTTAAATATATTGTTATATAAATATGCATAGAATCCAATGTAAGTGTACCGTTTGGAGTCGGACATTGGTGTTAATAATCATCTTTAATATTTAGTCAGTTAAACTTTATATTTACTCTATGCGTATGTATTCCTGCTCATTAGTAAACTGATAAAGATGGCATAAAATTCAGCTTGTTAGGAAACTAAATCATAAAATTTAGTGACTTTTCAAGATTCAAGCAAAAAATCATCTACTGCAGAGATGTCAGAGTTCTCTTTAAAGTCAAAGAATTTATTGCCAGTAATTTGTTTTTGGTTCTTAGGGATTAAAAATAATATGTATTTAATATCCAGGAGTTGCTTTTGGCTCAACTCACGGTGAATGTAACCATAGGCGAATCATCATCATCATCATCATCATCATATGAAACTCAGTATGAAAGACTTACATGTGATTAAGACCCTCCGTTACATCTTTAGCGATAAGGACCTCAGCAAAACCCTTTGTCTTTTCCTTCTTCATTGCAGCTGCTATTTCCTGTAAATTGATAGACAAATGATTACTGAAACGTCTAAAGCTAGAAACAACATCTAAGACAATTCTGAAATTTATATCATGGCAACTCAATATTCTCTAGCATGGAATGTCTAGTAGATATGGACTTAGTGCTTATGGTGAACAACTCTATATACTATTGTATAAGACAAATAGTATTCATGGTTATTTCTAAGGAAATTGTATCAAATGTCTGTATAAATCAAATGACAAATGATGATTTTGCTGATAAAATGCTTCTTTCCACTCTTACCTAGTTCGTATCCAATAATTGCCGATGTTAGGTCAAAGGAATTATTTAAAAAAATACCTATGAAATTTATTTAAATAAATTCCGTGATATACTGATCATATTTAATTTTTGTTTTTAATTTATTTTATTTTTTACTTGATGCAACATTTCATCTGTATTTAAACGACTAGATGTTAATAAAATTTTACCAAATATTCCTGCAAATACTCATGCAGTGGTGTTTAAATACTTTAAATCATTCAATAAAGTCCATTTTTGGATCACAGTTTAAATATAAGAAAATGGGAGATAATTACCTGATGAGCAGCTTGAGCATCTGCATATCTGTCAGTAAGAGTACCCTCAAGTACAGAGGTTACCAAGGTCAAACCCTTACCTGAAATGAAAACATAATAGCTTATTGAAAATCAGTGAACTGATGACGAGGACGAGTTCATCAATGTACAGCAGATCGAGTAAGTTAGGGGTGACGAGGGACCATATACCATCTGGCTATGTTATAAAGACAGTGCCTGGGATCCATTAGTCATAAACCACATTATAATTGGATCATAGAAAGAAGCAATTCTCTTCGCATGATTGGTTTCTGTGTGTATGTTTGAAGTGAGCATTTCCATCGCGTATTTTCTCAAATTTAAGAACAACCACAAGAAAGCATCATTTAGCAAAGCGAATAAATCATTTGTTGTATTTCCAAGTAGATTACTCCATAAGGTAGTCTAAATCCAATCAGAATGAGTTAATCTGTGGCAATATGGCTAGTACTGATCCCACCATGGTGCCTAAATTAAACGTTTCTTGACACTTATTAATAATCAGACATTTAGATAGGTTATCAATTGGATGGTTAGTCCTATGTTAAATTTTAATAGTAATAATTACAAACTTCTATTGTGCCAATATCCTCGAAAAGAATCGAGCTCGGTGGCACATCTAGTACAGGAGTCTGGCAAACTCATAGTCCAGGTACAAGGCTAAGTTCATCAACAAATTTTTTGTTTTGATCTTGTTATAGTACAAAAAAGGCATAAACCAAATAGCAATTTCTAGTCTTATTTTTTGTTTGGGGAGGATTTGGAATTATTTTATTAGCAAACCACTTGTGATGGACAGCACTGTGATTGATTTGTCTAATGGACACGCACGCATCAAACTGTTCAAATGAACACTGGTTTGCCGTAATATGCAATTAACAAGCTAAATTAAATGTACACCAATCTAACTTACACCAATTACTTGACAGACTGAGTAATGTTTTTGTTTTGAGAAATACGAAGCGTTAAAGCTGTGCTTTAATTTTTGTGAATGACAAAGGGCTGATATTGACAGATTTTCAGCGGATTTACTGCTGAGAATCAACAAAATTCGACATCTTCCATTGAAATAATCAGGAGCCACACACACACACACACATTTTAATGACAAACATATGTTTACAGTGTGTATAATCCGGGGTGATTCAGATGGCAATACATACATACATACAATGCATACATACATACATACATACCTGCTTTAAGTTGTGATGAGAATGTTAACATTTTTCTGTACTTTGGTTGCAGCTTATCATCCAGTTTGAGGCAGATCAAAAGCTGAGGCCTAGATAATAAATAAACTCGTCTTAGATACGTCGCAGAGGAAAATCTCATATCTACAGGTACACCTAGTATCAGTGGAGTTATGTTGATCCGAGATATCTTTAGCAAGTTCCTGGGGAAACGCATCCCACAAATACAGGCATGAGCTGGATTTGAACCCAGAGCCTGGAGATTTGTAGTGCAGTGCTCTAACCACCACCGCTCTCTCGGAATGCCCTCAATATTAAAATTAACCATGGCCAGTGTTTACGTCAGACATTTAGCTAGCAACAGTATTCCAATTTGCGTACGTTGACACCGACATAAAAACAAAAACCAAAACCTCCAGTTCTTGACGTGAGGAGGTCCTTCCTCCAGCCTCAACAGAGCATAACGCGCGGCAGACATGGCCAGACCTCGTATACCATCACCCCACTCCTTCTCAGCTCTGTTAAAACATTATACCACAAACGTTACGTCTACAATGTATATACTGTATCGTGTACTTCTGACAATAAATGTCAAAGAATAGGGCAAAAAAATACTTTTGATATATTAATGTTATTATTTTTTTCCCCAATTGTTATTAGTTCTCCTTTTTACAAAATTTATAACACGCTGAATACATTTCAGGAATACCTCCACACCTATCTAACCTACAACATCCCCTCAGATGTTAACGAGCTCATTCTCATACTTCCTTTGCCGGCTGCTATCAATTTACTTAGAAACGTCACACCGAGGTGCAGTAAGAGCCCGATATTTGGCAGCGCAACGATTTTTGTTAGAAACATCTTTGCGAAGAAGACCGCACAAAGTCTACCCGAGACTGAGACATTTCATCAATTACGCTTTATGAACGTAACAAACATTTGAAAATGTCTACCTTAGCGGAAAACATCGTTACAACATTTAACCCGAAAGAAACGAGAGAAAAAACCCCACAACGTTACCATGACTTCTGTTTGTATTATTGTACTGATTTAGTGTTACTTATACTAAAGATAAATATATAAATTTGATCATATACATACCCCTTATACTCTATGTATTTGTATAAGCCAGCAGCAATGGCTATGGCAATAATGGCATAATACCAACTGCTGATAAACATCAGGGCTATACACAGAGAGACACCAAACAGTGATAATACCCTGAAATATATATATATATATATATATATATATATATATATTAATATACACACACACACGCAAACACACATGCACACACACAGACACACAGACACACACACACACACACATATATATATAGAGAGAGAGTAATGACAGGAATTAAGTGTGTGTTTAATGCGTATGTTCAGTGTGTGTGTGTGCGTGTGTGTGTGTGTCCTTGTCTGTGTGTGATACAGTAATGAATAATGTGAGTAATACACAACACAAAACCTTTTAAATCTTCAATGTGTTCATGATCATTTTGATTATTGATTAATTAACTTTGCTTTATATTTAATTCTAGGTCCACTGTTACAGTCGAGCAGCTATCAATCTTAATGTTAACCAGCCATAGAACTTCATAACAACATCTTAATGCATCACCAATATATAAATGACGATAAGTGTGCACATCCATCAATTGTCTTAATACCAGCCTCCATCTTACCAGTGATAGTACTTGAACCTTGGCCTCCAGTTAGGAGTTTTCAAGATTGACTGAACGACACAAGCCAGATTGACAAAACCGTAACACATCAGAAAAAACCTGCAACACCAACAGAATAGTAGAGATTAAAACATGAATATTTACATCAAGTTTATTGTTACAGCACTGAAACATTTTACACTCTCTACATCCAGAAAAACTGAGGAAAAAATATGTCCCATTCGCAGGCTGTTAATTTCAGTGAAATTAAGTCAAAAGG
This sequence comes from Paralvinella palmiformis, assembly GCA_025642065.1. NCBI lineage: Eukaryota > Metazoa > Annelida > Polychaeta > Terebellida > Alvinellidae > Paralvinella > Paralvinella palmiformis. The sequence continues at coordinate 779,112 of JAODUP010000037.1, read as the reverse complement.
GATATAAGTTTGTGCAGCAAAACAATTGCTGAAGTTAATTGTATTTTGGTAATCTGAAAATTTCAACATCTCTGATCAGTGTACTGACAGCAGTTGATGTCTTGGAATATAACTGTGTCATGATACCTAAAGCAAAGTATACCTTCCATCACAATAATCTGGTGGATTACCAGTAAACCGTGAACAGTCTGAAAATTATTTCTGGGGAAGCTAATTAAAGACTGGCAGCAGAGTGATAACACAAAGAACACACGTACATAGGTCAAGAGCTCTAAGGTCAAGAGGTCATATGACCTAGGATGGCATTTGCTTGTGCATGCATAATGCACAAACAAATGTAGGTCTTTATGCATTACAGAGAACCAATACAAAATTTGATACAAACTCTGTATACGCTGGATTTACACTAATAAAAATTATTTAAATGCATTTAAAAATTTAATTCATACATAAGACCAAATAACATCAATCAAAGTATAGGTCAACTATTCTCAGGTAAGAACTATCAATGCTTTAAAACTGCCAGTAGTTCAAACCAATGAAAATTATCAAAAAAATGCCAACCTCAATGAACCATGAAAAGACACCTGAAACCTGTCGTTGCAAGTGACTGGTTCTCAAATGCATTGAATGCATTAAATGAACGAGACTAATTCAACTAAAACAAATTAAATTACAATTAAAAATTAAATTGCAAAACAGGAATTTACATCAGCAGGTTTGGAATAGGACTTTCTGTGATGTTTTATGTCACATTTCTTCCACCTGTGATATCCATACTGTTTATACACTAACTCTTATTAACATTTAATGCTAATAATAATAATAAACATACATGGTGATGATGGGTGCTATGTAATCCAGACTGGCCACCAGGATACCAAGCTCAGAGATGGCAGCTGTGAGGAGCAGAGCTCGGAATGGCTCGCCTTTCTTTGTCGTCACTGAGAACACATTCAGGAATGGTATCACTCCATCACTGGCAATTGCTTGTAGAAGTCGAGGGGCACCTGTGATTATATATAATATATTATTTTAAATGCACACATACACACACATACACACACATATATAATAATGACAAACACATGTTTACAGTGTGTATAATCCGGGGTGATTCAGATGGCAAACATCTGCAATATGAACAGCTGGGATACATAAAATTACTTAGTTACAACTGTCAAAACTGTGTGAGAGCTTACAGCTGGTCAACACTTCAACATTCAGTTTATCTGGAAGATGACATTTACACTTAGTGAATCAGGATCATGTATCAGTATCTAACATGCAAAATTCATCTTTAGAATCAGCAGATACTATAGATCACTGTCATACATTTACATTATATCAAAATTCTAAAACCAAATATACAAAGTTTGTTCTGTATGCTTTTTTGGGCATACCTTTTATAAAACCATTATTACAGGTAAAACACTTTACAACATGATTCTTTCCATGACAATACTTTATAAAGAATATTTGGGCTTGTCAGCCTTAAAATCTCAACCAAACCAATTCGATTTGTTATTCTTTCATTTATTCACAATATATTTGTATATGAATACCCCAAGAGTGGTTACTGCAAGAGCGTTTTATGTCCTCAAAGGAGCTTTAACATCTTCCCTTTTTAATTAATTAATTCAGGGGTGATGGGAACTCCTCCCTCCCCCCCCCCTAACATGGTCACCCACGATGTTGTGAGACAAGAAATTAATCCTCGGAAAAGCTTCTACCTTTTGTTGGCTAAAACGTGCACTGCCGGAGTCACTTCCCACCAGGATAGTGTAATACTCTGGCCAATCAAACCAATCACTTCCCCTTTGACAACACAGTTATGCATCAATAAATTTGGTACTGTACTGAAGAAGGATATGTCAATCCACAGAAAAGCGAATATTGTCACATCTTCAACAACAACTAGGACTAGGATTACATCATTATTTCAGTTACGGGTGTACTATTTTATGTCTTAAATGGCTCCTAATTGACCTAAATGATTGATAATAAATGATCCAACATCATAATAGCATAATTAGGTCGGTATATTTCAAAACCAGTTCAAGCACATTCATCATGGCAGCTAATCGTTAAATATTTTGGTGCGCATTCCCCGATGCTGTAGCATCGTGGGGTTTGCATGACATAAATAACCAGCTTTCATTTACATAGAATACAAGATATGTACATATATGAATAAAATTAATAACTGTACAATCCGTGTTGGGTTCTGCTGATATGAAATGATATATAGCATACAGATTTAGTGTAATATACATTGAGAATTTGCTTTCCTAGAATCTTTCTGTTTTTGTTACCAGTATATATTCTTGTATTGTGTAAAACAGCGCAACATTATCATATACTGACAATGCTGTATGCCCTAGTGTTATTAGATCAGCGACTGATTGTGTGTTTCTGATCTCAATGTCGAGCCTATCCATAGTCGGCTTTTGAGTGGGCGATTTAGGTAAGAGAGAAAAAAAGACGTTTCAGGTCTAAATATTACTGACAGATTTTTCCAGTTAATTGATTGGGTGTTTTTTTTTAAGACTTAGTTATCACGGCAGACCATAATCATAGAGAAGTCCTAGCGTAGTACGGCTTACACTAAAACACGGCAATACACTGTGGTTTGGCTATGTACTAATGTGGCGATTGGCAATTGTTAGACCTAAAACGTTATGTTGTGAAGGGTTTTACCCATATCATTATTACTATCAATACACTTCTTATTTATTACACGCCAATATGGCAGGAGATAAGGTAGTTATTAAATTTCAATCTAATTCTTATAGCAAAATAAAAATGTCAACAAATTAAACTGCCTCCTTAACACAAAACGGTATAGATGTGGCTGGTATTAGTAAGGAAATAAATAAATATTAACTAAAATGACAAACGATATACGAACTAAGGGGACGGAGAATTTAGATTTTTGTTTAAAACAACGTAATCCATGAAAATGTAATATGCACACATAAAAATAAAACTATACACACTTTACGCTGATGGAGGGCTCAAACTGTGTTAAAATATTACTGAACTGGCATTAACATAATGAACCATCCACGATTAATAATATAATCCTGACAAAATAGCCTACGGCAACTGATTGATAACTTGCACAAACCTCTGAGGAAGTAAAATAAATGAAACAATATTTCCGTAAAAGTTTATTTTCGGGGAACGTGTTTGAAAACAGTACCAAAACAGTACTCTTCGCGTTGGTGAGACGAGTGACGTGCGTGTGGATGATGTATGTATGTATGTCTGTTTGTATATGTGTATAACTAATTTCCTCGGTAAACAATTTAATTATTCACCAGCATATATCTATATATTATGATACCTGTCAATGTCTGTAAGGCTGCTCCAAGCGTCGACAATAATGAGCCAATAAGAACGACCCAAGAAAAAGGCCACGCAACGTGACTAGCGACCATGCCATAACCAATACTCTCACCATATCTTCAACAGAGAGAACATAGTTATACAAACTCAACCCACCCCCTCCTTGTTGATGATCCCGATGATGATGATGTTGATGCATTAATATCCCATCCTAGGAGACTGTTAGACTTCGCTGGTGGAAGCCAGGACAAATGCTCATCAGAACCCAAACACCTAGTTATCAACGATTTCAGAACAATAATAGTTGCTTCTAGTTTTACTTGTGTACATGAATTGAAAGGAATTAATACATGTTACACAATAAGTAAATAAAACATTTCATTAAATCACCTAAAATGTCCATGAGAGAACAGAGGATTCTCATTCCCACCAAGTACTCATCTTTTACTTGAGTAAACCAACAAGGATTGATGCATCTGAACAAAGGATCTCGGAGCTACATAATTTTCTAGTTGTTATTTACATAAATGGGGAACGTTTTGGTCACCTCCTTTTGGTCTTCACAGTTCCCATTGTAATGTTAATTAATCACTGTTATCTTGTAATCATGTTGTTTAGCTTTGGCGCTGGTTACACCTGAGACATAATGGCTGAGGGGCAACTTCCGAGGGACACATATCCCACAAATATGGGTATCAGCCAGAGTTGAACTAACAATATGAAAGTTTTTAGTGCAGTGTTCTAACCACTCTGCCATCGGAATGTTCTAAACCTACGTACGAGTCAGTAATTCTCAGCTATATGTCCCAAGTGTGAGAAACACCAATGTTTAACAACCCACTCACTCAAGTTTGTTTATTGAACAAAATTCTTTTGACTACCAGAATAATTACACATTTAGAACAAGGTGTTTGTATTCTCAGGGCTTTTGTCCATAAGTTGTTAATCATCTCAGGTGTGTTAAATTAAACCAATACCTCTGGTGATCAATCACTGAATCTAGTCACTTCTGATGATCATAGTGGCCTTCCTACAGTAGATGCGTCGTTTAGTTTTAAAGATGCGATTAAAGAAGGTTAGAAGCATTACTGTCACGCACATAATCCAAAGATGACAGTGAGTTATACACAAGAGTGATTTGCAAACCAGAAAGATATCTTTATTAGTGGGAATGAGGAGTTGGTAAGTCAGTTCTTAGTTAGGAGCAGTTTTAATCCCACATCAGTAAACCGTGTATTATGGAGTGAGAAAATGGACCACAAAGAAACGACAATAAAGATTCTCCACTGAATGACGAACTTAACATAATTACACTATGTCCTGTGGCAAAACTTAGCATGAACACAAGACCAGAAGTCTGACTAGCAGAAACTATATTCTGAAAGAGAGAAAATGGATGAAGCCATTATAACAAATGTATCCTGGCTGCAGACCGGATTGATTCTACTTAATAGTAAATGCCACAAATAGAAGTCATATTCCTTAGAAGAAACGAATCCCAGTTTCAAAATTTTATGACAAATACAAGTACATAATAACACCTAACCTGGACTACAATAAAAAGTACAATAAACAGTAAAACAGTCTTCTCAATGACATCTGTAACACCCAAATGAAGATTATCGCAAAAAAAAGTTATATTGTGGAATGATATCTCAACATGGCTGGCAGATACACCATTATAGTTTTTTTAGACTGAGTGTATCTAGCTAAAATCTGTTATTGAAGCTACATATATATACATCAACATAATATTCAAAAGCACAGCACTCTACAACCGCAATACCATTTAATCTCATACAACCTACCACAGCCACTTTACTTCAAACAAATTTCTTTTCATGTTATAATTCCGTCATCCCATCTTTCTGTGGAATCACTCACTATTCACTCATCACCTGATTAATATAGTCCCGGTAGAGCACGTATTACTATAATTTCATATGAACGTTAAAAATTTGCGACTTTTCTATTTGGTTATCTGATAAGCAGTGAATGACAGAGGTGCTTCCAAAGCGAGCTCATCACATCATGTAAGACGGAGTTATATTTAAGTTGATTTACAACTGATAAATTCTGGTAACAAAATATTTATTTAAAAAAAGCAGAATACTAAAATCTATAATAAATGCCAAATAATCTTAAAAATGGCATGTCATGTGCCTAAAATATACAATGACTGAATCAAGCCCATCCAGAGACTATACTGCACAGCATTAGCCAATCCTTGGCCATAGAAGGGTTTGAGACCCGGTGCAACCGAGCAACTGTCAGGTGACCTCACACATCTCATGCATTGGTGCTACAGAATAATATATTACAAGGTAAAACAAAACTACCTTGTCTCACAAATATATATAGACAGCCGTGAATTTGTTTTACTGATTTCTGGAACTAACACTGTTCAATATACAATTAAAAAGGTATAACTTTTAAAATATTTGAAAAGTATCCCACCGATGAATTCAAATATAGAACATTGTGATCTTAAACTGAGACTTTTCACATTCAACTATGCACAGAATCATTTTAGAACTCACAACTGAATGGTAAACTATTTTGATTAATGATTGCGAAATATCTGATTGCGTCCCTCCCTACAAATAGGTGACACATGTCTCAATTACTACACCCAGTCATTGATCAATGACCACTATTTATTGATCAAGATAAGACAATCCATTGTAGAACTAGATAAGACAATTGCAAGAAATCTGAAACAGTATTCCCGAGGTGCTATAAACAGATCAGTAAAGCAGGTACCCCACGTAATTCTTACACCAACCACGACATGCATCTAATATATTGATATGAATGGTAAAATTCTTTTAGATTAATAAGAAAATAAAAGTGCAGTTATGTGCCACATAAAAACGAATATAATTGTAAACCGAATATAAAGAAAGGATCACAATTTAGCAAAATTTGTTTAAACCCAATGAAAAACATCTACATGCATTTCTTCCGAAGGTCAACGATATCCTACGGCACAACATCAATTACTGGTTGTGGTCAATCACATAAAATATGGACAGCACTATACTGCTACATCCTAGTTGATGGCATAAAGAAATGAATGACACGTCTCACCTGTTAGACTTTGTAGACCAGCGCCGACGGTGGACAGGAACGAGCCAATTAGAAGCACCCAGTAATGTGGCCATGCTAGATATGAGCATATCAGTCCACCTCCAATACTCTCACCAAATCTGTTATTATACAGCACCGAGTTGGCTTTGTTAAAAGGCAATGTCTACTTGTGTGTGTGGTGTGTGCATGTGTGTGTGCATGTGTGTGTGCACTCACATTTGTAAACTCTTAGTGACTCCACTTGTGGAGAAATCTCAACTATTAATTTAAATTAGTAATCGCATGAAACGAAGCAAGATGTGAACTAGTATGTTGAATGATGTTAAGACAAATGGCAATTATGTATGTAATATTTTCGAGGCAGAGAACTTTTAAAGGTCAGCAAAGAATTGTTATAGGGATGAGCATGCAATGATAAAATATATGAAATCAATAATTTCCAAAAAATAACAAGAAAATAAAAATATGAATAAGTCTAAAAATTTTAAACAAAATCATACAACGAATGTTATGAATACTATGCACAAATACATGATCAATTCATCAAATACATAATACCAGTTTCCAAACTCAAATAGGTAATAATCAACATATGTGATATGGGTGTAAGAGAACATGAGCTGGAATGTCATGACTCTATTTACAAAACAAAGTCAATTTTACTCGTGTTAACATCACATCCGAATCAGTGAAAGATTAAACTGTCTTCCTTGTTCTAACGACCGGAATAAAAAACATGTAATGGGACTGATTAAAGTACATACTTATCTCTCAGCAATTGTCCTTCTATTGCCGCGCCAAAGAAAATGACGCAGGAAAGATCTAACAAATAATTAAGGTAAAACGAAATATGAAAATGAACCATAATTTCTTTTTAATAACAAACATCACCAGTGGGTATCTGATTAACTGATGTTGACGTAGGCAAACAACAGTTTCATATGATAAAAGGTCACCTCCAAGAAAGGATACACACAAGTGAAGTTGTTGCTATAGCTGCTATTGTGCCAACAGGTATGGACTTCTGGGCATCAGCTAAGTCACCTGAACGATTTGATCCAGCCATGATACCTGTGAAATGAGGATAAATAATTATAACAATTAGTACATTTGAAACGTAAATAAAATATATTGGTCACTTGTATATATATATATATATTATATATATATATCAGTTAACAAAGATTAAAACAGTGATACTAATCATTCTGAAACTTTAAAGATCTTTCTGAATAGTAACCCTTCAGCTGCATCATCCTGGACCCATTTAGCTTACTATGTGCACAAATGTTTTATAAATTTCAACCAAATAATCCTTTCTGGATATTTCTCAGCAGGATCATACAGCTTATGTTTATGCACATTATTGAGTAAACTCAGTACTTGGTCTAATGCCAGATGTGAACTGATCCTAATGCAATGCTAAGCTAAAAGATCCCGCAGTTATAATCATCAGGATGATTTTTAATTATTTTGTGATCAACAAATTAATTACAACAATAACCAGACCCATTAGTGTGTCTTGTTCCGGTTCGCACAAATGGCGGTTCAAGATTTATTTTCCAGCTATTTATATAGTTTTGCTTGTTACTTGTTAGAAATTTAAAAAAAATATCTATGTGCACATCTTTTTCTTTATCTTTCTATCTCTCTGTCTATTCTCAATTACACTGAAGGACCAAAAAACAAACAAACCCAAAGCCACTAACTGGTGAAGATAAAAATGTTCTGATTCTGTATTCATTTAAAAATGACCCCTCACGGAAATCTGACGATCAGATGAAATGTTCTGGAAACACGGATATATCACTGAGATTTAAATCAAGGTTATAAGGCCTACAGTTCATCACAGCTATTGGTAGAGGAAGACCACGTTTCGGATCAATACGATCAGTTTTAAAACATGTTGCCATTTAAATAGGGTTCCGATCTTATTCGTGTAAATAAAGAAGATCAACGTACTGAAGGCATCACAGTTTAATGGCTTCACAAGGCATGAGGTTGTAGAGCATGATTCGTTGTAAAGAGCAAGTGAATGAGCAATACAAACCAGTGCAAGATGGAAAGAAGATTGCCAATAGAACAACGAATGACGTCGCGATGTCTGTGACAATGTCTCCTTTCTCTCTGTTACCGTCATCCTCAGGAAAACCAACTCTCTTACCAGGATCACTGTATTTATTGAAGACGTTATCTGGAATGTAAGAAGAAAGACAACTATCATATCTCATCGTATGTTATTATAATGATGATGATTGATGTTTCACGGCCAGTTTTGTGCACACAGTAGGCTAAATGGCCGAGCGACCCCCAAAGGTAATGAAGTGAAGTCAAAGATGAAACAAACTTCAGATATGCCCATGCCGAGATTCGAACATGGGTGGCAGTGATCTGTGGTCCAACACACTATCGCTAGAGGCACCCCAAAATGTTATTATGAAGAGATGACAGTGATAAATAAATGTCATCAGTCAAAAAAATACTGAACTGTAATAAATACATAACAAACTGAACTCAATGTTAGTGGTTTAGTCCTTCAAGTCAGTGTAAATAGTGTATATATATATATATATATATATATATATATATATATATATATATAAAACACCCAACACAAATATATTCTGGGATTACAAGATCCGGAATTGTCCATCTCTAATACAGAGTGTATATTTATTATCAGATAACACATAACAATATCCAAGAGTATGATGCAACAATCGGGCATTTCACTGGATACAAGTTTTAGAATGTTATGCCTTATGAAGGTACAGTCTAGATTGGCTACTGTCATCACGACACCTGGAGTTCTACTGCATCCAAGATGCCAACTATTAAATCTATGCCAGAAGCAGCACCAGCAGTTCAACTGATCATGTGTGATTTTGTTGTTATTAAAGTAAATCTGCTGTTTGTGACATAATAATAATATTATAATTAAGAATACAGCTGAACATAAATGATATCGTAGCCGAGGTGTCACATAGCCGCTAGGGCTGTCTATCCGGTGGCAATCACACAGTCATCGGTTTGGAAGATCAGACAGTCTATATAACACATTACCACTTGATCCTAAGGTACGGATGAACCAGAATAATTATTATTGTCATAACGCAATGAGCTACAACAATCTTAAATCATCCACTTTTGGAAATATATATTACAGGCAGCCGGACAAAAACACGAAACTATTTATTATAGCAATACAGAGAAAGTATCGTACAATATCCTGACCCTGCATGTGTCAGACGTGGGTTATATTACTTACCAAGGATCACTCCACTAGCTAAGCCAGGGATACCGGGCTTTAGGGCGACTTCATTGTTTAGTAGGTACTGGCAATCGGGATCACTTTCAGAGACATTTGGTCCGGTGCAGTACATGTGGTACAATATACCGGTCTTATTGTTGTTACACTGCACTGAACCATTGACCATCAATTTATCCTGGGAGATTAGTCTTCCTCCCATGTAGCAAACCCTAGAAGATTGTGTAAAATGGAGTGGTACTGTAGATGTGAGCCTAGACAATATTATTTCCAACTACAAACTCAGTCCATACCTAAACCTATACAATAATTAGTTAATTAAAATATGTCTTAATCACAGCTACCAGCATCTTACTACTGAACAGACAAACTATGAGAACATGACAACAGTACAAAGGTGAAAATTTAGGAGATGGCATGTTTATGATTAGTTTGACAGCTGAAATTATGAACAACAACTATGACTTTGATGATTTGTTATTATGCATACAGAATAGGGAAATCAAAACAATGTTTGAACAATAGCTATTTACTGATCCCAGTCTGATCCCTTTTTTGCCAGTCCAGTCACACTTACTACAGACCTTCCCCACACGGTGTCACACAATCATAATATTTACAAATATTTCTAATCAGGAAATATTTTTTAAACTAGTCATGGATAAAATACTCTATTAGCCTTTTCCAAATTTCATGTACAATAATTCATGCGAATAATAATAATAATATCTTATTTTTAAGCAAGTCAATTATCCATCACCGATCCGAACAGGACATAATCAGAAAATCTATATTAATGTGTACATGTGATCGACTTACTGAGGCCCTCTGAATGGCTGAGCCACAAAGATTCCGATGTAGATACAGAGGATGGACAATATGACGCAGCCAAGGGCTAGAGGAGAAAACTTGGAGACAAATTTCACTCCAATGAACACCCACGTAAACATGATCAGTAGAAGTATGGTGCCGTACACTCTGTAGTTGTTAAAGGCATTCATCGAGTCGGTCATCGGGCCGAATATTGACATTATAGGTGCCATGTATTGCTGGAAAGATAGGGAACATCTGTCATTGTGTAATCTTCTAGAAATATGTACTATATATATATATATATATATATATATATATATATATATATATATATATAAACACACACACACACACACACACATATATATATATATATATATATATATATATATAACCTATTACTACTACTAACAATAATAACATTACAATAGCTCTAACATAATGATACATAAAATAACAATGACATATTATAGTTTTGTTACCAATAATTTGTAACATTTATAATAAATACAGGCCCAGGTGGTCACAAACATTAAGTTAAGACAACTTACATGGTAAAAGTTTACAACTTCAGAAGTATAGCATATAACAGCAGTTGTGGTATTTATTTTGTCTAATCGGTAATAGGTTGGGAAATGTGAAATATTATAACATGTATCTTATATTGTGTCATATTATATTGTAGTATGTCTTAACATGTTGTTTTTAACATACACAAAATATTTGCCATCATACGGATTTTTTCTGTCAAGAATATTTTTTATTCAGTATTAAGATTTAGCGGAAAAATATTGAAAAGTATGCAGAGTTCATTGTTAAACAATTTTATTTAATCTGGTGACACTGATGAAATGTAGTAAATGAGAGTTTTTGACGCTCACATTCAGAAGCTCCGATCAATATAATAATAATAATGATAATAATGCATGTTTATATAGTGCCAGAACCAGGTAACCCTGTTCTGAGGTGCTGTACAGTATTATTATCCCTGACTCAGACCTGTTTCCACCCAGCACATATCTCAACTCCCAAGGGAGCATACAACGCATGCTGCCATTATAGGCGCAAAATGTTACTCAAACACACAGCCATCGCGTCCTGTCGGGTACTCATTTTTATGGATGAGTGAACCAGTCGCCACATGACAACATTGCAGCTTCACAGAGATTCGAACCCTGCACAAGTCCAGCTGCAGATTTTCCCAGTTTCTCCTGCATTTTTCTGGTCAACGTGGGGTGCGCGTTAACCATGAGTGCACGTCACACATGGAAGATTACGGTACTTATATATTCATAAATAAATTGCAATTAGATTTCAACAGAATGTCAGAGTCTATGGTTGGGATGATCCTGGGAGATCAACACAACAGAAGGTGTCAATGCTTCAATGTGGTAAATCGGATGAATTTGAGCACGATCTGACACGTGAAGTCACATCTTTTATATAACATTTAGGGGATGATGAGTTAATGTTAAGCACTTGGTGTTTAACTTAAGGATGGATATATAAGATGAGTGCTCACATGGATAGTTGGTAGTTATCTCATGCTGTATATCAGAAACACAACCTGACTCTGAAACTTCTGAGACTACAGTATTTTGTAATTTACTGATGGTAATTTATCAGTATATAATGGGACTTGTCAAGTTCTCAATGTCTGGCAAGAAACTTGATTGTGTGCTGTTATACTTTGATGAGACTAAAGTCGTGGGGAAAACAGTATGTGGGGCAATGTGTGAGAAATGTGGAAAGGAAAAGCAGGGACTTGTTGCCAGAATCATGAAAATTAAAAAAAATCTTTTAAATAATTCAGAAGCCAAAAACAACCTATCATACATTTATATACTTGCCAATAATATTTTGATGGTTTGATGGGAAATATGTTACGTAAAAGTGTGGACCCGATTTTTCTTTATAGAGGTTCTAATTACCAGTAAAATCTCCACTGCACCAACAATGTACATCGATGATGCTACGCTCGTACCAAGGTAGAACAATATGCCAACAGCACCGCCAAACTCCGGACCAAGAGCTCTGGATATCATAAAGTAGGATCCACCACCTGCCACTACGCCATTAGTGGCTACTGCACTCATAGATATGGCTGTCGTCATTGTCTGAAATGTGTTACAATAATGTCTAGCTTCATGTCTTAATGCCATCATTACAACAGCTAAACTGTCTCTCTCTCTCTCTCTCTCTCTCTACTCTCACACACACACACACACACACACACACACACACACACACACACACTCACTACCCTAAACAAACTGATTCTATAAAAGTATAAAGAATACATAAACCAGTGGAAATTTGAAATAAAAAAAACCCATTTAATATCAATTGTTATCACTGGAATATTATCAAATGGAGCTATTAATGCTGTAAAATTATACAAAACTGAACATGACGAATTCAATTACGGACATGTGAAATATTTAAATTATGTACGAATGAAATTAAATTAAGGCGAACGATGGCAAATGGATATTACAAGCATAGAACTCCTAACAGAGATTTACCAATATAATATTATATCCTAAACATTAGAAACGTCCAATTATGTATGCTACTTTTTTATCTCAGGAGTGATGATTTAATATGATATGATGAAAGACTGTTAATTCGACAACTTATCTCAATGGCCCACTACATTTAAAATATTCAGAATATCTAGCAACTTAGACCCATTCATCTCCATAGTGATCAAGGCTTGAAGAGTTGAACAGGTTTAATAAAACTCACCTTTACGCGAGCATAATTGCACATCTTTAGTATGCGAAATAAATGCAACTCACCTTATTTTACATGTATGTTAGGTATTACAAATTTTATATTAAAATATGACATACTCAAACTTAATTTTTCTAGCTCAAAAGAATATCACTTAGTCACTGGTGAGTTTACTTAAATTAGGTTTTTTTTATAGATATTTTCACAAATGAATAAATATGAGTCTCAACTGTGAACACCTCAACAACGTGTATACAACAGGACACTCTGACAATTGTCTAATGTTCAAGTTTTGATCACGGTGAATTATGGTCCAGAGACCATCAGCATCCACTTTCCTGGAGAAAGAATCAATAATTCGGCCTCCAGTGGAGCATACTTACACAACAACAGCACAGGAGGACGATGAAAAATCCCTCCAGCCAGCCCGCGGCACCGACGACCCACGTAAGACGGATGAACAGTATCACGCCAAATATGTTCTGGATGCATGGGAAGTACACACCTAATATGGTACCAAGCTTTGCCTGAAGATAATAGACATGAGATGAGCTAAAACATGTCATAAACAAATTTATGGTATTTAATATGAAAACTGTTTTGATGTAATGGCAGTTGTTATTGCTACTAGCTTCATATATAAAGGTAACCTAAAAAGTACCATTTAATTATATGCAGTACATACAGTAGGTGGAAATATATATGTAAGTAATGTTGATAAGTGAGGAAGCTTTTTCTTGTTTTATCAATATTTACTATGATTCAAAAAGATTAATGTCTTGCTCCTCCCCCACACATCTATGGACAAATATATGTGTTATGTACATGTTACAGTTAATTTTCAGATAATACATCTATTGCTAACTGAGATTTAACACAGATTATCTGAAAGTTTCAGGTAATATACATATTACCTGTTATACAGATTAACTGTAACATATATAAATTCCTCAATGGATAACATGACAACAACATACAATGAATATTATCTGAGGGGACACATAAGTGTTAATAGAACAAAAAGCGGCACATATGATAAATTTAATCTCCCAATGACATGTCACAGAATGCCTAAAAAAGTTGAGCAACAAGTGACAATGGCAAAGAACCAAACTCATCATCCATAAACTAGAAATCATGATATAAAAATATCTACACAATGAAGATGTTTAATGGTTATTCAGAGACTGGGAAAAAATGAACGTCTGACAAGAGATCTATATTATTATGGTACAGACATGACAAATGGCAGTCAGTAGATAAGCACGCAGGATCTGTCATCCACATCTGACATGTCATGGTTGGTCTGGGTTAATAAACAGAAAATCTCACAGCATTTTAAAACTGTATTTTATGTCAGTCATATCAATATGGATAATTAACAACAGTAATAATATTGGTCAGTGGTGGATGAGTGGGAAAAGGGATCCGAGTTGGAACACATTTTCTGCTCAACACATGCCCATTGGTTTATTTGACTATAACTGATTATCTGAATTGGTATGGGTGCTAACTACAGATCATATCCTAAATGTGGAACCATTTTGGTTCAATGGCAAGTTGAAATTTGAGCTATTTTACAGCCACTTTTCTGCATACAGCAAGCAAAATGGAAAGACTGACCTTCAAAGATACCAAAGCAAAGTAAAAGATGGAACACCTTTCAGACATAGCCAGTCAGGGATTTGAACACGAGTGCTAGGGATCTATATCCAACAATGTTACCAGTTAGCCCTCTTTGTGAAAAGTTGAGAATGGTAGCATACTATACAGATCTGTAAACTAGGCTAGGAGATGGGTGTACATTCAGCGAAGGCTGTGACGGAGTTAGACTATGAAATGACAATAAAAGTGGTTGATAATGTTTGTTATTAGTATTATATATGCATCTGACAAATGGCTTAATCTCTGCTTCAAGCAGTATAGCCTCAGAAAAAAGGTGTTCTGACTATGAGCTATTCTGTGACTATCACAACAATACAAACAATAACAAAGTTACAAGTGTTAAGATAAAGATTTAGACTCGATTTAACTTAATGTACTAGTGCTATTATTTAAGCGCATATCCAATGAATGTTACCTATTCCGTATATTGGGGATGAAAGTGGGTTAGGAACAAAAATTTCTGAATATTTCGAGGCAGGGAGACTACTGAATACAGTAAAATTAATTTCTTCTAAAATCTAAGTAATTTTAAGACGATCTGAAATAATGCAAATGTATTTGAATCAGTACTTTTTTCTGAAATTTGGGAATCCAACTCCACATAATATATAAAGGTACATGACAGAGAGTCTGATTATTTACTAATATTTTAAGTAAAATTACACAAAAAATTAGTAGCCACAAAATTTTAAAATAACAACTAGCATTCTTTAAGCGTCGTTGTCTTGGTGAGCAGCAATGATCGAGATTCGTGTAAAATTCTGACAGAAACAATCCCAAGATTTAAAACACTGAATCACAACGATTACACCAAGTATTAGATAAAATAATTATTAAATGAAAAATTTATAATCTGGCTTCCCAAAATACAATTATTTCTTTTGAGCACAGTTTGTGCTTTTATTCTGTTCTGCCAACCAAATTTTCAATTAATACTCTTTAATAATCCAACTGAGTTGCGTTAACAATCAAAGTCATAAATTTACATCTGTGTGGTAATACCTGGACCCAAATCTGATTGAACAATCTTGAATAAGTGACCTTCCCTTGAAGTAATCCTTTGTTGGTCAATACCCTTTTCAAATAATACTAATAACAATGACTTTTATTGGCAATATTAGTCACTCTATCACTTATAACCTGCATCTGATACATAAAGTAAGTGTTTTGTTCGTAGAAATGTCATAATAAGTTTATCTTTACATGTATCACCTTGAGTTGGCCACAGTGAGGCTAATTACTTATACAGCAGAATAGGCATGCATGCTCAGTGTTGGCAGACAGGGAGTGATGACACTGCACCCATAATCCAGCAAACCTGTACCAAAATGCACATACGTTGATGATGTCGGTGGACAACTCCGTCTGTGGAACTTGCCAAGCGAAAACACACAGAACTGAACATTCATCATGATGCTTTTATATAGCACCAGATTGCTGGCCTGGATCTGAATTTCTGCATAAGCGCAATTAAATTGTGTGATAAAATTTTAGTCCTAACAGACTTAATATGTAAAATAGCTCGAATTAAGCTGATCGAAGTTTTAATAAAAAAATCTTATATTTTGGAGTAGGTTGAAAATTTACGGACAACTGCTTTAAAGGGAACAGCCATTCTATTCTGACCGTATGTTGATGTTTCTCCTAAAAATGAAGTCTGTCGTCAATATATCCCCATTCCAGCCGTCATCGGATTATAATCGTCCTACTGGCGAATAAGTTCGCTATCAACTAATAAACATCACAATCGGACGAGCCTCACCTTGGCCTTTTTGGCCTTTTTCTTACTCTTCTCATCCGCATCTTCTTCCTCGACACCTTCCTGTTCGATGTTTGGGACAATACCGCCTTCATAGTTGGCCATACGACTGAGGACGCGAGCAACGAATGGACGCTGATCCGATTCATCCTGGAAAGTAAAGAGAACATTTACAAACATATCGAAGTAGTTAAAAAAAAAAAATACATAATGTCACATGATATCACCACATGGCCTGGAGACTGCCTGACAACTGACAACACAAGAATAATGACATACATTTATCGAAATATCAATTATGATTCCACAACCCCATAATTATTATTTATCATTATTGCTCAACAATTATTATAAAGAATCCCCTATTGTTGATGGCTTCATTCTATCTATAGCCTCCTATATATTATCGTCTTAACTTGGTAACATCTTTTTCTTACTACAAATTTCAGACATGACTGATTATTGTCTGAACTGACGAATGGCTGATGAGAGTCAGTAGTACAAAACCTGGGATTTATAACTTAGATATGAATGAATCTACAAAAATAAACACTCTACATTATGTGCATTAAGGACATTGTGCAATGTATATGTGTAATGAGGACGATCAGTAATCCATGTTCGCTGAGAACAATCCATACATGTGTATATTAAAATGAGTCTGTAACTAGTACGTACTTAGGACAGTGTGTAAATAAGTGTACTGAATGAAGACAGTCTATAACTTGTGTATCAAATCAGGAGTCTGTAACTTGTATATCGAATGAGGACAGTCTGTAACTTGTGTATCAAATGAGGACAGTCTGTAACTTGTGCATCAAATGAAGACAGTCTATAAGTATAACTTGTGTATCAAATGAGGACAGTCTGTAACTTGTGTATCAAATGAGGAGTCTGTAACTTGTATATCGAATGAGGACAGTCTGTAACTTGTGTATCAAATGAGGACAGTCTGTAACTTGTGCATCAAATGAAGACAGTCTATAAGTATAACTTGTGTATCAAATGAGGACAGTCTGTAACTTGTGTATCAAATGAGGAGTCTGTAATTTGTGTATCGAATGAGGACAGTCTGTAACTTGTGTATCAAATGAGGACAGTGTGTAAATATGTGTATTGAATGAAGACAGTCTATAACTTGTGCATCAAATGAGGACAGTCTGTAACTTGTGTATCAAATGTAGACAGTCTATAAGTATAACTTGTACATCAAATGAGAGTCTGTAACTTATGTATCGAATGCAGACAGTGTATAACTTGTGTATCAAATGAGGACAGTCTGTAACCTGTGTATCAAATGAGGAATCTGTAACTTGTGTATCGAATGAAGACAGTCTAACTTGTGTATCAAATTCTAAACACAGTTGACTAATATCATGACACACATTAATTACTTTAATAGTGTAACTAACAACAATGGGCTATGTAGTATTCATTTCCATTTGAAAACAAATCTGTAAGATACACTCAAATTATAGTGAGTTGAGTTGTTTAGCCTCTGCACTAGTCACACCTACAACATATATGGCCAAGGGGCATCTGACCTGGGAAACAAATCACACAAACATAGGTAAGGACTGGATTTGAACCCACAGTCTGGAGATTTGTGGTGGAGTGTCTATAACTGTGCCATTGGAATATATAAAAAAGTGAGACAGAGAGAGAGAGAGAGAGAGAGAGAGAGAGAGAGTAACAGTTGAGTTGTTTAGTTTCACAGTGTGGGTCAATCATACGGGTATCTTGCTCAGAGAAACAAATCCAGCAAATGCTGGATTCGAACCCACAATCTAGAGGTTTACAGCACAGTGCTCTAACCACTACACCACCAGAACACCCCCCCCCATACACACACACACACAGAGAGAGAGAGAGAGAGAGAGAGAGAGAGAAAGAGAGCAATTTCTCAACACACGGCCATACCAAACCACGAACAACAATCCCCCTCTCCTCAAATGCCTATGATCAGCACAGAGATAATGACCCTCAGTCGACCACGCCATAAAATATCATCATAAGCCACACCTGGACACGATCAGTATATAACACCATCAGTGGCTGACGTAGAACCCACTAACTTTATACACTTACTTCCACATATAAACATACACGGGAATCGCATCGGCATCAACACAATTAACATTGGTTCAGTGACCTTCTCCGTGTCCTGGCTATAAACTCCCCCCCCCCACATCGCACCTCGCACCAACAGTATGCCGACTGAACTGATTCCGTAGCAACCGAGAGAACGAAGGCATCCAGGGCTCTCCCTGTCAGGTTCGGCCGACTGATCGGTTATCAATCATGCCGAGATATAATTCCATAAAACTGGCGAGATGTAATCTGGTTACTGAGGTAAGCTATCAGACTGTGAAGAGGACGTAGGGTCTAGGTGTGTGGGGCTGGGGACACAGTCAGTCGGGATCGGAGTGCCCGCGGGTCGACCGGAGTCGGGCGGGGCTGAGATTTGCCCGTCGGAGACGTCCGCGCATTAGCCTCATTCTGGAATATGTTTGTGTTAATGTGCTGTTTTTACAATGTGAGCGTGATGAATGTCTGGGTTTTCCCCAGCCACTGTCTGTCTGTGGTGTGACAGGAAATGTGTCGGTGGCTAACCATTGATGCTGGGTTGGAGGCTGTGCCCAGGTTGCTGGTGTGGACATGATGCGAAGAATTGAATCCGATGTCTCACTCACTGACTCACTCACTCACTACTCACTGACTCACTCACTCACTCACTCACTCACACTCACTCACTCACTCACTCACTAAACCCACTCACTCACTCACTCAACCCACTCACTCACTCATCATCACTCACTCACTCACTCACTTATAATCTGTCCAAAAGTGGAAATGACAGGGTAAATGGGCTGAGGCAACCTCTAAAGATAATTAGGCTCCCTTCATAAGCCGGCTATGGATTGAACCCAGGTGCTACAGATATATGGGCAACCAGACCACCAGCTACCCCACTAATGCATCCCACAGTCTTAACATGGAACATTAGCTAGCATACTAGATGATATGTTTTACTGGAGGAAGTATAAAAAGAACTATCGGCTAAAATGGCTAATGATTTATATTAGTTGTGATAGCTCGCAAAATAAACTGTTATTAACAAGTTTTGTATCAATATAACAGTAACACACATTTCTCGGCATTTAATCTAGTTTCACATTAAAAATGTCCTAGTCTTAAAAAAATACGCACTGAAACAAACAAAAAATGAGCAAATATTTACATATATATTATGATGTGACAAGACAGAGATCCACTTTTTAGTTTGATGATGAATTACTGCAGGACTCTATAGACACTTTGACTGTCCTGATCATTCTCCGACTTTCCAATTTGCCCAGAGAGATAACAATAATAATGATGATGATGATGACTGAAATGGCAGTTATTTTATATGGCCGGATACTGTGATGATTAATTCTAAATTAGAATTTACAATAGATGGCGTGGAGATGAAAAACACCTCCTACTACCGTGCCACGACTGGGATTCAAACTAAAGGCCCACCAAAGGCCATTATAAAGCGAACATCAGTTTGTATCAGTTGATGACAAGCCTGCTAAAAATATGCCAATCATACCCTCCCAAAACGGCACTTAATTCCCATACTGTAAAATAAAACATCTGATCCAGACATTCTGACATACTGAATTTAATATTTCTGTGTGAGAAATTTCTGTCCGTACAGAAACAAAAATTTATTTATTTATTGATTCCATATGTTTATCGTGCATTCCCTGCGTAGTGGCATTACTAGGGTTTGCACTAATATTATATTTTGCATTAATAGCTATTGTATATACCACTATACATATATATTGTGTGCGTAATAGTTATTTCAAGAGATAGATTTCATCACATAAATCTCCCAGTGCCTAGTATCAATGAATCTTTGCACGAAGTTAAAATTTGTGTATTTTCTTGTTCTGTTATTTCATTATTTACTCTTAACAATGGGTTTACGAGAGTACGATGATTTTCAATGTCCACGCCGTGGCCCACCACCGCCTTCCTTACATCAGTCGTCACCTCCAGGCTGGCGTCTGTGTACCTGGGACACTCCTGACGTTGGATCAAAGAATAAACTCGAAATATGCGAGCACGAAGTACCGTGAAAAAAACGATATTATTGTCTGTCAGTAACAGGAAACCAAAAAACATGCTATTTAATAGCAATTGTATTATAGCCAACATTTTCAGTAAATTGTCTCAATGTCCGCCATTTTCCCATTAATCAGTCCACACACTTCACATGTGTCCGTAGGACAATAATCAGGAGACCCTTGCTAAAAGTGGCCGATCAATTTCAAACGGCAATTGTGAACGAGTTCTAGTACTCAGAGTGGCCAGTGGTTGAGTATTTATTTCCCAACCTTGATTTAGTGGAGATCTACTCACCAGGTGGCCGTCCTGAAAAGCATGGCACATGTAACATTACATCGGACACAATACCAATAGACGCCATCGATCATAGAAAAACAATTATGACGCTTGGATGGTGCTGCCCTCTATGTTGCTGATTTTCACATCACTGCGATGATGATGATGATGATGATGATTGATGTTTTACTTTTGTGCACGAGGTAGGCTAAATGGGCCGAGCGACCTCCAAAGGTAATGAGACGAAGCGAAAGACGAAACAACCTTCAGATATGCCCACGCCATTCACATCACTGCGACCGATGGCCAAATAAGGCTGGAATCTCAGCTCCTCCAGTCCGACCAGTCGGGGCAATTCTTTAAGACGCAATCGCTTAACTGACAAAATCGTGCGCACGTGCCGTAGTCTGGTGATGAATTAGAGAGGCGAGCTGGTATGTTGCATAACCCTGGTGACCGGTAAACAGTCGAACAGAAATACGAAGTTGCCCCGGTAGAGGACAGTAACGCCAACGTCCCTAACACTGTTTGTTTGATGGATGTACACAACTGGCGAAAATGACGAGCTAACACTCAATCTATAGGTAACGTCTAGCCTCCGACATCTCCGACAGCTCTACACATCACACTGTGTGGTGATTGCCCCTCGCGGGATGGCTAAGGAGCGAGATCCTTTAACTGTTTGCCCTGAACAACGATGGCCATGTTAATATTGGATGTCGCGGGGGGGGGTGGAGGGGGTATGGTGTCATCACCGAGACAGGATTGCTGCCCGTAGATTATGTTTGATAGATCGTAACAACGCTACGGCCGGTCGGATCTGTGAAACGATTGCAGTTGAAAATGAGGTTAATTAATTAATAAAGACTCTAAAACGAATACCAATATCTTGTGTCCATTTCTCAAAAGGAATTCCGAACGTGACTGTAGATGTTATGGTTGGCGAAACTGAAAGAATTGACAGTCAATATGTGGAGGTATTGAACATTTAATATTTAGATTAATGTATGTATAGTTGTATTTAGATTTATGGAGGTAGGTTTCGAAGGAGGTTTAGATATGTTGATGCTCTGTGCCTGTTGCCTCTTACTATGTACCCTAAAACACACACACACACACACACACAACTTCATTCAAACTTGGAGACATGTTTCTAAATCCCAACATATGAATAGAGTAAAGAGATTTAATTAATTTACTGATTCGCCAATCAAACAATTAGCTAGCTGACTGATTCAACTATCAATCAGAGCTGAATGTCTTCATTAATGACAGGACAATTCCTGAAACCTTAACTACACAATATGACATGACCCAATTATTGGATAACGACCAGTAATCTTTGAACAGCAATTTAATTATTCCACTGAAGAATGCTGTTATGCAAAATTTGGCTAGATAATCGGCATCACTGCGGGGGGGAGGAATGGTGGGTGTGGGGGGTGGCGGAGGGGGGCTTCATCAGTGTCTGTCCTAACATCGGTAACAATTTTCTCATTAATGACGTCATACCGTCCATAAATATCAAATTCTGTTCATTCTACCAGAAACCAATTAATCTTGGATATAATTGGTCAAGCTGGCACGCCAAACCTTATTACTAAGCTAACATAATAAACTTTTGATCCGTCTAATAGTGGATGACAGACAGACAGACAGACAGACAGACAGACAGACAGACAGACAGACAGACAGACAGACAGACAGACAGACAGACAGACAGACAGACAGACAGACAGACAGACAGACAGACAGACAGACAGACAGACAGACAGACAGACAGACAGACAGACAGACAGACAGACAGACAGACAGACAGACAGACAGACAGACAGACAGACAAGCACACAGAGAGAGAGAGAGAGAGAGAGACAGACAGACAGACAGACAGACAGGCACAGAGAGAGAGGGAGAGAGAGAGAGAGATACAAAGATACGCACACACACACACACACACACACACACTCGCACACACAGGCGAACAAATACAAAGCGTATTAAACATAACAAACATGTCAAACGCCAACTGAAAAACTGAACATCTTGTTGTTTCTTGTACACAAGCAGTATCTGTAATTATTGCCGTTATGAAATAACCCGCAGAAATTAAAATAAAATGACAACGAAAGAAAACATCCTGACACAAGTATTGTGGACATGAAGGAGATCCGATAATCGAAATAAGACCAATAAGACCGTATATAAACACTGCGTGTTATAATCTTTCAAGTTCACAGATCTTCAGCCTACTGCTAGTCTCCGAGATGACAGCAGTTAGCCGTTCTCAACTAGAAAGGCATAAATATGTGAAGTAAGATCCAAAAATAAAGCCCGAGAACATAACTAGTGTCATCTGTCTTCATTAAGGAATCGGCTAAAGTCGGTCCCGACGCCTGGAACACTGATTATGAAGAAATCGTGCCCTCACAGTGCAGCAATTAGTTTCGTCCGGTGTCACACAGAAATGATAGCACAAAGATGGATTGGAAATCCGGATGGGCACAATGGACACCACTAAAATGGATTGGTTATCAAATTATTGAAATATGCGTTTTAATTTTTTTTTAAATATATAATAATACTCTACTACTACTGTCATAAGGACTAAATATTGTTATTTTTGTCATCGTCGTCGTGATCATCACCACCAGCACCACCAGCACCACCACCACCACCACCACCACCACCACCACCACAATCATCATCATCATCATCATCATCATCAACATCATCATCATTTCACAGGCTGACGTGAATTAAGGCAACATGTATTGGTGAAGTAGCTGCACTTTGTCCCCAGGTAACTGGAGCTAGACTAAGACACACTAAAGCCTGAACATGCCACTCATTGTCTCACACCCTCCTGAAATGAGGAAGGATAGAGCAGATTGATTCTAAACCCTAACCACGCATACGGTCAGGTCGGTGTGTGCCATCAACCACCCATCAGCGAGTGTCTGAATGATTACCTCATTTATGCTTGAGGCACCTGTCATACCTGGGACACATGACTGAAAGGCTACCCCTTTAGTAATGTGAGATGATCACACCGGAGGCTGTTGATTGATGGATGAAACATCCCTCAGACACTGAAAAAGCCTGGTTAAGCACCAGTGGTGCTGGGTGAGTGGTCTCGTCGGCCTCCTGGTAATATGCTGCTACTGTATGCTGACTAGATTAAGAGCGTATTTCGATGTAAATCGTTCCTATCTACACACACACACACACACACACACACAGTGAGTAAGTCAGATTAATGGGCGCAATATCCTCATCAACACCAGCTTCCACACGCACAAAACAACGGGAAGTGAGCGAGTGATTTTTGTATGAAAGCTTCCACACCCGTTACACTTAGCACATACGGCCGAGCCAGACAACTGCCTACGTAAATGCGATGACCAGATGAAACATCCCACAGACACACCGGTAACTGAGTCAGTGGGATCCGAATCGACACCTGGAGGCCTGGAGAGAAACAACCGAAGTGTGAGGTCGGGTTTTGTTTCTAACCTCATCTTCAACGAGTACCAACAACAATCAGACACCGTCTAATCACAGTTAATGGCTAGTGTCAGTCTAAAAAGATGGAACACCCATCGAAATTTGTCTAGAGGATTATAGAATGCAGTATTACAGTCAATGCCCCCCCCCCACACACACAATAATCCAGTTACAATGTCACAGTGACCAGTTTTGCCCATCAGTTATATTGTCCAGTTATAACAATTTAGACCAGACGGCGGATTTATCTAACATCCGAGATCCGGATAATGCTTCTCCGTGATTTCTGTTGCTAGCCGAGCCCCTCATAGCCCAGCTGGTAGAGTTGGTAAACATACATAATGTAAAATTCATCAGTCACACTTTGGGGTACCATCAAACATTTGAGTAATATCCTCCTGTGTTTACATATCAGTTTTGGAGAATCCCAAACAGATTGTTGCTACAATTGCAGTGTAACTGTGAAATGCATGTGACTGCGCGCATCTTCTAGCAGCGTGTGAAAAGGCACTGACACGGAATCATAAATTGTGACTACAACATCTAGATAGATCATTGAATCATATATCGTCCTATCCTTTAAATCACCGACGTATTCTGACAGGATGACAGTTATATTGATAAACCCTGAACAGTGTGTGTGTGTGTGTGTGTTAACAACAGACCACTGTTAGTGATGACACCAGTTTCTTTTAACCCACATATCACAGAATCCAGAACGAGCAACCTCTGCAGAAGGCCCACCTGAAAAGATTGTATTCCGTTCACCTTTGTAGAATGTATGATCCATATTACTGAAATACGTCATTTGATTATTTTTACGTTCACGTGGCCTATATATCCATGATGTGCAACATCTTTCTAATCACGATGGCACTGTATATATATATTTGGTTTATTTTAACCAAATAAATCATAAGATACAAAATTTATTATAACATTTCCCGGATACTGACAGATAAACATTTAAATAATAGGCTTTAAAAAGTTGGATTTCTACCATGTTGTTCTGGATTGCTTTACAGTGGATCAGGACTTCCAACATATTATTTACTACAGAGCAGGAATAGTAAACAAAGAAGTCTACTACTAATACTACTACTACTACTACTACTACTAATGTACAGCGATATGCGAATAAGATGTATCTAAAGACCCAATCAGAAATTTGAATGATCAGCATTACTAACTACCGTATTCTTCCGTGTATACCGTGCTTTTTTCTCCACTTTTTTCCTTGTTTGTTTTGTCGCGTACACGGTATACACCATAACCAAATGTTTCCAGTTTTTTTCCTGACCTGTTTCCGAGAAAACCGAGTACTTTTTTACTTTAATCCTACCTTTTCTCATACAATATGATGTAATAAAAAGTTTGATTGAAGTTTTACTGCTACTGCGTATGTGTTGTTTTATCTATTTCTGAAGGTATAACTGGTAGCGTGTAGGATCACAGATCACTACCACCCGAGTTACAATCTCGGCGTGGGCATATCTGAAGGTTGTTTCATCTTCGACTTCGCTTCATTACCGCTCGGTCCATTTAGCCTACTATGTGCACAAAAGTGGCCGTAAAACATTAATCATTGTCTATTTATGAACTTTCTGTGTACTTCAAAGAGGGAGAGATGTCTACCATGGGCGTACCACGTGTAAAGTGAGCGATATTAGGTGTACTATTCGCTTCCATCACACCTCTATATCGACGTCGTCGGGATGCCGCCGATCTCAGGCCGGACGAGCCGGGGGCCGCACATAGACGCCGTTTCCAGACGGAAGCGACATTATTCGGGATCAAATTTCCCCTGCACGATAATTGGAGAAGTTTGCACAATCGTGTTCGCTCCTCCTCTCTGGCGATGTAAGACGCCCGGTCCTGATTGGATCAGATAGTTCCCATTTCGGTGACGTAGTTTTCGCTAAGAAAGCGACCCCCATCGGCGTTCCTCCCTCTTTTCGTCCTCGATTATCGCCCAAACGTCTCACGACGTCTCCATGGGTGGCGTGATCCATTTACTACCCGTTTGGCGACAGATCAATTTATTTAGTGAAAATAAACATATTTAACACCCAGCTGCAGATTTTCCCTGTTTCTTCTGCGCGTTATACACCAAACCTAGGCCTTTTACGGACATTTTTCTAGCCAACGAGAGGTGCGCGTTATACACGAATACGGGCAATACACGGAAGAGAAGACGGTAGTCCTGTTGACAAAACTAGACAAGTTTATATATCTTTTGAATCGTCATCTCGGAGAATCCTGAATCTGAGAACTTCTGCACATTATCTCAAGTCGTGTGGACACAAGGGTTGCACAACAGAATCGTGTCTGCGAGTGCTGACAATTGAGTGGATTATTTCCAAGAGCTAGCACTATAAAGATGTTATACTTTACAACAGCATATCCAGACTAGTTGGTTTATTGATTGTTTGTTTTGTTGTTCGGGGAGAATCCCCAGGCTGTCGTTTAATCAGCACAGCCTCTATGTTGGAGTGGTTGAGAAACCTCCTCCCCACCACTCACAGGGGAGCAGTACGGAAAGATGGAGCCGAAATACCCTGAGGGTGGTCGCTGCTAGAGTGTTTTACGTCCTCATGGGGTTTTTAACGTCCCCCTTTATTTTAAATAATTCAGTGGAGACGGCAGCGCCATTTAACGTGGTCAACCACCCACGATGTAGTGAGCCGAGAAATTAATCAATCCCTGGAAAAGTTTCGACCTCTTACGGGGTTCGAACCTGCGACCGTTGGCACCAAGTGCCGGGTGCTTAACCGCTAGGCCACCGGAGCTCACTGGTTTATTGGTTTGGTAGGTCTGAAGAAATATACTCGTTAATTGGACTATAGACTTAGTGTGTAGTTCACATCACGGATGTGGGGCTCTGTTTACAGCTTTTAGGGATCCAGATGAATACTACTAAATGTTTGACCCGTTTACGCCTCACCGTCTCCTGTAAGATACCGTGTCACCAACACTCAATAACCAACCACGATCTAGCTAGGTAATCCCGTGTTTGTGAACAGTCGCCTCCTGGTTATATGTCCCAGGATTGACCAACGCTATGGCAAAACACATCACTCATACTCACCCCACCCACCATCTCCACCACCACTCACGCACCACACCACCACCACACACAATCACTCACTCACTCACTCACTCACTCACTCACTCACTCACTCACTCACTCACTCACTCACTCACTCACTCACTCACTCACTCACTCACCAAACCTACCACCTACAAAAACACAAGGTACTCGTTTGGAAACGAGTCAAATAATTGACATGCAAAAGATCAACAGTCAGCCTGCAGATTCGAGCCAAGAACCCTCGGTGTGAAGCTGAGCACTCAAGTACTACTGAACTAGCAGGCCACGCCACGACGAGAGCCACACAAGACGGTACTGTAGAGAAATAACCCGAGACCCATAACTCCCAAATCTACCCGCATACTCCAGTCAGCGCGTACCATCAATCGCTTCTCCCATCCTGCCCGACCGGATCTTTCCCACGACAGCCACACCATGCCATCATATCAGCTGGTTGACACGTTCTGTTAGTTACCACGTCCACGTGATCGACAATAACTGGCTCGTCTAGACAGCCAAGGATCATAATCGCCGCTTCCAGATATGATGGTCATGATTTAAGGTCATCAAAATGACAGCGGCCTTTATATCGGTGTTCTGATTGCCAAATGTTGATGTTGTTATAGAGCGCGGATATTCTCCTATGTATGATGATGATGATGATGCCGGTCATAATCTGACCTTTAACCCCTGCCCTATCGGTGTTTTCCCAGCGCCAGGAGCGACGCGGAAGTGTTTGATTCATCCCAGCCGGTGACGACGCGTTTTCCGGTCGGCTTTCGGTGGCGCCAAAATTATGAAGCTCTCGTTGTGCCAAATGTCAAATGACCATCGCTGACATGAAGCGGGGACGAGCTTACTGGACAAAGATCCGGGGAGGCAAATTACCGTTGGTCCGTCTACATACGGGAGGTAGGTAGGCTGATTTACTGACCAGTGGTCGTGTGTTTACGTGAAAACTGATACTTCGCGACGACGGTACAGTTTCTTTTGAACCTACCGGCAGACATATTAGCTGACGAAATGGCAACGCAACGTCTGATCGATTTACCCTTTCCCCATCTGGATTCAATAACCTGATGAATCATCCAACGGCTTTAATCGTGAATCTCCGTGCCAGTCCGTTCACACACACACACACACACACACACACACACACACACACACACGCACGCACGCACGCACGCACTCACGCACACAGAAAGAGAGAGAGAGAGAGACACACACACACACATTCGAGATTGGAATCGAGGGGACACGGAACATGGCCATATATTGAAATCGTCCGAACCTACCTATCGACCTAAGTATAATATACAACGTTATATTGGCAACAATGACATGATATATTGGCCAGTGTGCCATCGTCTACGTCGCAGGTGTTCGGCAGGAGATATGCTTCATGGCATCTGGATATTGCTGCAGCTCAGCCAGTGCTCGGGGTTGACAACCCCCCTCCACGCCAATCTGCTTCATCCTCGCCCTGAAGCTAATCTACTCACCAAACTCCGACCACACACAATCTGATCCCTATAGATCCTGATCCTCTTATATTTAATCCTCTATCTAATATTTACCAATATTTTGGGCAGTCATCGATGCGGATTACTTTGGTGCGACCAGACTCAGCATCACCCCTAACGTATTCAAATGCAATGCGTGGGCTCCGATTTCTGCTCCGAGACATCAGTCCGTCGATTCAGCAAAATATTTATAATTAGACCAGCCAAAATCAACTCCGCATTGCGAACCCGATTAGATTAACAGCCAGACAAACATTAGTCTTGAGCGGCAACAGACTACCATCATGTGGTCAAAATGAAGAGCAGCTTTGCTATACACAGGTGCGGACTATTTGAGGTTTTATTGTACTTTCATGCTGGAGTGTGGTGTGCTGTGGCAAGATGTGGTGTGGTGTGGCAAGATGTGGTGTGGTGTGGTGGCCAGTTAACAAGTATCTATCGCTAGCCTCTAACACAGATTCATTGCATTTTGAGGTCCAACGGCTTGTGCCAGAGCGTCGTAGTCCCACTGAATTCAACTAATATGCGCAAAATCATGCTGAAAACCAGCGAAAATGGAGACACTTTTATATCTCGTTGGTAATACCCGAACCGTTTGCCTAAGCCCCACATACATTGATAACTTGGATAGTTTATCCCTATGTTCGGATCTGAAATGAGCCTTGAATGTATCCAGATAAGGTGTGATGAATATTTCATCAGGAGCCTTATTTCACTCTGTCAATATAGTGAAGCCAGTATACATCTTTTAAGAATAAAAAGTTCCCCGTCACATTACGAAAACGAAGGACAGCTACCGATACACAGAGGTCAACTTCGGCATAATAAACAAACAAAAAAGCCCCCCAAAGCACCACATTATCAGTGATTACAGATACAGATCACTGACGGAAAGTGTGCAGAAATGTTGAAGGTCGATCAATGTGTTCTTGACCTAGTTTGTTTGGTCACGACGAGGCTGGGCTGTAGTGATCGACCATCTCGTTGCCAATTCTATAGTTCCCAACTGGGACTAATTTGCCGATTCACTCGGGACGAGCTACACCTCTGGAGGAAGAAAAAAGGTCATACATACACCGACGGTAGGACTACTCTGATGGAGAAAAACAGAGCTGCGATTGGAAGGACTCACCGACACAATTCCCCTCCCCCAAAGAAAAAAAACAACAACGAATTTGCAGCCCTTTTCTCTGCTGAAGACGGCCGTCGGCAAAAACCACAACACACGTCCTGGCCTGCATATAATCACATCAGTAGCGAGCAGGATTACGGAGACCAGTTTTGTAATTACACGGATACGGACATTGGAGGCTGGGGAATCGATGAAACACGGATAGAGCACATTTCTTCGACTGGCCCAAATAATCCATCACTGAGGAGACTGGATTGTCCGAAGTAATGCCATTACGAGCAAAGATCCCGTGTTACGTCATCAATGTCTCGTTGTCCCGTGAGAGACGGACAAATGCGATATAACTCCAGTCTGGATATCTGTATGATTTACATAATTAGATTATTATCTCGGGCTGTTTCCAAGTCAGTGGGGCGAGCTATACGTTGGTGAAAAAAGTCAATGTTGTGGGAACAGAGATGACTGGGGACTCAGATGAGTAGGGTGGGGGAAGGGTTAGAGGTGGTGGTGGTGGCACATGTAGAAGTATTGTGAAGGTCAAAATCAGGCAGTGAAACCTCTCTCTCTCTCTTTAACACACACACACACACACACACACACACACACACATATATATATATATATACACGCACACACGTCACATACACACACACACACACACACACACGACAGTTAATTTGATGTGGAGGTCAGGTACCCAAAATTGGCATTGTCCGTTAGTGCAGAATATATGTTTCATGTAGCAATAAACCAACGCACAACTACATTATACAGCAGCACATACACAGTATAAATACTGGCTATAAAAACAAGATTCTAGTATTCCCGACAAAAGAACACGACATTTACTACCAGTTACTGGCCACACTAGCCATGAAAAATACCTCTAAATGTTCCTTGCGTGCGTGGCTAGTAAATAATAAGTTTTATCCGTCATTTCTAAAACCCTGTAAAGGGAGATCTATGTATAGTCAGTAGGTTAACTACGTAGACATTACGAACACGACACACTGAGCTTTGATCACATTCTTTTGAAGTCCACGGATCTGGCGATACCCAGAGAGAGAGAGAGAGATAACAGGGAGCTACATACGGGGATTCCCATTACGTGCATGACACGAAAAGGGAAAGTTAGGACCGACCGTTGATAAACCTGGTATTGGTCCATCAAATCAAAATGAATTGAATCGATTATTGCTAGAAGAGCATCAATTATTAAACGAAAAGATAAATAATGAACTTTTCCAACACGTTCAAAAGTAAATTTAAAAAAAAAAGTAACTTCTAATACAATAGGTTAATGATGTTTTAAATATATCTATGCATTTGTAATATGTATCTATATTCCTTACACGGCAAAGATGTTAATACAAAATAAATGTTATCTCTTTATTTGACTGTTTGTTCCTCTGTGCTCGGTGTTTCTGGTTTGTTTTGGCTGACGTCCGCTTTCACATACTTGAACCTAATTCGATTGTTATTTGGGCCTGGCGTGAAGACGGTGAGTGGCAAGATTGGCCCAACAATGTACTAGGTTATTTACTGATTTAAGTTATATATCCTCGTCTAATATTGTATATATATCTTTGTGGATTTGGGAGTAAATTCATCCCAAACCAAAACATTTATTAATTCATGTATACATGTCTACGTTAGAATTTTTTTTATTGTTACTATATATATATAAATGTACAAGAAAAATCTGCAAAGACAATATGGCATTTGCGTTTAAATAAAGTTTGGGGAAAAACTGGGGAAATGAACACAGATTTGTTTCCTAAATATTTACGATATGTAGGCCCTTCAAAACGATGGTACACTGTATAATGAGCATTATATATATATATATATATATATATATATATATACATTTTCTCTGTCTTATTTAAGAAATTTCCCTGTGTATTATGTGCAAAAATTACATGTTGAATTAACTTTTTTAATAATGCGGTCTCCATCCACCCCTAATGCTATAAATTTGGAAAAAAAGGGGCATAAAAATTATTCCCTGTGTTCTCCCTTTATCCTTCTAATTTAATTCCCTGCAGGACACCACACACACACACACACACAAGAGAGAGAGAGAGAGAGAGAGAGAGAGAATCTTTGCACATGTTATTCAAAATTAACCAATATTTGCTGAATACGTAACACATTATAACAATAAAATGGCGGACATTATTTATTGCTGGCGGAGCCTCATCTCAGAGGATCTCAGTTTACTCAAAGGAAAGGTTAAACGCGTCCATTCACCGTCTGACTATTGTATCTTTAAGCTCTTCTCGTCACATAACGATATCCACAACGACAACCATCACCATCCCCAGTAAGACGACGACAGCACCGAGGTATCCCGCGTCATGGCTGGACATTTTAAACTGGGTCAGGTCAGGCTCCAGACATCGTCGGACACACACGCACACAAAGGCTGGGAGTTGAGGTGCTTACGCTGAATATTGAAAGCGTCGTCCACGGCGGAAGAGCGGGATCACTCCGGAACGGTTTATATTGTTACTTTAACCCCCCCCCCCCCCCGATGTCAATAGTACATTGACGGTCTACGACGAGTTCCAGAAGCTGGAAGTCGGGGGACTACTCTTGGTGAATAGTGATGAGAGCTAGGCGCTGACAATATACGACCCGGAGTCGCCAATACTGACTCGGCAATACGGAAAGGCCACCGTTTGAATTTTGCCGCTGGAAGTATACCGACAAAGGGCCTAACAATACATAATATGACCTTGGGACTGCTGTACAATAAAGTGTCGAACATAAAGTACGCACTGATCTTCGAATAGAAAAGAAAGGTAGCTATACTGATTGAAAGTAATAAATCTTTTTATGAAGAAGAAAAACCAGAAGCTTTCCGATGACGATGATTGATACTTTACGGCCAAGTCAAAGATGAAAAAACACCCTTCAGATATGCCCACGCCGAGATTAGAACACGGGTGGTAGTGATCTGTGATCCAACACGGTTAACTGTTAGACCACGGATGCGCCACTACTAGAAGCTTCCTGAAGGAGTTTTCAGTTTTAATTAGAACCGTTCGTGGAACGTGTCGTAAGTTGTGTTGTGATGTTTTTGACAATTTATTCCAAACGTCTACAACCCAACACGAGTGTAAATTTGGTGACAGCTGGGTGAAGGATCTGTCTGGTAACATATCCTGACATCTGCGTGTCAGCTGGCCGGATCCATCGATCCAGGTAATCATATTCCCCGTTGTGTCGGCTGTCCCAGCTGACGTGATCCAGGAAATACACGTCATGGCCGTGATTGATTGTCACGTTAGCTAAGTGGTAAAACGACATGCCGCAAACTCGTGGAGATCCCCAGTTCAAATCTACTAACTGGCTGCTGTACTGTTATTGATTCAACCATAAACGAAGAGTTGGTAAGATGAAATGGATTATTGCCATGGTCTACCTATAATAGGTAATATGTAGCTATGATGACCCAGTTACTTACCTGTAATAAACAATATCTACTTATATTGTACTTTTGTACCCATAACAAACAATATGTATATGTACGGTCATTGTCTATCCATAACAAACATCTATAATAAACGGTTGGCGGACGTTTTGGCTGGCGGACGTTTTGGCCTAGGACATTTTGGCCTAGGACATTTTGGGTGGCTATAAGATAGGACGTTTTGGCCAAATACAAAAAATATAAAAAGCGAACAATATCTTGTGTTTATTATCTCAAAATGTACATTTATGACATAAAAAGCGAACAAATATAATATATTGTTTATTATCTCTGTATTTAACTGAAGTTTATTTCTGTTTGGCTTCTCATAGTTACATATATTATATATAGTGGCATGTATTAACTTACATGTATTAACTTACTATGTCCTTGTTAATTGTTTAAATTGTATATAGTTTGGGATCCTGACTGTGTATTTTACTGTATGTCTCTTCAATACTATTGTGCAGGTTATTGTAATAATAATAATAATAATAATGTATATTTAGTAAAGCGCCCTTACTAGCAGGAGCCATTCAAAGACGCTGTACAAATAATATGTAATATAATAATATCCCAAATAATATGTCTGTAAAAACCCGGTAATGATTTAAAAGATAATAATTATTTATCTGTGAAAGCGACCTTAAATAGGTGTGCTTTTAGAAGAGACTTAAAATTTCCAAGAGACGACACATTTCTAATATTTGACGGCAACTTATTCTACAAAGTGGGGCTGCGTCACTAAATGCACAATCACCATATGACTTGAGCCGAGACACTGGCACCTGCAATAGTATCTGACTGGATGACCTGAGTTTTCGGGATGACTTTCTAATGGAAACCAGTTCACACAGGTATTCTGGCGCCATATCATTAATAGATTTATAAGTTATTAACAGAATCTTGAAATGGATACGCTGTCTAACAGGTAGCCAGTGTAGTTTTTGAAGAATTGGGTGATATGATCATATTTTCTAGTATTCTGTTTTCATCTCCTAACTGGAAGTTGTATTAATAAAATAACAAATAAAACAAAATCTGTCCAAAACGTCCTATCTTCAAATAACAGGGGGGCCTAAACGTCCTAGGTCAAAACGTCCTAGATTCATAATAAACACCATGTACCTTTACCGTTATTGAGTACTTATAGCTGACAATATATACCTGTACTGTAATTACATACCTTAAATAGACAACTCAAGACATGCACCTAAAGTAGCAAAACGTCACAGCTATGCCCTGAGTGAGATTCATTAACATTGCCTTATGGATCAATGCAAAATCCATAGCTTTTCCGACGAAATCCTGATGAACATCAAGCGTTAATAATGACTTTATCAAAATAGGGTATATATCATATATTTTTCATTCTTCTATAAATTACAAAAGTGATTTATATATTTTTACTGAATCATCCAACGTAGTGGTTTTTCTCTTGAAGTCAAACCTTTAAAAAAAATATAAAGTACCAGGTAGGCTAATTATAAACTCATGAACTTTGCAATCACTGGATCACTACTATCCAGCAGAATATAATTGAAATGTTCCTATTTTAAATGGATGCTCCGAGCTACATCCAACACTAACAGTCTGGACGAGCTCGGCTTTGTTTTAGGGTCAGAGCGAGCATTGCAACCAAAACCATCATTTAGTGCATTTGAGCCGAGACGACTTGTACCAGCAGCACAGAACAAACATGACAAATGGTTCTCTTCTTGAAGACACAGCTGGAACGCATCTCTATATGATTGGATGGCGCAGATGGTTACAAACATCGAAGATGGGTTTGGAACTATCAGCCTATACGACTGAAGGATGTTCCATCTTTCACTTCTCCGCGTTACCATCAGTGGCTATTTGGCCAATGTGTATATATATATATATATATATATATATATATATATATATATCCTACTATTTGTATAAAACAATATTTAACATTTCAGATACAAATCTGGTGGCCTCCTATGCCATTAATAATAGGAGTATCGCCAGAAAGTGGAACAAATTTCATGGAGGTGGAGATGTGGAGGTGGAGAGACGGTATCCGGACATTTAGCCAATGGACATTTAGCCAATATTTGTAGGGGGACATTTAGCCAACATCCAAAAATTGATATCTTACAAGTAAATGTATATTGTTATATTTTTGAATTTGTGTATGTTCTGCCAATATTATGTTCTGTTTATGGATGTTGCAAATATAGGGCTATCTTTAGATAAGGTGTTAGCAAGATAATAATTATTGCTGATTTTTTGTACAATTTGTATATTTATATTAACGCATACTGTTTTCTCCATTATTATACATAAATATAAATAATGATATGCAACATGCAGTATGTGCTTGTGGGTTTATGGGATAAAGGGGTCACCAACTGCGAATAGTGCTTCTGTTTGGTGTACCAGATCATCTCCAATGACACTTAAATTATTTTACCTGGAACGAGAGGCTTCTATAGGCTAGTGGGATAAAAGGGCCCCAGCGCAATTAGATAAATGACTCAATAATTATTTTATAATTTCAAATATATTTATATTTGGGGTTCAGGTAAAATATAAAACATGGAAACACTATAGATAATACAAACAATATGTTTAAATAATACGATGTAGACTTAATAATAAAAATATTGACAATGTTTGTTTTTGCAAGTTTTAGAATACCAGACATCACTTTGTGTTTGTTACATTCGTACAATGAATTACAAAGATACAATTAAATACACTGTTTTGTGTTTATTGAAACAACTATATTTATAGTGAAAGCTCGCATAAATATAATCAAAATTTTTGAATGTTGGCTAAATAATGGCTAAATGTCCGTTGGCTAAATGTCCCGGATTCGGAGAGACTGGGTCATCCTGATGTTTACTTCTACAGCCTAAAGCCGAGATTCCATATACGCGGTATGCGAATCCGACAAAAAAATGGAACCCGTATAAACGTACGAGCGTGATTCCATATGTGCGACTGCGTATTTGATTTGAGACAAAACGGATCGCTCCATGTAGGGATTGGTGCGAAGGCGAATCGGACGCCTGAATCCGGAATTTTACGACCCGGGTCGTAAAATTCCGGATTCAACCGTCCGATTCGAGTGTCCAGAAAGGCTTTCCCAACAACAATAGGCCAGCAGGGTGTTCGAAACGCATGGATACCGCAATGTCGCATACTCGACCGCGATGTGGTATACGCATTCGGATTCGCATGCGGCATTACGCACTCCGCGTATATGGAATCTCGGCCTAATTAGGAAACACAGTTTGTAACAGTGGCAGCCCTGGGTCAGTCTGACATAACATTCATCGCGTGTGTACATATATACGTTGACAAAGAGACAACTTTATTAACCGGACACATATAGCAGACGCTGGCTACAGATACCACTCTCGGGATCGTGTTCAGTCTATCCTATGATACGGATGGCTTTTTGAAGACGTGCCGTTGTTCGTGTGACTGGAGAGGGTTTAGATAGCGGGAATGACAAAAGGCTTTTGTGATCTTACTGGGTAGATTACCCTCAAGTAGACAGTTTACCCCGACAGTCAGTTTTTATTGGATATTTATAAATACTGCTATACGTTTTTATGTTGTGACACCTTATGTTGACTGTATCATCATCATCATCATCATCATCATCATCATCATACTTGAACAATC
Organism: Paralvinella palmiformis; assembly: GCA_025642065.1. NCBI lineage: Eukaryota > Metazoa > Annelida > Polychaeta > Terebellida > Alvinellidae > Paralvinella > Paralvinella palmiformis. The sequence goes on along the minus strand of JAODUP010000037.1, from coordinate 741,638 downwards.
AGCTGGTATAAGTTACATGGCTCAAATAGGCAGTTTGTCACATTTTACACAATACTTCCTTAATACAACTTGGCTTATTTTCACAACTTCTCAATCCCTCTAGGGGTCATTCAGCATGAGTCTTTCAAAGCACAACCCATGTCTATCTACATACCAACAGTTGGTATGCGCATCTATGTTTGTGAATGATGTGAGTGATGCGGATCTCTGAGCCAGTCAGATAGCAGGGTTTTTCATAGGGGGTCAGTGGCACATGAGTAGGAAAGGACCCACTAATGGTTTGAATCAAAATATTAATCTCTAAACGGGCATGGAAAAAAACGAGATGTTTTTTTTGCATCAGCCACAGCCAGCATTTGACTTGTTAGCATGTGTTAGGTGATCCATCACTGAAACTACTGGATCCACGATGTCGTGGAATGCCTTCTAAATGTTAGACCTGGAACATTTCAGCGGTCCAGTGGTAGCACAGATCAGGTAGGTCATGCATGAACTTCTAGGATCTCAGTTCAAACCCTGACCGGCCTATGTTTGAAAAGTGTTTCATCTCTCACTTCATTGCATTACTGTTGGAGGCTACTTGGCGTATTCAGTTTCCTGTGCACAAAAGTGGCCTTATACTAACAACATTTGACTTTTCTGTGCTGCCCTCTTTGGAATGACTGATGTCTGAAAAACAGTGGTCTGTACGGATTTATGATGATGCTGATTGATGTTTTACGGCCACTTTTGTGGCCATGGCAGGCTAAATGGTCCGAGCGACCTCCAAAGGTAATGAAGTGAAGTCAAAGATCAGAACACGCTTCAGATATGCCCACACCAAGATTCGAACTCAGGTGGTAGTGATATGTGATCTAACGCGCTATCATTTAGACCCCGTGTGCATTTATAAACAAACTGATCCAGAAATATGGCAAATGATGATGATAATAACAATAGTGTGGATTAAAACTTTCAATTATTCTAACTGGCTGATAATCAACTTTGTTATCATGACAACAGATCAAAACATCCGGAGACACCAACTGAAAAGGCCATCTTCCCATCAGTTCACTGTCTGGCCTGGTCTACCAGTACCCATTTCACTAATGGAAGGCTTCCCATCTGATTATGACCAGGAAGTGACAGTAAATTTCTTGGATATTGAATTTCCTGGTGATGCTTATTCTGATCATGTACTAGCTTCTATTGCCGGGAAAATGTGTTTGTATCAGTGTTCTGAGATCACCACGCCTGATCAAACTAGACACAATCCACATGGACTGTGTCTCCCCGGTGTCCGGAGGTGGAGAACGTGATGGATCCAGCCAGTCTGCGAAGGACTGGCACGAGGATAGAGCCGGTGTCAGTATGCAGGAACCTGCGTCTCTGCTTTATTACTGCCTGGATAGAGGTCTGTTTATAGCGTTTGTTGTAGGCTGAATAAAAGCGTTTAGAAAATGATAATGCGAGTCCCGGTTTCGACACTACAGCTATAAGGCTTGTTGGCACGAAACCTCATGAATAGAAACAAATTCTAGTGTCTGGGATGCCTAGAGGGGAATTTAGACACAATAGACGTGGGCGTATATGTGTGAAGTAAAACAATAAATGCGCTGGTATATATGTTATTCCCTTGTAGACCGTTTGTTATTCATCCGTTCAGCCCCGATGGCAAAACTGTCAAAAATCTCTTTTCTCACCAAACATTTAAATTCCATATTGTAAAACAACCTATGATTGGTGGAGGTCGTTGGGTGAGGTTTCATTGAGGAAACAACTCATGGACGTTAGCGTTATGTTTGAGCCCATGAAACTCCACTATAGATAAGCCATGGGTCACGTAACAGTGACGAGTTGTTTAGCCCCCCCGGTGCTGATCACACCTGGGACAATAATGGCCCAGTCAGCTTCTGTCCAGGTTAACAAATCTCACAAACACGGATATGAGCACAATCTGAACCCGAAACCTAGAGGTTTGTCCTACAACGCTCAAACTACTGCACCATTGCAACACCCGGATGTAGCAGTAATAACGATCGGACATCTTACCTTACATTCCGTTGATATATTTTCTCTATCAGAAAGTAAAACAAAAATCTCAAATATTCAACGATAAGATGATGTATCAATACGGTTAATAAATACTTATATTAATAAATTGGCAGTGGCAACTTAAAAGTAAGACGCTATGGGGGTGTGTGTGAAAATTAAGAGGTTCTCAGTTCAAACGCACCAACTGGTTGCTGATCCTATACATTTCCTCAGGCTGGGTGAGCGATTTTATCATAAGTCTGTTGAGGCTTGGCGCTGGTCACATACGGGTGGCACAGTATGACTGAGAGACGACTCTACGGTGAAACATCCCAGAAACACGGGAATGAGTTGGATATGAGGTTTGTAGCACAATGCTTTAACCACTGCACAGACGGATGGTGTAGGTATCATCGGGGACACAGAGATGAGGGTCTTAAATCCCTAAGTGAATCAGATGTACGAGGGAGTTTGATGATGATGATGATGATGATTGGTGTTTTACGGCCACTTTTGTGCACATGGTAGGCTAAACGGACCGAGAGACCTCCGAAGGTAATGAAGCGAAGTCAAAGATGAAACAACCTTCACGCCGAGATTCGAACACGCGTCGTAGTGATCTGTGGTCCAACACGCTACCGCTAGACCACGGAAGCGCCCACGAGTGAGTTTGAAGCCTTATAAAGTTATATATTAGTGGGTGACGTTTGTTCGATCCAATGACTGCATGGGTGCTCCGACAGCATACTGTCTAGAGCATTAGACTGCAAACCTGCAGGTTGTCGATTTGAATCCCCATGTTTGTGGACTGTCTCCTTAAGGTGTATCCTTCAGTCATGTCCCAGGTGTGACCAACGTCGAGGTTTAAAACAAGTCGACTCGGCTTAATCCAATGACGTGAGGATCGTGGGATTTGAACCCATGCGCTGAGGGTATTCCGAGTGCAGTACAGTACCAGTCACAACGTGGAAGAGCCCATTCCGCCGGAAGAATATACGTAAACAGCGTCATCTTGTTAATGTTCGTCACTCATAAGCTGATAATAGTTACCGTTAAGCTAAGTCTATTACAACAACAACAGCTGGCCATCACAGCACACGCACTTAACACACGACAAAAGGGTTCACACAGAGAAAATATTATCCAAAGTTTTCTGGAGGTACTTTATGTGCAAAATATGTGAGCTTTCCATGCCAAAAAAACGTGGGCTTTCTTAAATATCAAACTATTACAAAAACAAGTTAGTGAACTGAAGTAACCGAATGTAGGTTGATGTCTTAGAATTAGCTAAATTATTCTTTTCGTTTTTTTCAAGGTTATTTACACATTTCAAAGAGCTTCCTAGGGTAAATTAACAACAACAACAACAACAACAGCCTGTACTGATCATTAACAAGAGATAATTATAATATAAATAATAGAACATCACACATACAAGTGTGAATGGAATTGGATGGTAGATGAAAAATAAGCTGCAATCCTGAGTGAGTGAGTGAGTGAGTGCTGACTGATATACGTTATTGAATGTTCATGTGGCGTGAGGCAGCTTTTGAACTTTCTCTCATTAAATATCGTTATACCATAGAGTCAGATACCAGACATAATGACAACTAACAGTCAAATGGCCCTTAATAACCACATGGTCGATATATATACACTCGATGGTAAATGGCAAATCTCTTGATCGTGATAATGGAAACTTGTAGAGTGTTTTCGCACCAATCTCTGTACTCACATATTTGGAGATTATTCTTGATTCAGATGTTGTTGTTGTTTCCCTATACGCAGACAAAGATGTCAGCAACAGGAAAACAAATAATCATCTCGGCGGCCAAATCTCAGATGGAGCAAGTCACTGAAGCATCTTTTTTGTGTGCTTTTTCTAACCATCCATTAACGGGAATATCAGGATCATAGTGTCTTCTTCAGTCGGCACTGTCATACTGGATCAGCCACGGTGGACGCTGATGTCTTTACGTTTCAAAGGGCTACTCATTAATTTGGATTGGGCGGGAACAAACTTTTCGACTTCCTCACACTGATCCATCTGATCTAATGTTACGAAGTTAAAGGTCCACAATTTTGTCTTGTCTGAGCGACAGGGTACCTCGTTTATAAACTGTCCCAAATATTACCTGAAACCGATTTAAATGACCAATGAACTGGCGGATGGCTTCTAGAGTCTATTTAACGGGACAACAACAGATTGGTCAATGCTTAGCTCACTGTTAACACCCAAATCACAGGATTTAAATAACTATTTCACGACTGCTAATCACCTATCATAGTTAACTGTGATAACATGTATTTCACTCAACCAATTTCCCAGAGTTGGAAAATAAGACTATTACAGTATTATGAGAGTAGTGCGAATAAGATGGAGATGGTTAACAAGTCGGGTGACATCAAGTGACATCATCTACATCATAACAAACTTCGGATTGTCCTTTGAGCGAATTTTGTTTGGTCTTCAAATGAGTATTTCATCCTGTGGGTGGACGGATGGAAGAGTGGATGGATGAATGAATGGATCGATTCAGGCTTAAACAGACAGACATAGAAATTAGGAGACAAAATACAGAAGAAAAAAATCCAAGATGTTGCTCTTGATACTTAATTTAGTTATTTTCTCAAAAAGAAAATGTATGGATAATGACATGATGGCAGTGATACTGCTGCTGCTGATGACGATGATGATGATGACCACCATCATCATCATCACCACGACCGCGAACACGAACAACAACAACAACATCATGATTAACAACAATAACAGCTATAATGTGAGTTTCAGTATGAAAATAAAGGTAGGACAAATGACAGTAACCCAATGAGCTTAAGTGGTCTAGCGGTTAATTAAACTTTGAGCAAAGGGATAGTTTTGTCTAAGTGCCGATGATCTCGGGTTCAATACCGCAAAAGGGTACACAACTTACTAGAGATTAATCTTTAGCCCGACAACATCGTGGGTGGCTGAGACAGGCTGAGCACTTGCCCACTGGATTAATTAATTAACATTAGTGGGAACGTCAAAGATGCTCTGAGGACGTAAAACACTCTGGCATCGACCACCCTCAGCGTATTTCTATTCCATCTTTCCATACCACTCCCCTGTGACTGGGGGGTGGGTGGGTGAATGGTGATGTTATCAGTCTCTCGTTGCATAGAGCAACCCACCCCCCATCCACTACTTCCGGAAATGCACTTAAAATAAATAAATAAACAATAATTCAGTGCAGAAGCCAAAGTCAATAAAAAACATCGGTTTAATATTCCAGCTGCATATAATTAATTACACCATAGCCATGAAGAGATAACTTATGATCATTCAGGTCATACTGACCCGACATCTAAGGACATACTTAGATATATTATTTTGATTTATTTTCACTCCCAAAACTAGGCCAGGGTGGATCAACAATAAAAAAGAAAATTAAACAACCAGAGAGGCTCCAATTATGTTCAAATACACCAGCCTACTACCAATAATTCAGGTCATTCGAGTGGCCCAGTGGTTAGATTACCGTGATGCAAACCTCTCCAGGTTGTGAGTTCGAATCCAGCTCATACCTGTCTTCACGGGATTTGTTTCTCTAGGATCTCACCCTTCGGCCATTCGACCCCTAGGTTTCACCACCAGCGTCCTAACCTAAACAACTGAAATCAACTCTCAACCTCTGACTACCAATCATTCATATTCTTCCTAGCTGACAAATCATAATTGAAATGATCAAGTACTCCATGTTAATTAGTTATGTACTGCAACAAGGTGTATACAACAGAGGAAAATTGGGGAATATGTATGATGGGATGGTGTGAAGTAATGAGGGCAATGATGATCATCGAGCTTCATCTTTATATATTATTCTTGTGTGAGTATATATATATATATATATATATATATATATATATATATATATATATATACCCCTGATACACAGTACACTAATTAAATAACATGCTGGCAGACATTACTTGAATACTGATAAATATACCATCGTAACATCTATAAATATTCTCATGGTAACACTGAGAATACCAAATAATGACAACATTAATGATACATTACCAAGCTGGTAGCTCATCAGATGTTGAAATAATCAGATGTCGAGAAACAATAAAAGTCTCGCTGACAAACAAACAAGTACCATGAACAAAGACTAAGACAACCTGGAGTACCGAGTATTATCAAGCGATTTTTCCACTTAAATCGACCATCAGAAACTTCTGACAATTTACTACAACGCTGGCACGAGCACTGGTGGATGATAAATGACGTCACTCATAACGGGCTACATACATCAATGAAATAGCTTGGGCCAGAGAATTAGATCTCGAGAGTTTACAATCAACCGAACGATGAGAGCTCATCGATTTCTTTGTAACAGAAACTCCTTGCCAACATTCTCCAGCCTGCGACGAGACGAGGATTGAAAGGACTCCCGCAACCGCGAACCCGAGGATGAAGATTCAAATATTATGCGAGTCGATGAGCGGAGAAACGAGACATCAAATAAACATCACATTTCCACCCCAGTGACATCCTACCCGAGTCCGCGTATCTGTATCATCCCTCGTAAGTGGATTTTCAGTGTCATTTCACAAAACTACGGCTTATAGCTTGATGACTGGCGCTAAAAGGGGTAGCCATAGAATAACATTATCAGCTTAGAGACATGAAATCAATATCAACAGCTTACAACATGGATGGATATTTGCATTCCATGGATGAGGTTTGAGCGATATGTTGTGAAAAATACAAAATTACTACTATCTCTTGCTGCTCCCCTCTATGCCCATCCATCTATCTATCTTAATCTATCTCCCACTCACTCCCCCCCCCTCTCTCTCTCTAACTGTGTGAATGTAATTATGTGTGTGGGTATGTGTCTGTATATGTGTGTGATTATGGTCATGGTTGTATGTCTGTATGTAGATGTGTGTAGGTGGGGGATGTGCATGCATCCATTCACCCCCCCCCCTCCCTACACACACACACACACACACGCGCGCGCGCGCGCAAATAGACAGTGTTTTTGTAAAGGAAAAGAAATGTTTTCACTGAAAATTATATCAATTCTGGAGGGAATGAAAGAGAGTTGAAAAAAGAGGAACTGGTCAAGAGCATGTGGTGAATTAGAGAGCAAAACCAGTTGACTGTCAAATCTAAAATTACAAACACACGAAAACAGAAAATATTACCCATCAGTAATTCTACCGGCAGCTTAATGACTTTTTATTACGGAATAACATCAACTATGGGACAAATAATGTGCTTGGCTATAATGGCTTGGCTCGGTAGGCACGAGGCGATAGATTCTGATAAAACACAGTTAATATAGAGTCATCAACATCGCTTTTCTTATTGGTTAATTGGTACCTTGATATGTCCACTGATGAGTGGATTGCGTAATTGAGTATTTTACATAAAATATTATTACTATATTTGTATATAATTCTTTTCATGCTTAAAATCTGCTAATTTCCAGAAGTCGTTTGGTCCATTTAGCATACCACGTGACCAAGAGTAGCCGCAAAACGGCAACATTTCGTATGCACTTAACTGGCCCATGTACATAATAGCCAGCACCTGGATACCAAACCCGTGATATGTGTGCTATCCGGATCTGCTATTACAGCACAAATATCCTATACACCAATCTCTCACTCAGTGACCAGTGTGAAGTACTAATGTATAGCCGAGTCAACCAGTGGACACGTGAAGTGCCAAAAGCTACCTCGGAGATTTGAACTTATGAGGATCTCCCAAGTTCTTCTAAGCTTTAATCACTTTACCGTCAATAACCAAGAAATATATGGCAATGCCTAGCTACAACACTTGGCTGACCAGTATCAGCAACTGGAGAGAACACACACACACACACACACACACATAGGGGCACCGGGCAAGTAGATTGGAAATGCACTTTTCCAACAAATGTTTCACCCGATCCAAAATTATCATTTATTTTTAAACCTGCTATATTTCGCCTGCCTACGTATAAATACGTATTTGCAATTTTAAAAAAACGACAAATAGAGAAGTGTTTGATAAGAAATGCTTATTCAGTGAATACCATTAATTGCTGCGTTGCTGAATTACCCGTAGCCATGTTCACATTCACTATATAAATAAAATTACTAAGAACGCGTAGCCAGTAAACTGCTACGAATACAACTTTTAATCGGCGACACCATTTAAATAGGCTGGTGTGTTGTCTTAAGCCGAGATTCCATATACGCGGTATGCGTTATGCGAATCTGACAGGAAATTGAAAACATGTAAACATACGAGCGCGATTCAATATGTGCGACAAAACGGACGGTTGAATCCAGAATTTTACGATCCGGTCGTAAAATGCTGGATTGGAGTGTCCAAGCGGACTTTCACAAGAAAAGTGGCAAGACGGTGAGAGGGGTGTCCGAAACACAGACATACCGTAATGTCGCATACGCATTCGGATTTCTGGATTAGCATGCTGCGTATATGAGATCGCGACTTTAGGCGCAGCATGGCACCCACAGGCAGCTTTCTACCGCGGATTATAAGTATAGATAAGCAGCAGGAAAAATTATTTTATTGGCTTGCTCATCAGGCATGCGCACATACATATTTGGCGAATTATTGTCTCAAAAAGCACTCGCCCGAACGGCCAAGTGATCAGCGATCACCACTAGCCCGGCATGAAAATACAGTTGCCCCAGGCATCCGGGCAACGGATTTTTCAGGCCCTGTACACACACACACACACACAGAGTCACGCACACACATTAAATGGCTCCGTGGTAAATTAGCTTAGAAACTGGTTGGCTCCTTGATAAAATCCATCAAAATGGCTACTGGTCATACTTGGCCACTAGAACCAGTACAATTCCACATATAGTTGACAGCAGTGTCAGATAATATTGTTCATTCATCACCATAACATTGAGTGATTGTAAACATTATATTCTCTTCACATTCGCTATATTTGACTATATTTTTCTATCCTGGGACAATTTTGTTGACACCATACAATCTTGTCACATATCATGTCGATATATAGAAGCCCCGTATTATATTAATACTGAGTATATTTACATTCGCTTACAGGTAAATGCTAATATAATTTGAGAAATGAATCTTTTTTTTAATTTACTCATTCATATAAGACCTAACTTACGCCTACTCTGTATACATTGAAAACTTGCATATACTGAATTTAAACAATCTAATTTGGAATATTCACTTTTCTGTGGCAAAAATTCTGTTCACTTCCATAGTAAAGAAACTGGCATATTAGGAAATGTATGTAAGGAAAATTTGTTTAATATGAAGTGATTTTTTCAGGTCCTGTTTGCATAGCATTTAAATAAATTGTATCTGGTATAATGAAATTCAAAGCTTTAAATTTCTTTGTTGTATTGTCAATCGTCAGTCTAGTGAATGGTGTGCAAGCAATTGTGATAATTGCTATACAAATTTAATGGAATAGTGGCTTGGAATGAAATGTGCTAACTGTGAACTACAAACTCGTGATTGTCTTTTCGACTAACAACCTTCCATTGGTTGACCTTAAAGGGCAACTTTGCTCTATTTTCATATCAATAAATGACGTTTTTCTTTACACTATATTGTCAATCATTAAATAAAAGTTATTATCAATATGTTTATGTATAAAGATCGCTGCGTTCTAACATAGTTTTCATGCACGGAAGACGGTCTGATATTCTGCGGCAATTGAGCTTCGAAATTGGCGCCATTTATTTTCTCGACCTTGACCTTGCCTTGTGACGTCATCAGTGCTTAGCTCTGTGAATCATCTCATATATCCTTGTATGTTTTAAGCAACAGAAAAAGCATCAAAATGATGACTTGTTGCGCATCAAACTGTCTGCTTACGGAGAAACCAAATCCTGAATACTCCTTTTTCACGCTGCCACGATATAATAAATTTAAATTGGATAGTTGGTTGAAGAAACTAAAATTATTTCATCCCCTGCAAGACAAGTTCGGATCCGTCAATGTCATTTTAAGCCTGATTTTTTCACATTTTGTTATGGTTACATAGATGGCCATCTTTGTACAGGATTAAAAAAATAAGACTAGGTCCATGTAGTTGGTTTCTCATTTAGGTAACATGGACACATTTGTATTTGCCATATTAACTCCCTTAAAATATGTTTCCTTCAAAGAAAAAATAATTCCTAATGTTTGTACCACATAATGTTTGCACTTTAGTTATAATTATTGATAGAAAATCACTTGGTGCCTAATGTGAAATGTAACATGGACTATTTAATTATCCGCCAACCAATTTAGCAAGATACATCTGAATTAAGTTGATTATTTTGAGCTAACTTTTAGCCAACAAACACTTCCTTCTTGAATCTTAATTGGGTTAAACAAGCTAGTGAAAGATGTCTATTTCAAATAAGAAATTGTCTAATTACAGCCAATAAATGAATCAAACATTGCTATTACACGGGTATCTAATTAATGAAAATTGGGGTGGGGTGAATTATATTGATAATGTATAAATATACAAGAAAATATTGCTTTGTTTTGTGCAACTTGCCTCAGTAGTAAGTTATTTTTATGTATTCAACCCCTAATTATTACTCCTTTATCATATACGGTTGTAATTAGACAATTACATATGTATGAGATTGATGCAGTTCAGCCCATCTTTTATGTGAATTTTGTCTTGGTTATTTAAATTCCAGAGTAGATTTAAAGTCTAGAATAGATCTACAAATACAATGTCTGAAGTAACAAGATCTAAGCTGTATGTATATGTTTTGATAATTCACAATAAAATGTACATTATATAGATGCTAGCTGTAGGCATTGAAACGCATTGCTCGCACGAACACCATTCTGAAATGACAGCTGACAGCTCCGACTCGATGTTGATTGTTCTCGGTATTTATGAACTCTGTTTCAGTGTCACTCTTAGTACTTTCAGTAATTGATAAATCAGAATTACAATATACTGGTTCAAAATCATAAGGTGGAATATTTGAGGCTATGACCGGGTAATTATGACAATATACAAAGTAACCCAACACAAGAATCCGGTATGTTTACATGTTGGAACCATAACCGAAAGTCGGTACGCTAAGCACTGGTGACGTATCGCTCGCTGATTGGCTGACAAATCTTGGAACTGGAGATTAATGGCTTCAAATAATACTGATACATCTGGTGGAATTTTACTATAAAATATACTTTCTCGTTGCTAAATGGAAAAAAATACCAGTAGTAATCGGTATAGAAACCCACATACTTTAAAACAGGCAGCATACATTGGCAATAGCCAAACCTGAGCAAAGTACCCCTTTAAGTCCCCCACCTATACTCTGCTGGCAGCGTGTTGTTGAGTTGAGTTATTTAACCTCGCCACTCAGGTCACACATGCCACGTTGGGCCGACGACTGGTGACTTCCTATGGACATAAATTCGACAAACACAGGTATCGGCTGGATCTGAAACCACAATCCGAAGGTTTGCAGCCAAGTGCTTGCTATAAGCACTGGGCTATCTGACAGCGTTTGCCGGTATTGTGTAAATAGAACGTCGACAGATTTAATCACGGCTGCTGTTGATCATTAACCAGCAGCCGGCCCTTGAGAGACCCTCAAAAAATCCAATCGTAGACCATCAGACGTGTAACAAAAGTGAGGTTGATGATGATGGTGTTCCTCCACAGAAGTTGTCCTCATCTCATTCTGAAAAGACTGACGTGTGCGCAAAGCTTAAACTCACTAACTTGAATCGCTGATTGCAGGCACACATCAGCGTTTTCCATATATGAATGCTACTGAATCTTCCCAGTCAACAACAGCGCAATTCAAAGACTATCATCATCATCATTATTATTAAAGTAAATCCTGGAATAAACTTAGTTAAAATCAAGTGTTGGTTCCCCCCCCCCACAATCAGAGAACATGACTATAATACGTATGTAGCTATCCGAGTTCTAATTTTTATCGATTTATCACCCGAAAATGTGTTTCTGGTATCAGACACCTGATACGTGTACATAAGTAGATTAAAGTATAACTATTAAAAATTAAGTAATTTCCATTCCCCATGAATTTCATTTTAAACAGTTTTACTGTATGATGATGATGATGATGATGATAATGATGATGATTACAACAATAAAAAATATTGTATATAAAATCAACTAAACATCAACTTTAAATGTCTTCATCTGGACTTAAAGTGTATAATACGAATCCCTATCATCACTTTAGATTACAATGCCGAGAAATATTACCAATTTGCCGGACATTTTGGTGTGTGTGTGGCACATTTTATGAGGAGTCAATCCCTCATGTTATGGAACATTGGGTAGCCCATATTCTGAACTGATCACCGACATCGATCAATGCCACAGTCATGGCTAAATCAAACCAATGCAACATAATAATCATAAATATTATAGGGAATCATAAAACGGCTAGCTGGATGTTACACAGTCTGCCAAATAACATTGCCAATTTATTTAGTTTTCGAGCCCCTACCAAGTAGTCCAGCTGCTTCTCAGCTGTTCTGGGTAGAGCCCGGCTGTAAGTCTAGCCAGTTTAATATGCGGGCGATGTAAATTTTCTACCATAAGCCACTGATGTCTAAAGGAGAGTTGGAAGAAACTTGGTCATAAAATACGGGGGGGGGGCCTAAGCTAAGGAATTCACCAGAGGACATTACACGTGTTTATGACGTCATAATTCAACGTGCCCAATACTGATGTCACAAGCTGCTGACGGGATCACATTATCAAAGCAGCACACAAACAAAAATATCATCTGGTGTGGCCTATGTGTAGACAATCATAAATGGTGACAAATGAGACGCACAAGGGGAGCTGCCAACCTGACACTTTCATTAACCCAAATCCACACCAGAAAACAGCTGAGCAAGTACAGGCTGGCAAAAAACGTGTATACAATTCATTACATAAAAATACCAATTACATATTCAGCATTTTGTTTTTTATTCAATCACAAATATTATTCAAGCACAAATCTGGTTATTTGTTTTAGATTAACTTCAAACGGATCGATGTCCTCTCGACATTGCTCAATAATGAGTTATCTTTCTACTAACCCAGTATTCAGAAATCGTTTAAGTCTGGTGAATGTGGTATACAGTCTGCCCTAACCATCAACTTAAAGTTAAAGGGCCTTCCACCATTTTAGAGAGCTCCCGAATTAGAACTCAATGTTGCGTATAAACCTTCGTCTTTAGACAGCCTGTATGCACTTCAAATGACTGAACTTCCATAACCATATTAATACCATTACAGCCAAGAGTCCGGGTTCTAGATAAAACGATGGACGTTCATGTCTATATAATACAGAGGTCATTAGTTGTCGTATAAGACTGCCATTATGACAAATAGGTCGATACATAAATGGCCGCTTGCTCTCTGTTATCATGTTTAATGCTCGAACGGACAATTTTTAACAAATGATTGTCTTCAACGGATGAAGACATAAATCCATAAGAAGACACCAATTGAATATAGCCATTGAATTGATGATCATCAAACACAGAACGCAATGGCAACGCTACTAAAATTGGCAAACAATACTATTGTTTACAAAATTTCTGTAGCAAATAAACCAATCAAATTATTTTCATAACCATAATCTATGAATCGTAAATGTGATGATTATTATTAACCAATTATTAACCTCTGTCATAATTTATAACATTGGTTATCGTGTAACTAATGATAAATTTATTCAATCGTAATAATAATTTTGATAATTGTATTGTTTTCAACGGAAACATCCTATTTATAATATAATACGCCAGTTTATTACACAATTTCCAATCCTTCTGGTCAAAGGATCTCTCATTGAACACTGACATCTTCATACCTAACCTATGTTCTACGCCTCACTCTTCGCTAAATGCTTACATCCATTTAACTTCAGTTGCATCTGATGTTAAATATTCCCCGTCAAAGATGATTTTAAATGACAAAATGCTCCCATCTACAGCGACCCAGCTGCTGAAATCCTTGTAATGGAGGTACTGATGTAGTAGTATGTGTTGTTAGACTCCGGGGACGTTTGCCACCGAAGTGGGCAGTGAATGGCTTTTCGTCACCGAGCACCACTGACGAGCCGGGGCATCAATTCACTATACGTAATCTCTGTAATGTACTTTGTAATGAACTATTTTTCTGACCTCTGACATTAGAGTGGTTTACCGTGAAATGGCAGCGTTAGTGTTAATATCCAACGTAATATCAAAGACAACGCTTCTCGGGGATCCAAACATTCCCATACAAAAAAAATGGGTCCAGTTAGCACAGACACAAAGGGTAACTGGAGTGAATGATAATCCCCCCCCCCCCTGCTAATCATTACAAGTCCTCGTTTAGTCTCACGTTTCATAATTATAGAAATATTATCAGTTCACCTTCTGGCTGTCCACTAATTGTGATGAAAAACTGGTATTTTTATGTTCCTATTTAGAAAACAAGCGGCAAGATGTTCTCAACACGGTTACCATATATTCAACTGGACTTATATTAATATGACAATAATATAAGTTTCTTGTAATGTTTGTAGCATTAGAAGTCTGTAAGATTATTATAGTATAATATATATATATATATATATATACTACATTACTGGTAATTTTACTGTCTGAATGATTTAACTAAATTGTCGTTTTGAACATTTCAAGTCACTCAGCCATCAGGACATCTGACTGAAGACATCAAAAACTGTCTATCAATCAATCAGTTTATGATGGAATGTTTGTCAAAGGTATATCTGCGGACAGCTGATATTTGTCTAACAGACATGTGGTACTAAAGGACTGAAAACAAATCAGAAATGGTTACAATTTTGGCTAACCTACAGATATACTAACATACCTCATAGAGTGCGAATGGTCTGTTACAAGTTTCGGCATCAACGAGTTGGTCACTTTCCTTTGGTATGCTCTCTCCTACAAAACAGAAGGAGAAACAAATCAATAACTAATATCTTCTTAAACGGAACATTATAATAGAACCTGTTGGACATCTGTCTGTCAGATTTTGACAAACACAATGGATATATATATATATATATATATATATATAAGAAAACTGAATTATATTTCATTAGTACATTATAATACATGTAGATCTGTGTTTTGTGGTGTGTACATTCACAAATCTCAATGTTTCTGATATAATGTACAGACATGTAGGCACGAAATGCATATACATGTACATCTGTATTTGTATACATGTGTGTGTGTGTGCGTGCGTGTGCGTGCGTGCGTGCGTGTGTGTAGCCATGCATGTACACATGCACATGGTGAGGCCCCGAGTAACAACCGATGGATTTCTATCCATCCTTTACTCATCCCAGACATTAATGAGCAACTTCCAGCAACAGACCAGATCAATAAAATCAACATCATCCAATATCTGGTGATTCTCTTTATCTTAATGATCGAAGGCCACCATCATCTAACTCTGACCCGTATCTGGGTAGAGAAACAAACAGTAACATGAAATAAAAACCTTATAGGCTCCTAACAGGCCTACAAAATATAACAGTTATAACATGCTCTTGAAAGAAACACCGCAAACTCGTGCATTGTGTGTGTGTGTGTCTGTGCGTGCGTACAAGTCTAGTGGTCTTTCTCCTCATCGGGGCCATTCCAACGATGCAGTGGTTAGATCGCTTCACTACCATTCTCCGGGTTGTGGGTTCTAACCTGGCTGATGCCTGTGTTGGGGAGATTTGTTCCCCGAGGTTGGCAAGCACTATATGTCCATGGTGTGACAACTTGTTCAGGCAGGCTTAAAACAACTCAACTGTTTCTTGTCGCGGTCGTCCACATAGTGAAA
Organism: Paralvinella palmiformis; assembly: GCA_025642065.1. NCBI lineage: Eukaryota > Metazoa > Annelida > Polychaeta > Terebellida > Alvinellidae > Paralvinella > Paralvinella palmiformis. Next base: position 725,772 of record JAODUP010000037.1, on the reverse strand, counting down.
GGTGTAATTTTTCCAATCTTTCAACAACTGATGTTCATAACAATTCGATGTGGCAAGTTAAGCCTCGGACATATCACAAAATATTCTCTTCATCAAACCCTTTGGCCTTAAACTCCCATCTAATCTAATACGCAGAACACTGATAATGACATCATTTTATCACATCACAATCAATAAGAAGACTACAGTGTGTTAGCTTCGTCATGGCAACAAAAATGGACTTGGCAAAAAGATGGCAACTTATGCTAATGTCAGGGTTAATAAAATCAGAGCTTGGCTACAGGACATAATCCTTTCCCGAGATGTTAAATGACTGGAGGATGTTACACGAGAATGTCTTCCCAATAATCATTACATTTTGCAGCGTCTTTGGGGAGACAACGGGCCATTTTCTATTTCCATTTTTCACAGAGTAATTTTCTTTGACAATCATTCCGCTCATAGGCAGTTACGGTCTGACTGTATTACCGTAATCTGCCTCCTCAAAATCGCCTCTAATGGACTCGGTGTCATATATAACATTGATATAATTCTGTCTAGAAAACAACTAGGAAAACCTCCTCAATGGAGCCAATTTTTTGTTTGAGTCGTTGTTGCTGAGTTGTTTAGCTTTGGCGCCCTGACGACTGAAGCTTGGAACATACGGTCGAGGGGCAACTGCCTTAGGGAAACATCCGATAAACACAGCTATGACTTGGATTCGAAGCTGAACAACCTGACGGTTTATAGCACAATGCTGTAACTTCCAACTGTGTCATCCAAGCACACTCACGTTAAAGAATCTGTAAAAATTCTGTAAAAATGCCCAGTTATTAGACACAGACTTGGAGGTAGAATACATCTATTTCAATCTAGAACGGACAACAACAAAGTTGAACGCACATGACTCGGGTTAAATGTTCACTAACGCTTATCCATCAGCAAATAGTTTTATATGATTGTATCAGATGCTTAAGGAGAATGTTGTTTATGCCAATAATTGGGTGATATTTCTCAACTGATTGAGGCTTCTCACTGGTTGGGAAATTACCCTACATTAGCAATAACCAATAATGATGCTAATCCAGCAACACATTAATAGAACGGTAATTACACATCTGACTGAACCAATAATAATATCAATACGACACTTAAATTGATTAGTTAAGCAAAATATGGATTTCGAACATGCAATAAATGGTTACTCATTTATTGAAATCGAAATACCATCAATTACAGGAACAACAATGAAGTAGATCCTCTTTTAAGCTCCCCTTTCTGCTATGAATCAACAGATTATAGAGGAATTTGACACCACAAAATACTTTAATTCTCATTTAGTACACAAAGGTTGGTTACAGCTTGAGGATACAATTGGCGAAGGCACGACTCTCTAGGGAAATATGAACATTGCAAGGATTAACATGAATGGACTCGAACTCTGATGTGGAGGTTTGCAGCGCAGACTGCTTTAAGAATGCTGTCACAACAAGAATGCTCTCTGACAAGGGCAATCAAAGATCATCGGAACACCAATTAATCTCATTACATTGTGTCTAAAACTTAGTCAGAAATGTCAAATTGTGAATATAAGCTTCTCAAGAGACGAGACACTTTTAACAACCTGTTCTAGCCAATCAGAACTCGGCTACAACCGAATATATTACGTGATCGGGTGGCCAAAATGGAGAGGTGGTCTGCTAATTCAGCTTCTATCTTACTGTTATAAATTTGATGGCCGGATGTTTAAAGGCATCTCATTTCCCGTTTCTCCAACTTAATTCATCTGCCAGACTACCTGTTGTTGTTCAGGTAAAATAAAACAACAAACTGGTCTTCTGGCAGATTAGTTCCGTGTTCTTGGTAAATGTCTTGGATTACCAACCATCAGCCATGACTATAGACATACAATCCAGGATTGTGGGCGAAACCTTACTACAGTCATCACGGTCATTCAATCAGCAAATTAGTATTACATATAATATCACGCACGCACGCACGCGAACGCACACATGCCACTTCAGGTTACAAGAGTGAATCAGTAAATGAGTCGGTGCAATTGGTTTGTTTAGCCCTGTCACTGACGTCACACCTAAGACATGTATTAGGTCGAGAGACCGGGCTCCTTAGAGAAAGTGAGCTCCGGTGGCCTAGCGGTTGCCAACGGTCGCAGGTTCGAACCCCGTAACAGGTCGAAACTTTTCCAGGGATTAATTTCTCGGCTCAGAACATCGTGGGTGGCTGACCACGTTAAACGGCGCTGCCGTCTCCACTGAATTATTTAAAATAAAGGGGGACGTTAAAACCCCTCCCGAGGACGTAAAACACTCTGGCAGTGACCACCCTCAGGGTATTTCGGCTCCATCTTTCCGTACTGCTCCCCTGTGAGTGGTGGGGGAGGGGGGAGGTTTCTCAACCACTCCAACATAGAGGCTGTGCTGATTAAGCGACAGCCTGGGGATTCTCCCCGAACAACAAAACAACAACAAACCTTAGAGAAACATCCCACAAACTGTGGTCAAACATTTATTCTGATTAGGAGATCAATATTATATATATATATATATATATATATATATATATATCAGTCAGAAAATGGCGCAAACTTTGATTGACTTTGTAATTATAAAAAAGTTCTTGGGAATGTCACTACTTACCCACAGAGTTTATTTGGGCAAATTATAAGAAGATTGATCAGTCTGCGGTTTAAAGACAGCCACGAACTGACCTTATTACAAGGTCATACAGCTTAAAATGCCCCATTTATAATATCATAAGGTTACTAAGTAATATTAGTATATCGAGGTAGAGGAGAAATTATTGCAACATTCTTTGGGGCTGTGAGTATTGGCTCATTATCAGCTAAAATACTGGTGGATCATCATCATCATCATCATCATCATCATCATCATAGTCGTCATTGATCTTTATATGAACTTGATCAGTTAGAATTCTGACATAGATAAAACTGTAAAAAAATACTGATTTGTAAGGAAGTAACATGTTGTATTTAATGTATCATATAAGGACATCCCGCTGTTTGTGGTACATGTACATCTTTGGTAGAAGCTTTAGCTGATCTGTTGTAAAAAACGGAACAACAATTGCTCTATTACAATCATCAATCTCGGAAAACACTCTCTTTGTGTATTAGATGAGCTTTAAAAAAAATACGAAAATAGACTGATGTGGAGAATGTAACACACACACACACACACACACACACACACACACACACACACACACACACCAGAAAAATACATGTAATCCACCCCTCAGCTTCACCCAAGACACCTTAAAAGAAAATGGCTGAATAATACTAAAATTTAGCACTATACAACAAGCTGAGATAATTGTAACACAAGCCCGAGGCCTTAAAATGATAAGATGTGATAATCTGCTTATCGATGACCTTTATAAAAATCTCATAATATCCCTTGTATGATTGGTTAAAAAGGCCGATTTAATGGCTACACTGATTCTATCGTTTCTATTTCCGTCCAAAGCTTAATTTCTGCCTATAAATATTGGATGAGAATTATCAGTTAAGTAATGTGCTACATTTTTTGGGGGGATAAACAAGGTTTCTATAATCATAAAATGGTCGCTGCGTAGTTCACAATCAACGAGTGAGTTGTATCTATGTGAAAATATTGCTTAATAAATCTGCGTAAGCAGATGGAGAAGATTTCGCTTTCTACCGGATCTTTGTGCAGGATGGTCTTTCTGATAACAATTGTCTTTGATGAAGCCAAATTTCATGCCATCTCTCTCTCTCTCTCTCTCTCTCTATTGCTCTATTACGCACACAGACACACGCACGCGTACTATAAATTAGATTTGTCATGTTGTAACATTATCGTAACATTACCCCTTCAAATTTCAGAATAACTAAATGAATTTTATTTCAGCAGGAAGCATCAAGAGGAGCCAATTCTCACAGATACAGATAAGAGGAGTATAATGTTGCTTAAATTAATCAATCAGTCAAAAGGGCAACTTCTTATTCTGCAAGTCAATCATTATCTTTTAAATTTATGGATTTTCATAGTCCAAATTCATCTCAGAATGAACTTATATTAGAAAGTATACTGTTTTAAGTTACTAATTATAGGCACATAATCCAAAATTTAAATAGCCAGAATTCAATATTAATGCTTTATGTCCGAGCCTGAAGTAGAAAATAAACAGGGCTTATGTATATTTTAATTTTGAGTCATCCATAATGGATAAAACTCAGAAAAAACAGAGCCAATTATTAAAGTTTCAGGCTCTGTCTTCCTTCACGGGTACTTCCATTGAATGGGTCAGCACCAAAAACTTGATACATTTGTTGTTCTATTTATTTGGAGTTATTATCCAGATCAATTAGTTATTTTAAGACTATTAGTCTAAACAAGTTATTAGTGTTATGAAGCAGTGACAGGTCCTAATTAATTTCTGAAACCCTGCTGACACTCATTTGTGGCTGATTGAAGTCGTAAAAGATCTGATGTGGGTGGATCTGATGATGATGGTTGACGTTTTACGGTCTGTTTTGTGCACAAGGTTGGCTAAAATTGGCTGAGCGACCTCCGAAGGTAATGAAGCGAAGTGAAAGATGAAAAACCCGTGCCCATGCCAAGATTCGAACTCTGGTGGTATTGATCTGTGGTGCAACGCGCTACTAATTAGACCACGGAGGCGCCCCAGTGGATGGAACAGAACAGAACAGAGCATCTCCCCAATCTCAGGTAGCACCCGGCTATACCTTAGTTAGCCTCCACAGTCCAAACAGCAAGTAACAGTTTTGTGACCGACAAGGAAAAAGAACAACCCGATACAATCCAATCCCTTGTCTGGCTGACGTTTAGAGAACGCCGGTTTGTGCTAAATACCAAATTAAGGAGAAAAACCCGCCCACATTGATGCCAGAGGTGAGAAGGCTTTCATGTCCTCCGGGCGCCGAATGATGCTCATCTACTCTAAACACTTGAGACAATTTCTTCTTGACTGATTCGATTTGACGTAGTGTTAACGTTAACACACGCACGCGCACACACACACACACACACACACACACACGAGAGAGAGAGAGAGAGAGGGGGGGAAGAGCGTCGAGGTGATGTTAGGCTAAAGTGTTGAGCTCATGGCCAGCCCAGAACTAGAATGTTCTTTTAAGAAGAACAAGCAGCTCTTGGAGTGTGTTACTGGCAGAGACAACACGGCTGGCCTGGAGTGTTCGGAGAGTGTAGCTAATGTAATTTTCACGTGTCTAACAGCCATGGAACGGTTCTGTGTCTGGCCAGAACTAATGAACGGTCACCTATAGTAAACAGCCCGGGCACTGGAAAAAGGTGCTCTCGCGCAGGAAAACCTAACATAAAACAATACCGGCTGTCTCTGGTAAACCTATCACACCCAATATATACCCAGAATACACCCAAGGGCATGTTATGTCAATTGCCGAAATAAGAAATCTCATCTGGACAAAATGGAATCGCACGGCACAGTTTGTAGCATAATGCGAAGTCATCCTTAAGATTGTGGAATCAGTATCCCACTGTTACCTGGATGAGTGATTGAGTTAGCTATTGATACTTACTGGCACAGCTGCATACCATTTAGTATTCCTTTTAGTAACTGTATATATAAAATGTGGCAGGACACAGACGGCATCAATTCTAAACCCTAAGGCAACAGGTATCTGACTGCACTGGATGTTTCATCCTTCAGTAAAAGGCTTTAGCCCGTCACTATCTCATCTCACCGTAGACCGGTAAGTTGGCTGTATGTTCCAGGTAAGACTATTACCTTGGGTTAAACAAAGCAGTCCCCTACCGATACCAAAAAAATTGAAAACCAGATATTGTATTCTTTATAATATATATTGGGAAATGTTATTTGAAAATTTTGACGTACTGGATATAGCGGCGATGTTTGAAATCGAAAAAAATTTCCTCCAAGAAGCCAATCTTAGGTGTTTCTTGTTCCCAGATGGCTATATTGCTTTTGCAAGATGCAATGACAACGTTTTCGTCAGTTTGCTATCAGCTGTTTGTCCGCGATAGTTTGAGGATGGAATACTTTTGGATAATTGTTGCAAAGTGCTCACTATAAGACCATTCCTCACACGTGCAGATCTATCAATTGAGACGTCACACATTCACGAAACAATCTGTTCATACTGTCACCGATCAGTAATCATGCATTTGTTTCGGGTGTATAACAAAAGCCGCGATTCAATTGATAAACTATGTCACAGGTTTGACAACGCGAATTAGTCATCTTCCGAGCATTATGGTATATTTGACTGTGAAACATGTGACAATATTTTAATTTGACGACAATTATAACTTATTTCACTGGGTGTATGTTATGAGCACACAGCCTAGATCGCTCTGTTAAATGATGGCTGACTCAGAGAGCAGGCAACTGGAGCCGCATCTGACCACCCAACGATATAATGTTTACGTCACGACCATCATAAACTACACGGCTTAGTGGACAGCAGAGATGACATAGGCAAGGATACATTAGGAATATATTGGTCTAGATTACTAGAGAGCGGTCTGATATAAACAAAACAAAGCCTACAAAGCTTAGACGGAGGAAAGGGATGTACCCTCATATGGTGGAGGGTGTGTTTAAAGGGATAGTGCACCTTCATTTTAAATTTTCAGGACTAATACAGCTATACTCACAAATATCATAAATAATGTCAAAATGTGTAAACGATCACCCACATATTAAATAATCCAGTTCAAAGTGCTTATTAATCGACTTTTAATGGCCTGTGGGCGCCGCCATTTTAAAGCTAGATAGAGACAGGAAGCTGCTGAATGCTGACGTCACTTGAACGCATCCGGTCTATAGAGCCCGTACTAAAGCATGTAAACAAGTGTGACATCAGAGCATTTGAGTATTCTCCTTCCCGCCTTTCGGCGTAGCCGTGATTGCGGCCCTCCAGTAATTTGGATTATTTCCCTATATCTATGATATCAGGTATATTTCGTGATTATTACTGTGGTTAGTGTGTTCTAAGCATTACATATTTAAAAATATTTTCTGAGTAGCGGCGTAAATAATACGGCATCTCGGACAAAGGCCATAATTTATATAGACTAAACTAATATACTAATATAAGCTAATCTATTTATTACTTCTGACAGTTCATCATCACCAGAGGACATTATACCATCGGTATAATTAAGAAAGATTCGTAGGCAACCATCTTGTGTCGACGGCTCATTAAAACCGGATCAACAATCATATCAGCAAATAACTCAGTTTCGAGCCCACAACCTGGGGGTTTGTAGTGCTGTGCTTTAATCACCGCACCACCTGAGAACACCCCGCATCATCGGTAATCAGTAGAGAGACATTTATAGACCACGAACAATGGCTATCGTATTAGATAAGTAAAGGATTATAATGGAGCTTACTATGACAAGTGACAATTGTTTGTGACATCCTACAAGGTCAACTCCAGGTCAGCTATTGATGGCTCGAAATGGCGATAATAAATGTGGGGATGTCAGTATCTGAATGGAACGTGTTGTTTGGAATAATACCGTACACCAGGAAGGAACAATTAAAAGGATCACACGCACATACACGCACGCAGACAGGCAGACAGACAGACAGACTTAGTCACTGACTGCGTCACACAACAAGATGGTCCAAGTTTATCTTTCAAAATCTCGCTGACGAACTCACTCATTCACCCACTGATCAACCAAACGCTGACTGACTACCCGATTCCCTGCCTCAGAACCACCCCTCCCCATGGCCATCCTTTGATCCACCCAGCCGCCCCTAAAATCTCAATGAGACGCCTGGTCCTCTCCTGTATCAATTATCCTAATTCCAAATATTCCAATATCAAAGCCGGTATTATGGCATAACTCATTTGCCACAGTGATCAAAAGGGGGCTGCCTTCTATTTGACACAAAAAGCAACCAACCACCATCCAACCCCCACCCCCAATACGAATTACTCATTATAACTTCCATTATGAGAAACCGAGGTATCTGAATCCGATCTGGAGTGAGAGAAAAATAATTGAGATCCCTATAGATGACTCGTCACTTTCATCCGTTGTAGACTTGGGCTAGGGAAGGTGATGATGATGATTTATGTTTTACGGCCACGTTTGGGCACATGGTAGGCTAAATGGGCCGAGAGACCTCCAATGGTAATGAGGCGAAGTCAAAGATGAAACACCCCTTGTGCTACGGAAGGATCTGTGCTCGTTAAGCAATCTATAGCTATAGGAAGCTATAGGTTATACCAACGCCTATTAATCATTAAACACGAAATGGAAGCTTAAAATGAGAAAATACGCTATTAATTAATGCCATTAAGAGTTAAACTTCCAGGGTGGGGTTTGCTGGCTTGCTTGTATTACGGGGAGAATCCCCAAGCTGTCGCTTAATCGGCACAGCCTCTATGTAGGAGTGGTTAAGAGTGGGGTCAACCCTGGCACTTGTTATAATGGGGTTATTTTAAGACCAGCCTTATTAGAAGACGGCTCTGTTTACAATCCCTCATTAACACCCTTTTAAGAAGGGCTGATTGTATTGGAGAATTTTAAACTTTCACTTCAGAATGGTTGGATCATGCGTGTGACTGTGTATGTGCGCGTGCGTGCTGTATTCGAACAGTACCCGCAATTGTTCACCATCAGGTACAACGCATCACGCAGATCAATGACTGGTTATAAATACTTGTTCTAATTCAATCTTTCTAGTTCACAAGAAAATCCACACAGACCAAGCAGTAAATGTTTAGTTTTTGTTTTACGTAACACATCGGGACAAAAACTGTAATCCGAACAAAATAAAGGCAGTTAGAAGCTTTGACGTGTTAGACTGCTCTCGTTTTTAAATACAGGAAAAAAATCAGCGCATCTAGCTGATTATGCCAACATCAAAGAACACACACACACACATAGAGAGAGAGAGGGAGAGAGAGAGAGTGGGGGGGGGGCAGTTTTCCGAAGCATCATCTGATGACATTTTAGCCTAAAGAATGGCTTATCTAACATTGGCACTGATAACACCTGGGACACATCGGCTGACAGGCATACAACAAACATACAACAAACACAGGTAACGCTGGTTTTTGAAACTCAGACCAAGTGGTTTATAATAACGTATTGCCATATGAAATGCCGCACCCTGCAGTCTAATATTTACTGTTATTATAAAGATTAGAATCTGCCCTGTAGGAGCACCTGTGCTTATGAACTACACGAGTGCTCTCCCGGATGGCCTGTTGAGACAACATTAACTGTAAGACATTTACGAAAGATAAAAATTTCAGCGATAAACTTGACATCAGTGGATGAGTGGGTAATCCATTAATTAAGTACAACACCGAACAAACATGAAAGACAAAAGGTGATTTTCTACAAGATTCACGCCAGATAGATTCATCGTGAACTTATCAGCTGATGGTTTAAGTTTTCATAAAGGCTAGCAGCCATTCTTCCACTTTCCACACTTTTAGAAATCTGTAACTGATGCAGAAATGTTTTAATTACCGTGACGAATTGCTTCCATTCGGTTAGGTAACCTTTTATAGAGATTAGCCTGTCCAATACCATTTTAATCACATTCACGACTGCACGCAATCTGCGGTCGGCTTTCAATTACTAAATATTTTAATGAGGAGTCAAATGTCAACTGCATGCATTTTTTGACCGACCATAGATTGACGAAGTTTATACCGCCGATAAGATGATGATGATGATGATTGATGTTTTACGGCCACTTTTGTGCACGTGGTAGGCTAAATGGGCCGAGCTACTTCCAAAAGGTAATGAAGCTAAGTCAAAGATGAAACAACCTTCAGATAGGCCCACGCCGAGATTCTGTGGTCCAACAGACGCAACATCCTTAAAGAATTTACTAGGTGAGGGAAGTCTTCGTTGGATATCGTCAGAACCACTTCTATTAAGGTGATCGTGCGAGCATGGATGCATGGGTGACATTGTGTTTGCACAACGTATGCACATATACCTGCACGCAAAAGCATAAATTATTAAATAGTAATAAAACTGATATTTACGAAGGACCTGAAATTAAGCCAAATGTTTTCTGGAATTGTACAAAACAGTAAACAACTAAAAAATGGGAAAGTATCAAGCATTATTGTACAAAACTGGATTCAACTCTATCAGTACATCGGTGTTGTTATCTTAAAAGAAGTACACGGTATCTTTCGGACGGCCTGTGGCACATGTACATATATAGATTAGAATAGTATCCTTAGTACATATTCTGTGTCGTTCATCATGGAACGTGTCGTCTTTTCTGGAGCTTCCAAAATGTCATTAGGAACCAAATCAGTGACATTCATATCAATCATTCTATCAACTGCCCTCATAATCTGGTGCCTGGGAGAGCTGATGGCTACACAAACTATATATAGTCTCTCTCTCTGTCTCTCTCTCTCTATCTATCTATCTATCTATCTATCTATCTATTTATCTCTCTCCCTCTATGTGTTTGTGGGGATGGGGAGAGGGGTGGTGTTGAATGTAGCAATAATAGACCGAATGGAGACATTCATGTCAGTTCTTACACAACTTATGGATACTGATTCAGTACACGGACTATCTATGAATAGTAAGCTAAAAACTGGTCACACAGAGTCGAGAGCCTCCCCAAGTAAACACGTCTAACACGACTAACACCAGCACTACACATAAACACCACAAATTAGTCACATCATTAACACCTGAGAATCAGCACAAAACATTACAAATTAGTCGCTTTACTAACACCAATAACACCAACAGGTAAAAGATCAGTATCTATATCAATTAACCATTAACACAGTACACAATATAATCAATAATACAGTGGTTTAGTAAATAACACTCCATATACCAATACAGTACAGGCTGTCACCAGTTAACCTGTTAGAACTCTTCACATTTAGCATATCTGTTTCTTGTTTGTTTAAAGGTGAGTGAGCCAGCAATCACAAGTTATTTTCGGGTGATATAAATTTCACATATTAAAGGTTGCGACATTGCTCCAAAACTTTGCATAAAAGATTTATTTCACAGCTATGATATCGCCGAACACATACACACACACACACACACACACGGACAGCAGACGCACACACACACACCAGACTCCCATAATTCCACACACGTCAGTAACCGACTAACTGCCATTAAATATCACTCTCCTGAAGTCACCAGAAACTACAGCACTCACTCACTCACTCACTCACTCACTCACTCACTCACTCACTCACTCACTCGGGCGCCTCCGTGGTCTAGCGGTAGCGTGTTGGACCACAGATCACTACCACCCGTGTTCGAATCCCGGCGTGGGCATATATGAAGGTCGTTTCGTCGTTCGCTTCGTCTCATTACCTTTGGAGGTCGCTCGGCCCGCTTAGCCTACCGTGTGCACAAAAGTGGCCGTAAAACATCAATCATCATCACTCACTCACTCACTCACTCACTCACTCACTCACTCACTCACTCACTCACTCACTCACTCACCACTCACTCACTCACTCACTCACTCACTCACTCACTCACTCACTCACTCACTCACTCACTCACTCACTCACTCACTCTACAAAATCATCTCATCGTCCATTACAGAAATAGTAAGCTCCACACCAAGCCGATGTTTACACTCCAATATCCGAGAAAAGCCGCCCGTCTTCGTCGATATATAGGACACCAATCTGAGCAATAACTGAAGAACCATCGAACCCTTCTCCCGTCTCCACTACCGTATTGATGGTCGCAGAAGTAGACTGCTGTCAATCGAGATGGTAAGTGCTCGCTAAGTACAAACCAGGGTCACTGATAGAGAAAGTTAATGTAAACATATGTCAACATCGATATGACCATTGTTACGATGTGAACATATATATCGTGGCGATGAAAACCCGATTATTGCAGACTGAAAATCACGGGGTTTTTTTACGACAAAAATGAACATATTATAATCCAGAGCACTGGTATCTTGTAGGCTACATCCAAACGAATTTAAGGGGCACTCTTACAATGTGGCGGATAGAGCAGTGCGCAGCATACATCAAGGTCTGGGGGCTAGAATCTTTGTGACAGCTGTGTTGGTGTTATACTCTTTGGCACGTTACTGTAACAGCTGTAACCAGTTCCAGGCGTAAACAAAGAACCCACTCACTCACTCCACCACTCACTCACTCACTCCATCACGCATTCACTCACTCACTCACTCACTCACTCACTCTGTCAAGCTCATCCACTTTAAGTGATCTAGACAATTAGCAACATAACTGTCAAAGACCTTATATTTAGACTTCCCTTAACTTCGAATTCCTCAAGTTTTTGTTGTCATTAGTTGACTGATCGGAATTAGGACAATTCGGCTGAGCCACCAATTACATATAGATTGAAGGAGTAGATTAGCTGATTAGCCATCTTCTCAGAAGGAGATAAAACGCACAAAGCACCGACTCAAATGGAGAAAAGGTGACGTTCAGGTGGCTTCTATCGAGTTGTTGGTGAAAATAGTACGTCCATAATTTATTCTGATAACTACTTTTTTTCCTTCATCCCCCCGCCCACATTTTCCATTCGATCGATCGGGCAATTTATTATAAGAGATAAACGCTGGTGACCAGAGTGAGGTAGATTTACCTCTGATTAGAAACAGCGCTTCTCATTGCACGGGATACATTCTTAATCAAGTCTCCGGTTACCGTCCACGTTTCTCGGTTGCCGCTATTACGATGCCGATCACATTAACATTGACAGCCACCCGCCCGACACGAAGGCGATTTATCACATTCGCCATTAAATGGGTGGAAGAAAGACACTTATACGACCACATGACAACACTCAATAATGAAACGTGAACTTTAACATTAACACACTTCGTTTTGATAATCTGTGTACTAGACTGAGCTAGGACGGACAACACGAAGGCATACGTTTTCTTCCAGTCTGGAATGAGTTCCCTCGACCTCGAGTTAAAATCCTCTGACAGTGTCGGCTTCCATAATTAAATAGTCTATATTTAAAAAAATACATAGTTTAAAGCATCCGAATGTCAGTCTTACAATGTAGTCTGAGCAATCACTAACACTTAACTACTTGCAATCAGATCAGCTGATTGCAAAATGGCTCACAACTGTTTCTCTAATCCAGCACCCTAACCTTTGTATCAAGGAACTTGTGGGGGGGGGGTGTTTGGCAAATATTACGGGAGAGGTCGGTTGGTAGTTCAGTTTGTTCAGCCCCTGAGGCTACTGATCCCCACACACGCGACGTTATAAATGGCCATGTGGTAGGTCCTAATGGGCGAACATCCCGCAGACAGGGGATATGAACCATGAGACTCAAACCCACAACCTGGTGGTTCGCAGCTCGATGCTCTAACCAGGCGCTATCCCAGTGGGGTGTCCCACACTGAGAAAGGATCCACGAATATCCCAATCACCACGACTGGGATATAAGCTGGTAATTAATTAAGCAAACTCAGGCAGCCTTTAATCAGCTCAAATGTGATAAAGATTTAACACCCGATCATTAAAAATAGTTTAAATAACACTAAATAGTTATATCTGATTGGAAACAACTAGAGATCGCACATCACTGACATGGTGATGAAGGAACTGGTGAAATAATTAACACACACACAGGCACGCACACACACACACCAACATTATGGTGATAGTGTGTTTAGTGTGGCAGCCCCCACTTTGTGGAATAGTTGCCGGCAAATATTAGGAATGCGTTGTCTCTTGAAAATTTTAAATCTCTTCTAAAAACACACCTATTTAAGGTCGCTTTCACAGATAAATAATTATTACCTTTTAAATCATTACAGGGTTCTTACAGACATATTATTTGGGGTATTATTATATTGCATATTATTTGTACAGCGCCTTTGAATGGCTCCTGCTAGTAAGGGCGCTTTATTAAATATACATTATTATTATTATTATTATTATTAAAACCTATGACTAAACTGGGTTGCTGGGAGCTTTCTGATTCGTACATAATACTTCGTCCGGTAACTTAAATTGGCCTGAATCTTTGTTACAGCAGATGTTATGATAGATTTATATTTTTTATTTTTAAACCAACCCCAGCACACTGATCTAAGGATTTAATCATTCTGATTTCCCCTTAAAGGGCTGCATTCAGAATGATCCCTACTTGGCTATGACCACGGTATGGCTTCATGATGTTCTGGCAACAACATCACATCCATGGAAATTGTATGGAGTCTGTTTCTAGCTGCAGATGTATGTAGTCCAGCACTCTCAGCCCTGGACCACCTCTCTGACTTGTTCGGGTACTCCAACAGAGCAATGGTTAGAGCAATGTGAAGCAAACCACCAGGTTGTGGGTTCATATCTGTCTCATACCTGCGTTTCTGGAACTGATTTCCTAAGAAAGTTGCCTCTCAGCCATTATGTCCCACGTGTGACAAGACTAAATAATCCAACTCATCAACAACAACAACAACAACAACACTGACCCGATCACCCAGTGTCACGAGTTTGTTGTTTTTGTCATCGGCAAATGAAATAAAATGCGACCAGGAATTTGTCCAGTCAGGTCACAATGAGCAAGTCCCAGTTAACTGGCCTGCATATAGAGGTTCTACTATACCCAATAAAGCCAGTAGCTGATCCCGACCAAGCTGACCTCAGTTAATCCGTCCGGATTGACGTTAATGAAGAGCATGGGGAATGCGAATTGGCAGACAACCACCTATGACCAGTACTTCAGTATTCATCCCAATAACAACCTGGGCCTGCTGATTTGATTACACGTCACATATTTGACCTAACTCGGTTAGTCAGCTGCCATCACGGTCAGATCTGATTGGCTGGAGGCATCTGCGAATCAGCCAATCAGGAACCGGCGTTTGACCCGAAAGGACTGTGCAACATGTATGCGATAGTGCCAGCTAGATAATACACGCATCGGACTAACTCACGCCAGGATCTATATTCTGACAGCTTACTGATTGAATTCGTTTTATGAAGCAATCCGTGATCAGGCTCCTGGACTATACTATGGCAGATTTCGTTGAACCATATCAACAATAGAAAAACTGTACTGAATGTTCCCTGGGTGTCGTCAGTGACATACCGGTAGACAAAAAAAGTCTGCTTGGCTATTCTATCATTGTGGAATAATTGACCAATTCAAGTCAGACGTATTAGTTATAACATTGTATTCTTTAAATCTTGATTGGAAGATTAAAATAATTTCCCCAGCTATTCAGGTAGCTTTATAATGACTTTTACTTACTTACCAACTACGTCGGTCCCTGAGAGTTACCCACAAATTCTGCACAAAATACCAACAACAAACAAGGCATTACATCCAATATCAAAATGTGAAAGAATGAGGACATCTGTGACACACACACACACACACACACAGAGAGAGAGAGACACAGACAGACAGACAGACATACAGACAGACATACACACACACACACACACACGACAGACAGACAGACAGACACAGACAGACAGACAGACAGACAGACAGACACACACACACACACACACACACACACACACACACCAGATATTCCACTGATGCCCAAATCTTACTCAGTACATGACATGGTATAAATTCAGTTTTATTACTTATTACCAATTAGTAGTGTTAATTTAATAATAATAATAATAATAATAATATTACACAAAATATATCCAGTCACATACCCAACAACAGCATAACTCACAGTTATATGTCATTGATATTAACTACAGAAGAGTTATGAGACTAATGTCAACAAGTGATATTTATCAGACAGAAGATTGCGAAACATTACAGTTATCAAATATTTCATACGGATGAATATTTGGCTCATCATCTGCTCCAAGAGAAGTGTGGAAATCTTAAATTACATGAAGACAACAAAAAAAAGGACAACACCTGCTCTACTGAAATATAAATGTTAGAAAATCTACTTAACAAAGATGGAACTCTCAGGTTATGTCTGACACACAAATTACCTGACAATCTCTTCCAAACAAACAAACAATACCAACACGACAACATGTAAACCTGCCTTCCACCTAAAAACTGGTGAATTACCGCCAGCCCCGTCCTTCAGAAAGCAATCCCGAAAACTCAGATCGTCCAATTGTCCTGGCTCATTAGTCATGTGGACATAAATTATCTATTTAATATTGCGGCCCCCACTTTGTAGAACGGATTTCCAGTGAATATTAGAAATGTGTCATCTCTTGAAAAGTTTAAATCTGTTCCGAAAACTCACCTTTTTAAAAGTTGCTTTCACTGATAAATAATGATTATCGTTCAAAACTCTCGTTGGATCTTTACATAAATATGATTTGGATTTAATCACTGTACAGCACCTTTGAATTAATCCCGCTTAAGAAAGAGCCTTTTATTAAATAGAAAGTCATCCCGAAAATTCAGGTCATCCAGTCAGATACTATTGCAGGTGCCAGTGTCTCGGCTCAAGTCATATGGTGATTGTGCGTTTAGTGTTGCAGCCCCCACTTTGTGGAATAGCTTGCCGGCAGATATTAGAAATGTGTCGTCTCTTGAAAATTATAAATCTCGTTCTAAAAACACACTTGTTCAAGGTCGCTTTCACAGATAAATAATAATTATCTTTTAAATCTCTTACAGGGTTTTTTACAAACATATTATTTGGGGTATTATTATATTACATATTATTTGTACAGCGACTTTGAATGGCTACTGCTAGTATAAGGGCACTTTATTAAATATACATTATTATTAAATATACATTATTATTATTATTATTATTATTATTATAACACAAGAAGACAAATTAGGCTTTCCTGAAGCAAACATTCAGAACAACGCCACTTAATGATTCTGGATAGACAATTAACTTACTGAGTGGCACAGAGAACATAATTTATGACTACTGTAAATGGAAATACATGTTGTTATTTTAAGGCCACTGTTGCTCGCATGGCAGGCTAATTACTGTGAAAGATGAAACGCTTTTCAGACGCTGCCAGACAAGCATCAGAACCCGTGTGCCAGAAGTCTGTGGCCGGCCACACATTACCTTTCATGGTAAATAGAGAGAAGTGGGACGCCATTTGTAACTTATCTCTGAGAGGACATCTTCAATCAACAATATTTGTTTGGCATGGATTAAAGCCTGGATCGTCTGCCGTATAAGGTGTCTAGTTCCGGTTTATTCGTATAAACGGGATATCATGAAGAAGAAAACATCCAAAAAAACATGTACTTATGATTGGTACTGGATTGCGCACCTTGAAGTATTTCCTCTCTCCGGGTGAAGCGTTAAAAGAGGAAATATTTTCAAAATACGATCTACACTTCTGGGAGACTGAAAAATTATGGGAAAATCTTCTTGTCCCTAAATATTATTTTTTAAATGAAAAACACAGTTGCTACAATTTCTTTTTCCAGATTAATCAAACTTATGTGATATGTTGAGTTTTAGAACATAACACTAACCATATGGTCACGATATCAGCAAACCACAAATACAAGAATGGGCTGACACACCCATTTTTATGGATAATCCCGCAGCTGCTCAGGTTGTTGGATGAAAACTGGTGGATGTGATGTGACTACAGAGCTTCATAGAAAAGGCTGTGCTTTACTAACATCACAATCGTTAATACAACGAAGTCAAAGATTTAACGTAATTCATGATATACGATGCCTAACCTGCCTTAAGAAGGTGCGTATCTTAAAACCACCGCAAGTTAGAAGAATTGTATTGATACGTCATTTAAACCATTTTAAAGCTCAACCAATGTCATATGCCTTCAAGTGACTGCCCATGAATGCTGGAAGATGAGGTGGGCCATTTTTCTTACAAGTCTGTATGATAAATATCAGAACCTGCCCCAAAAGATCACAGGTACTAAAGGGCCACGCGAAGAGTTATCAGAGATGGTTTCCTGGTATGTTTGTTTTTACTGTAGCACTGACCCGGGGGAAATAACGAGTTCATTCGGAATGAGTGCTGCAATGGCCAATACTGTACAAATTGTCCATGATTAATCTTCTATTTTTAGACGGCAGGAAAGTATTACGTTTAACAAATGGACAGCTTTCTAAGTTGTTAGACACCACAACAGTAAATTAGAGTCTCCGTACACTAACTGAATGCTGGGAGTGAATGGCATACATGCTAATGAGCACCAATATACGGCAACTGTATACGTCACAATTACACGGCAGGTTAAACATTGCTCATCGGTTTAATTCAAAATAAACTAAACTGTTGTCGTCATTGTTGCCGAGATCGGTTATTTAGCTTCAGCATCCAGGTCACGCCTGGGACTCCTGGTCGAATTCCACAAAATACAGGCATGAGCCAGATCTGAACCGACAACTTGGAGGTTTGTACCACATCACTCTAACCACTATGCTACTGGAGCGCCCACATCAAACGAATTGGGAACAGGGCATTTGAAATTAATCTGTATTCTTCTTGGTAACTAATAACATACACTATATATAAGTCGACACGTTCAACATTAAACCTCTGGATATCTTTAAGATACATATACCCAGTACGTGTGAGAGTAGATGATGGGGAGCTTGGGGGGGGGAGCTTCTGGTTCAGCATCAGACCCTCACCACCAGAGATATGAACCGTGTTATCGAAGTCGAGTTGTGACAGCTCGTGTCTGAGAGGTCAGTAAATGGATTTTGGCTTAGCGGGTGTCTCTTGAATACAAACCGCATTTTTTAAAGGACATTCCGGTTTTTGTCAGTTTTTAACTGCAATATGTCATTCACTTGCCACATCATCATCATCATCATCATCATCATCGTAGTCGTCGTTAAAGATGTATTCTCCTACTGCCACGTACAACCTGAAAAACGGGGCGTCTAATCCAGTGTGTAACTGTCTAGTAATGAAGATCGTCACTGTAACCAAACGATGGTAAACCAAGCACAGGCAGATTGTGGTGTATTTGCTGACAGAACATATCACTTGGAGCAGACGATATCATTTCAAGCCTGATCAAACCGACAACCAATTGTGCCTGCTGCGACTTTCCCGGGCATCACTCGGAAATATCTGACTGGAAGCTATACTTAATGAAGCTGAAGTTATGATTTCAGGGGGGGGGGAGGGATGTTCGTACAGATTACACATTAAATTAGTATGTGTGCTTGTATGTGTTTACGTACATGCAGTCATAATTGTGCGTGTAGTTGTTACACGCGCACGCGAGCGGGCGCGTCTACGTACGCACACGTCACACACCGGAGAGAGTTAGTGAGTTTCGTTTTAATTTCACCATTGTTCACGCCAGGAACATATGGCTGAGAAGCAAACATCCCACAAACACGGGTACGATTTGGATTCGAACATGACCTGGAGATTTTGCAGCCCTAACACTAAAGTAGACACCAATATATGTTTAATTACCACATAAGCAGAGAGGGGGGGGGGGCAGCCTGACAGAGAGAGGGGGGGGGGAAGAGATGCTAGTCTCTTGATCAGAAAGACATACGGCAGGACAAAAACAGAGATAGAACCACAAGACAGACAGATAAGTTCAACAGTTACAAAACCGTTCTTATAAAGCCCTAAACGAACGCCATTCCTCAGAGGTCCGAGCAGATATATTTACGGACATATGTTACAATAATACACACCAAAACATTCGCCTAAAATACAGCCAGAATATCAAACAAAACAAACCATGCTACAGCCGTGATAAAATCGGATCACCGTATTTCATCTTTTAACATTCCCAAGCAAACTCGGCCACTAACTCGGTATGGCTGTTAGATGAATATCCGACGCGCTAGCGGCATTCAAATCTAGGCGAGTTCGTGAAGAGTTTAAATGGCTTCGTTTAAACGGTTTCAACCACGTGTATACAAGTCTATCTCGGAGGAGTTAAGTGATACCATGCAGGGAAAACATTTCGGACTTGGAAAGATCCGTGTCTGATATAAGCCGATGTGAGTTGAGATGGGGAAATAAAAAGGAAGATGGGGAAAAAAAATGTCAAAGACTCGGGCTCTTAATGGCACCGAGTCAATGCTGATTACACACCAAAGTCAATGGATAGTCTACAGGGAATACGTGCTGAATACTGGGGGGGGGGGAGGGATAAATTGGAATGGGGTGAGTTGATGAGTAGGTGAGTTGGTTGAGCGAGTGATTGATTGATTGATTGATTGATTGATTGACAGAGTACTTTGTTTAGCTTTAGCCATAGTCTCAGCTGGCACAGAATCAGCTGATCTGATAAAGTATATCACACAGGCAGGCAACACTGGGATTTGAACCCAGAGCTCACAAGACCTTATCGTACGCCGTACAGTATCACCTGAGCTATAGGAAGACATTTAGTAGGAGCGATAAAAGAAGGTCCGGTGATAAACTCAGATTCCAGCTTCTGTGCATATCTGAAGGTTGTTTCATCTTTGACTTCGCTTTATTACCTTTGGAGGTCGCTCGGCCCATTTAGCCTACCATGCGCAAAAAGTGGCAGTAAAACATCAATCATCATCATCATCATCATCATCATCACCATCGTCCACCTTCTAAAGCTAGCAAGTAATTTTAATAATGGGTATGGATCGCCCATTAGTACTGTATTAGGAATGGCAAACTAGAAAATAGATGGTTCCTGGGTCGAAACCACCATCTGGCTGTAAACGATCTGTGTTGTCCTCAACCAAATTGGTTGCACTGACTAACCAGCTATAACTATCTAAGCTATAACTAGAGCGATTTATGAACCGACGTATACTTTCTGTACGGCTTATCGTATGACACGCGGACGACGACCCCGAGCAGAGTGTCGTACAACGTTACCCACTCGGCCATACAGTGGATCACGTGACATGCTTACCCTACTAATAGTCGACATTGTTTGTTTCTCCTCCCGCCAATTGAATTATACCCGAGTCGCAATCATCCAACACCCGTCACAACAACAACAACAACAACAACAACAACCTGAAGATGGCACAATGGAGCTACTTCATCATCGGCGATAATGGCTATCTGTCAGAATACAGACAAATATTCTGAGAATCCCATTTTAAACAGAGAGTTCGAGACGGTTACCAAGGTGACAAAATATAGCCACTGAAAAATGCACATTTAAAAAATCACAGACTAGGGACCCAGATGAAGATCTAACAGGTTGGTTAGGTGTGTGTGTGTGTGTGTGTGTGTATGTGTATATATATGTGTGTGTGTGTGTGTGTGTGTGTGCTTGTGCGTGTCTTAATTTAAGGCCTTCTTGAGAAAGAGGAGGTAACACCTTCATTCGACGTAACATGGTTGGTATACATGATAAAACAAAACATGGTCGTAACACGATCGCGGCAGACTGAGCGGAATGGGAAGCAGAAAGAACGTGGCTGGCTGGCTGGCTGGGATAACTCCGAACGACGACTAATATGCCGACCACGTGATTGACACGTCAGTAGTTCCGGACACCCACCGATCCAATAAACATCGAGACAGCGCCGTGACAGTGTGTGGCGAGCTTTTGGTTATCGGCAGTTAACGGCCCAGATGTGGCCAGTTTGTCAGTAGTTTATAACGTTACAGGGGTCAGTTAGGCGGGGAACAACCACAAACCCAGGTGTGTCATTACGGAGGAGAGACGTAACTGCTGCTGATTATCCATGACAGGTAATTGCGGTCCCTGACGTCGTCACAAAGACGGCGAAGATGATGTTCGTGGTGATGACGAGGATGTTATAATAATCGGAAGGCTGATGTTGCCACATCTCGCATCATAGGCTGATTACGCTATCTGTATTCTAAGCTATGGAACTACGGTTGGTGCATTATTGATGAAGAACACACTGTCAGATTGGTTCTGAATGTCAGAGCATTGTAATGCTATTTGTAATCTGTGATATTCTCTCAATGGAACATCGCCGACATCTTTACCCTGCGGGATACAGGCGTAAATGGAGCTGGGGTGGGGAATTCGCCTATAAATACTTCTGGGATAGAGTGAGCAAGAACATTGTAAACAATTGATGGACAGAGGGATAGAGAACGTGGTGAATTAAATATCAAGCTCGCGTGAGTGAATGAGTGAGTGAGTGAGTGAGTGCATCAGTGAGGCCTTAGTGATATATTACCGCAATAAGGATATAAGACGGAGACTGATGGATGAATGGAGAAAATGATACCTCAATCTTGACCATAACAGATCAGGTAGAGACTTGAGTAAAGTCACCCAAACCAAAGGAGAATATGGCACAAACAAGTTAATATTAAGGCGTGGTACCAGGTTAATGTCATAACAATAACATCTAATTACTAAATTGACTATTGTGTGTGTTACTACTGTCTCTCCTGAACGTCGGCGCTGTCACTGTATCTACTGTTACAGCGTTGGGCTACTACACCGTTTCTGATGGCGGCATTCAAGGGCTGCAATACTACCAACTCAGCCCTCAACAGCGCGCCACAGCTCCAATAATACCATCCTCTTACCAATACCAGCGACACCATTGGTATTCCAGCACCAACGATACCTTTTATAACCGCTGTTTCTTCCGTCGACGCATTATTAGCAGGATCACCATCTGAGAAACAGTTACGTCACTGCCAGTCTAACGGAGTCCTTAGCCTCGAAGTTTATAGGTCAGTGTATTATTACCTAGCCTCAGTGCGGGCGTCTCCGTGGTCTAGCGGTAGCGTGTTGGACCGCAGATCCACTATCACCCGTGTTCGAACCTCGGCGTGGGCATATCTGAAGGGTGCTTCATCTCTGACTTCGCTTCATTACCTTCTGAGGTCGCTCGGCCCATTTAGCCTACCATGTGCACAAAAGTGGCCGTAAACGGCAAGCGTCATCATCTAGCCTCAGCGCTGCTCACACTTGGGCGATACGGCCGTGGGACGACACCCCGGGGAACCATCCCAGTAAACATTGACATTTGAACCCTTTGACTTGCGGGTCTGGCCGGTTAGTGCATACCCGACTTACTGTACGATAATAATCTTTGAAACTTCCGGAACATAATGATCACCGCTACCACATGCGCCATCTTAGCATAGGCATCGCCATCGTTATGAGACTTTCAGTAGAACCACAATTAGGGTGCCACCATAAGCTCCATCCTAACGCCGGCACCACCACGGCTCTAACTTATAATACCCGAGCCATAATATTAATAATATAATTATTGCCTTTATCTCCCCGATAAATTATGACATTAATACAAGCGGGTGTTCAACTAACCAGAGGACTGTCTGAAGTTATCCAATTGGGTATAAGCTCAAATTAGCAAACTGAGGGATAATTCCAAATTAAGAAATGTACTCTCTGTCTGTCTGTCTGTCTGTCTGCTGTCTGTCTCGCTCTCTCTCTCTCTCTCTCTCTCTCTCTCTCTCTATATATATATATATATATATATATATATATACATATATATAAATATATATATATATACAGAGAGAGTGTGTGTGTGTGTGTGGTCATATCATGCCATTCACAAACCAAGCCATACCCCCCCCCCATCACTATACACCCAATTAACTACACTGAAACAATTAACTATGCCGACATAAATGTTCTCGTTCTACACATGATGGATTACTGCCAAGTCGACAACAAGTCTAAAGACTTGGATAGTGATCACAGAGTGCTCATTTGTAATACAAAACCGACATTCACAATCAACACACCTGTATCCTAATTAAAAATCCTGCCTATCATTATCAGTCACATATGTGACACACCGAAGCAAGACTGGGCGGGCGCCCCGTGGTCTAGTTGGTAGCGTGTTGGATCACAGATTACTACCACCCGAGTTCGAACCTCGGAGTTGGCATATCTGAAGAGTGTTTCATCTTTGACTTCGCTTCATTACCTTCGAAGGTCGCTCGGCCCAGTTAGCCTACCATGTGCACAAACGTGGCCGTAAAAACATCAACCATGACACCATCAATCACATTCAGTAAGACATTAAACCTGGATGACTTTACTTAAGTGTATCAACTCAGGTTTCTGAGTTACACAGCTGATGGAGCCGTATCAAATCAGCTACCATGTGGATTGATAACGTTTTTGTATGCGGATGCTTCATTTACGCAACTCACGTCCTCAGTATACCAACTTGTAGGATGCCAGGTGTTCTAAACGGGAATATCAAACGGATGTGTCATTTACTTCTGCGACAACGAGTATGACCTGACTGATATGACATTTCGTGCATAAAACCCGGCAAGCCGTCTTGGTAACCAACTCTTATGACAGTAAATATACAACGGCGTCACCTCCAGATGACGGCAGTAATGTTTCCCGAGTTAAGGCCGCATACACAAAGGCATAGCGCCAACAGGCGTAATTAACGCACTAATACTGCGATGGTCAACGTGGGCTAAATCGGGCACACCGGATAGTAATTACGGAGGATGTGCTGATTTGATTAATCAAATGAACAACACACTTGTAACATTAGGAGTCTGTGCCTGTGATGGAGATGTACTAACGTTATATACTATGTACATGTTAAAGCGCCGGGGCTCCAGGTCTCTTCAAAATACAGCAACCGGTCTGCAGCAGCAAGATTAGGGAAGACAATCACAGATAAATGTTAATGTTATTTGTACTTGATGTTAAAAGTTTTAAATACAATCTCTCTCTCTCTCTCCCCCTCTCTCTCTCTCTCTCTCTCTCTGTGTGTGTGTGTCCCCCCCCCCCAATAATAAAAAACGTTCTACATGTTACTGTTCATATTATCTACATTTCAGTATCTACAACTAAATACAATAACACCTTATGTAACCTAACTGCAGCAGAGTGATCAGGCCCAACTACGTCGGTCCCTGAGAGTTACCCACTAATTCTGCACAAAATACCAACAACAAACAAGGCATTAAATCCAATATCAAAATGTGAAAGAATGAGGACATCTGTGACACGCACACGCACACACACACACCACACACACATACATGCAAAATGCACAATTTATAAACCTCATCAACTGCAATTATTCACAAAGAGAGAACTGTTCATATATTGTTTCACCCCTGAGTTTTATCTTCGTAATATCAACATAAAAATATTATTTAATCACAGAAATTACCACCCTAAAAATCAATCAGCTAAATACAACATATATGCTGTATATGAATATACCAACATGTTTTAGGTCAGTCATAAAGGTTTCGAAACCAAAAGGTTTAAGAATCCTTCCCATAAATAATATCAAGGCTTCCCCGAAACCCCAAGACCTGGCAGGCTGTCAGTGAGTGAGTGCTTTCCAAAGTGGGTGTCTTAACCCTCCTGAGGTGGTAACATTTTCTGGAGGAACGCATTTGGAGGCCAGGATGTACCAGGAAGGACACATAGAGAACAATCCGAACAGTGTTCTCTGTCCATTTCTAACATTCCACAAAATAGCTTTAAGTCTAAAAGCGTGTCTTAGGCGACCATCTTCGTGGCCATTGGTAGGTGATCTTTAAGACAGGTTTTGCTGTCCGCGCATCTAAAGAGAGCCAAATGACTGGAGCGAATGCCTTTTATTAGTCGCCTTGAGAGCTCAGACACCCCAAGACGAGTGATCCTAGTGACAGGTTTCATTGCATAACCTGTATGATAAACCACTATGACTGACAACCTGAATTACCGGAAGGTCACTGCCAAATTATTAAAAAAAATACCCCGACATTTCCGAAGGATCGTATCAAAATTTAAAAAACAAAATGGCGATAAAACCTTGTGACTCTCAATATGATTGAGGATTCTAGCCTCAGATTATCCGGCTATAATAATAATTTACACCATTTAACTCTACTCCTAACATTTAGCTCACTCATTTCCCCTCTAATCCATTAGCAATTATATCTCACCGATAGGAGATTAAAATCACAGATTTATGATTTAATGCGTGTTACAATAATCACTAGAGGTTTTTTTCGGTGTACTGTAATAACGACAATGTTTTCCATGTTATAACATTAACGATCGGAAATTCTAAGCCCCGTAGATAAGAAGATGGTTGCACATCGTGACTTAGTTGGGGATTCCCCATCAACAATAATATAACCATTTGTGACAGCTAATATTGATACCATAATAACACGGATAAGTGTTACTGTAGGTGATGTCTTCGCTGAAGACTGCTGTCTGAGCTCAATAGTTTAGATGGTGAAATGAAGAGCGTCTATATTTGGTAAATGACAACTGTAGTGTCACACACACACACAAACACACACACACACACACAAACACACACGCGTGTGTATGTGTGTGTCTGCTCGAATATTAGAGACTAGAGAGTGAATATTATAATCTCTCATATCCAGCCTTTCATCAGAAACAGAAGTACATATTCCAGGAGGGGGCGGTGGGGGGGGGGGGTTGATGTGACCTTGACACTGGCCGCCCTGGGACATACGGGCTAGCTGTCACAAATCCATTGAGGATTGAGATAATCAGATGAAACAACCAACAGACAGATGTAAAACAGGGATTTGATATCTGATCCCGAGTCCTCTGCATTTCAGTGCTCCATAAACTGTTGTATGGAATCGTCTCCGAGACATCTAGGAAGAGGAGAATACCTTCTAGGTTGTCTTAATTCTCTTCTCAGTTACCGGATTAGACACAGGCCTCTCATATCCCGACTGGGACATTGTTAATCACGTGGGAATAAAGCGATTCACAGTGCTCTGTGTATAATGCACCGTGTAACACAATTATATGACACTAAGCTGGAACAGCCACATGTCCTATATACAACGAATAGGAAAGCCACGTGTTCTGCACATAACGCTAAGCTATGACAGACACATGTTGTTGTACCAGTCATACTGGGAGTTAGCCCATAATCTCTATATAACAGATGATTAGATCAGCCAAATCTCAACACGGGACAACTCTATATTACGACTACATTAAATAACATTACATTATGGCTACTGTACTGTGACGATCGAACAACATTAAATGATAGAGAGGAAGATGGAAGGAGAGAGAGAGAGAGAGAGAGAGAGAGAGAGAGAGAGAGAGAAGAACAATTCTCATATAAACAACATTAACACCAATTCCAATTCGTAACAATAAATAGAATGTTTAGGCTTTATTAGAAACTGGTACTTCGGCGTCATTTCATCCTGGCACCTACTCTCAAATAGAGATCCGGCAACTTTTCGTTTCCAATGCCACGAATGATAAATCAGTATAAATGCTTGAGATTCCGTTTTGTGCCATTGTAGATCCTTGAGGCTGCCGATATCTGAGCCTGGGATTTTGTTGTTGTGCCGTCCCCTCCTATTTTATTTCTTAACAGAACCACTGCAATAATGTTTCACGTCATATTAGGCT
Source organism: Paralvinella palmiformis (assembly GCA_025642065.1). Taxonomy (NCBI): domain Eukaryota; kingdom Metazoa; phylum Annelida; class Polychaeta; order Terebellida; family Alvinellidae; genus Paralvinella; species Paralvinella palmiformis. The sequence goes on along the minus strand of JAODUP010000037.1, from coordinate 698,483 downwards.
GGAAACCGATCCTTTTATGGAAGACCTCGTATTTGACCTTCTGGGCCGCCACCAGGTCAGCGCAGCAGAGGGAAAGGTAACGCACCTAATTAAATTTGGCAGCTATCTGCCTATTGTTGTCAATCGGAGGCCGCAGTCTAATGGCATAACAATATCCTAAACACCTAGATATTTTAGTCTCGGAATCTCGGCCCGGATAAGCGAAATTTGTTGGAGTCCAATATTTACGATGGTGTTTAGGACAAACAGTGGGAACATCAGACTGGCCAATAAGGTACTAATATTAGGGCCGATAGTTACCGGATGTTTATTGTTAAGCTTTCATTCTCCAACGAAGTGCTGAACCCGATACTCGGGGAGAACTAATTGATACTAATGGCACTCTTTCTGTATTACTACATGCGATGATGTAGTCTGTAAAATTTGTACTAGACGGCCTAATGGGTAATATCTGATTTTAAGGCAGAAATACGGGGATTACAGATAGACCGACCGACCGACTGACTGAAAGACAGACATGTACACTGATAGATGGCATACTCCTAGAAACAGACAGATGAATAAATAGTCAGACTGACCTGACTGACTGACTGACTGACTGACTCACTCACTCACTCACTCACACCTTTGTCACTGAATATATGATCACATTTACTATAGAAATGCTTAATAATCACCAACAGTCTGTACTAGAGTAGGATTTCCATACTGATCCGATATTCATATATGGAACTGGCCTTCATGGGACACAATTATAGATGGCAAAAGATCATTTTTATATTTATCGGGCAAGAGAAATAACATTAGATTTCTGGATATTTTTACGACACGGCAGTCATGTAGCTTTAGGGGAACTGTCAGGCAGGAGACTTTTCTGCTGTAAAATTAAACATAAGAGATTACATACGACACCGTTTCAAGTGTGAGCTAGATTGATCTATTGCCACAACTTCGGGTCGTTAGGCTGAAACGTCAGGCCTAGATTGAGGCGTCATGGGAACGGAGAAACGTCCATCTTACACCGGAGACGATCTCGTATGAATCTCATCACGTGCCATCTATGGAATGTGATCGCTGGAAAGAAGACCACTTTTAAATTATATTTCATCGCATACGGCAAGGCACGGGATGACGACAATTCGTTCGCGTTGGACACCATTACGTTTAAAATACAGACACCCATCACCGACTCAGTCTGCCGCATCTGTGATTATTTTTCGCCATCTGCCATCGATTTTCACCGTCTGTGTAACACTTTCATACTTCGCACATTAATCGTATAATCTCTATTGGTTATTGTTTCATAACCTTATGACGTCCTAATGATAATGAAATATATGCTGGAACTTGCACCAGTACCTTTATCAGAATGCGAATGTGTGGTTCTCTCGGTACTGATATCACAATGGGTGGTTGGTTGCCCTGGTGAAAAGATCATGAACTATTCATGAATCGTGCAACAAATGAACAGTTCATGAATGGTTCTTGAACATTGAATGGTCCTAGTCATGAAATGTTCGTGAACATTTCAAGGCACGCCATTCAAGAATAATTCAAGAATAGTTCAAGACACAGAGTACTTGAACAGTTCATGAATGGTTCCTGAACATGAAATGGCCCTATTCGTGAACAGTTCATGAACAGTTCATATATTCTGTGTCATGAAGTGTGTATGAATAGTTCATGCTACATAGTTCAGGAACCATTCATGGATGATTCTTGAACATGAAATGGTCCTATTCTTGAACTATTCATGAACTGTTCATGAACTCAATACTCGCTGATTGGCTGGTTTATCCTCGACACTGGTCACAACACATCAGGGACATATGGCCAAGATACGACTCACTAGAGAAACATCCCCAAAATAAGGGTATGAGCCAGAAGCGAACCCACAGACTGCAGGTTTGCGGTGCAATGCTCTTACCACTCTACTAATTGAGCATACTACTGTCATAATGGGGAGCCAAATGTATGGAGTTTGAGAACCTTCATTCCATGCCTTGATTTAGGTGGCAACTGAGAGAACCTTATCTTAGCAATTTCGTATCTTACAAATGGCTTCGTATATTCACCAATCACCTAGGTTACCCAGTTTTAATAATCGACCTAGCTTAAATATGGCTCTGTATAAACTAGCAACTGTATAATCTATCACCTCACATCACCTCGTAACCCCCCCCCCGCGGATGGGGGGATAGGTGATCAACATCAAGCTATAATTCCTAACAGTAACAAGTGTCTACGTTAGTGACACTAACTGTGATGATGGATCTAGGTCTTAGTGAACACTAATAGCTCTCTGCGGTCACTTTAATTAAACACCATCACTGAATGTGTGTGTTTTAGGACACACACACACACAAACGCACGCACACACACACAGAGAGAGACACATAAATATATATGTGGTGATTGAGTGCAAATTTTGACCTTATTTTTTAATCTCTTCCAGATTCTAAATTAATTTCCCATAATGAAACACTACTAACAGACCATACCCCAGTCTTCCGTATTTGAAGTAGCCAGTGATGTAAAACGGCTGCCATTTTAACTATTATTATTATTGCTAATTATAATTATAATAAAAACACGGGCCAGCTTGTTTTGTTATCAGAAATAGGAACAATGATGACATGGTGGCCAACGATATGTAAAGTTTTATTTGTTTATACAAATATTCGAATCTATCAAAAATTTTAATATTACCAAACTCTACCGTGAAAGAAGGGCCAATGAACAAAATAATAACATTAACATTTGTTTAAATATAGCTTATATCTCTTTAGCCACAAACTCTCTAACGTCACACTACTCAACATGTGTCCAACATTTAGTATAAATAGTGATCTATTTCACAAAAGCCACACCTTACCGGAAGCCAATAACGTGACAGTGTTTTTCAGTGCGCCATCAACTAAAGCAGGTTAACAACACTGCGAGCATCATACGTATCTATCGAGTACTATATTTTGTAGTATCCAATCAACCAGACCTGATTCTTCTTTTGTTAATCTGACCAATTAAAAATATATATATATATATATATATATATATATATATACATATATACATACATATATATATATATATAAAATATATATATATATATATAATATATATGCATTACTTTTAATGGCAATTTTAAAGCCTCTTAATCCTACTTGGCATATACAAGATGGCAAGATCAAAAGGAAATAATATATTTATCATCATGATGCTACGGTTACCTTAGATAATCATTGCGCCTGAGCGTCACACACAAAAAAGAGCCCAACAATGTCTGTTACAGATAACAGATGTTGAGAGTAACAGCTGTGGGCGAGTGAGAGCTAAATACATCAGCACAACTAGTCTACATGTGTAAACAATAGTACGTGGTGTAAAGGTGTGTTCACTAACAAATAAACTTCTTCTCTGTGATTGGTGGTTACTAAGGTAAACACATCCATTAATAGGTGAACACCCAACTTTTAGGAGCATTGTTTTGTACGGAAATATCGTTGAGACGGGCTACGGGACACACATACACACACACACACAGAGAGAGAGAGAGAGAGAGAGAGAGAGAGAGAGCTTAGTCCCATAAAACTTACAAACACTTACATAGATCAGCTTGAACGAACAAATACGGCTTAAACTCAAGAAGCAGTTGTCCATTCATTAAATTACCTCACTAACTGATCGCACGGACACACACACACACACACACACACATACACGGAGATACACATATATTACCTGAAGGTGACGTCGCTCCGCTGGCGGTACTATCCTTGGAACATACCAAGTTCGATTCTCCGGAAGGACTGACCCTGAGCTGGATCTCCTCATTCGTCGCCGGGGTCACGGAGAAGCCGACCATTTTGAACGACGTGTCACGAACAGACTAGAGTGACCTGGTAAAGACGAGCAATGGCTCGTCGCTCTTAAACAGATAACTCCACCACACCCCCCACCTTCTATTGGCGATCGGCACACTTCTTGGCCGACTGGCGCTAGACTCCGATATTTAAGGGATCAGCCCAATGGCGTTCGTGCCGTACTGCCGGTGGGTCGGACAGCCCGGAAGTCGGACTCTCGGAGAGCGAGTCAGTCGGTGTTGTTGAGGATGGACACGATATAATTAATGACGGATGGAAGAGCCGTGAGAATGCTCGCTAAGAGCATCGACAGAGTCCAGCTGAATAACGGCCATCACGTGTACTGTTGTCATCATCCCAGAAGATCAGTCACTCGTTTACAAAAGCAGAACTGGATCGGTTCAGGTAGAGAATCGTCATCGTAACAACATACGAGCTGTACGTCTGAAGACTACGACAACAACAACATCTGACACGGAAACAAATAAACAAAACGATTGAATTATATCCTCACCCGAATCGACGGGTACGAATACCAACAAATACAAGAACCTACAAACAGTCACCGCCATATGCCATATCTGAACCTGTACTGTTCCTTCACCGGTCTAAACAATTCCTCTCTCGTCACCAACATCGGTCAGATATCGGCGGATATAGCGAACCCTTAACAATGGCGCACTTGTACGAGTGCAACAATCAACCGATAAATAAACTTAAGTCTTTATCCTGTGGCCGTAATTAGCCTTGTTGGGGTATGTTTACTTCACTAGGGATCTTTTTTCCAACCTGGTAGATGTTAACCTCGTGTCGTCGGGCTTGCTCACTGGAAAGGAACGTACATAGCAGCCACTTGGAGCTTCCCGATTCTAAAGCAACTGGATTCCCACTTATCGGAGAATACATTCGTCAGAGATGGCGCTGTAGTCGACTGATCGGCACTGCAGTTATGATTCCAGCGTTGTCTTTCCCATAAGAAGACGATGTATTTGATAGACTGGCACTGTAGGTCGATGTTAAGATCCGTTACCCAATGATGAACAATGGTAATAGATACATTACTGTTCTTCATCGCTCATCACTGTATGTCACAGCTCAGCACCGTTTCTACACGATTCAGCACCGTTTCTACACAGACCGGCACCGTTTCTACACAGATCGGCACTATAGAACAGATCCCAGCTCCATGTTCTCCGAACACCGACACTGTACTTCAGATTCCATCACAGCTTTCAATAAACCAAACATTATGACATTTGCCGCCACTCCGTTACACCATTTTCACGTAGCACATGGAAATGAAGGGGGGGTGGGGTGGAGGACGAGGAAACAGGCCAAGACAGCTACACATTTCTCACTCTCTCTCAACAATTAACACCGTGGCAGCCCGAGTTCAAGTAGTCCAACATATCACTTCCTCAGTGGAATCGGTGAGAGAACGAAAGAAATCCCATCCAAACGGGGCTCTTTGCCGACGAACGCAAAATGCTTCAGCGCATCACCATCGACTAATCGGCGTGATGCTGGACTTCAAAGAAATTTCCCGATACGTGGAAGTTCTCCATTTGAGCAGAGAGAGAGAGAGAGAGAGAGAGAGATAGAGATGAAAAACTTCCCTCGCCGCTCGGCCTTCCCCGGTGATGCCAGCTTTAAGATGTGACGGCACTCGGCGGACTCCAGGGGGAGACCCCAGCTCCCAGCAGCCCGGGTCTGTCGTGAATAGAGGAGCCTTTCAAGGGCCGCCATTCACAGCCGCCCAGGAGCCGTTCTCCCAGCTGAGTGGCTGGTTGGCCAAAGAGTGTTGTATGTATCCGAGATATGACTTAGGACTCTCGCAGCCTGGTGGAACTGTCTGTCAGAAAATGGTTACGTACATATACGTACGTAATGGGCACGTTGTTGTTGTTGTTGCTGTTGCTGTGTTCTGGCGGTTTTGTTTGTGCCATTGCAGATGCGTAGCTCTAGCGTGATTTAGTGTAAAGTCTGACCATGTCAGACAGAGTGGTGACTGGGTGCCAAAGCCATTATGGGTACACACACACACATGCATACACGCACAATAGAATGCGTGGTAGTTTAATATGACTATGAACATCAAAGCGGCGGAAAGGAAACGGAAATTAATATTTAGATTGACTGCACACACGCACGCACGCACACACACATATAACATCAGATATATATGTGAACATTCGTGTATGCACCAGCGCGCCGCACACACAATGCAGCTACCTCTCTTAACTGATATATCCCTATGAACTACACTAGAGTGCGTCTCTAAACGTGAGCGGTCTGGTCTGTTAGGAAGGAGGGCGAAAATAATTAAAGAAGATGGGTTTTAATAGTATCAGGTGGCCTCTTAGAGCAGGTGGTCTACGGGAGATGTTTTATTTTAGTAGTGCACCGAAAGAAAAAAGACCTTTCTGTAGCTGATCTAATATAACTGGCTTCCTCAATATTGGATATGACACCATGACATGTCTTAGACATGACATGTCTTAGACATGACAATGACATGACATGACACTGTCTTAGACGAGACAAACAAACAAACTGTTATAAATCAGCAGAAAAATCCTATTGTATACACGTGTGCGGTCCTGTCACACAGATATATGATATGGCTCCGTTTCAATTATTCGCGGGTATTAAACCAAATCAAAAGTTCGAAATTCCGTTAAGTCTCTTCATCAATACAAAGTACGAGTATAATACACAAACAAGGTTGATGTTTATGATAAACGTGTTCCACATTTCAACAACTACGTGAAATATGTTGGCACACCGGCACGACATGGGATTATAATGGTCAAATATGTGTTGAGCTAAAAAAAACACCACACAGGTAGAAAGCATATCAAAATCGGACAACAAGCCAGACGGATAGACAAACATACATTAGAGACAGACAGGGATAAAAATAAGTAAGATTGATATGAGGTCAGCAAAACCACCCAAATCACAGATAGACAGACACGCACGCACGCGCGCGCGCACACACACACACACATAGAGAGAGAGAGAGAGAGAGAGAGCGAACAATGTTACACCCCCCCCCCAATGTGATAAACAATCAGGATACATCAGGCTAACAAATGGCATAATTCTGTTATCTCTATTCTACATGAGAGGTATACAGCGGAGGTGATCCGGAGTAATCCAGGACAAAAGACATTGTGGGAAATAAATTCCTAATAGAATCAGTCTGTATCACAGCGACTACTGGTCAATAACAATATAATGACGATAGCAGCTGTGGTAGTACATAAGTTAATATTAGTTCATCAGTACGCTGGTACAACTTCAACAAGGATATACCGTAAACAGCAAAATATATAATACAGAAGCACCAACAAGTCCGAGAGTCACATAGTCTATGAGTATACAGCATACATCGTACTTAGTATAGGAAGACGCAGTACACAAATATGAATGGAGTTTATAGCACACACTTTGTACACAAACACAAAATGAGCACAGATCATAAAGCGGCAGGAGTTTTCAACATGTAGCACGTGCGCGCGCGCGCATGCACGTACACGCACACAGAGAGAGAGGGGGGGAGAGGGGGGGGGGGTTAACACCTCACACACAAAACTATTTAGTGTTCAGTGTGAGTGAGTGAGTGAATGAGTGAGTAAGTGAGTGAGTGAGTGAGTGAGCGAGTGAGCGAGCGAGCGAGCGAGCGAGCGAGAGGAATCCTCATTCATTAACAAAACTCCGGTGACCACTCTCTATAAACCTCCCCGGAGATCCTCGGATCTCTACCGCGGATCACATCTGCCATAATCAGCCTGCCACCTAATAAGTGACTAGATGTGTTTTTTTACCTGGCTACAGGTTCTCTATATAACGGTTAGCCATGACAACAGGCAATTGGTGGCCATTATCCGCCACAAACTGCTCGCTGGCACAACACAAACTGAGAGAAACCTCAAATAACCAAGGCTGCTGCTGAAGCCATTATCTCTAGATAGATGATTATCTGAGGAAGAACACCGATAAACAACAACGGCGCACGTTATCGCCTAGGAAAAATCACTCAAAGATGTCAGATTCGAACCCACAATCTGGAGGTTGGTAGAACAGTGCGTTAACTACTGTGCTATCTGAGAGTGTCCTTTCAGAGAGACTTCCAATGGCAATGAATCAAAGTAAAAGATGTGTGTGTGAGTGAGTGAGTGAGTGAGTGAGTGAGTGAGTGAGTGAGTGAGTGAGTGAGTGTCATATAAGCGAGAAAAACATCCCACAAACACAGATATGAATTAGATTCGAACCATAACATGGACGTCCGAAGAACGCACAGGCCTGTACTATCAGAACAGCGGGGAGAAAATGAAGGATGAAACATCTCTCAGACATATTCATGCTTACATTTGAACCCAGGCCTCCATGGCATTTTGGAATAATAATAATATTTTGATTTCGTTTTTTGGCCTGAGGCAGAATTCCATGTTATTACTGATGCAGGTCATTCAGCGAAAGAGGATGGCATACGCACAGAGCTTCTAAATGCCACGGATAAGTACAAGGCATTATAATAAATTAAATTGAGATCTGATTAATGAACCATGGTTGCCAATTATATGTCATAATAAGCAGTTGTGGCAGTTGTTGACCAGTTGTGGCGGGAAGTATGACCGGCTCTCGATGTAATGGCACCGGAATATTTCTCGGATAGTTCAGCTATTAGATAAGTTACACCAGTGAAACTGGTGTATTTTGCATATTATGTAATATAGATTTAATTTATATTAATATAAATTGATTATATTTAGTTATTTTGTATTTCTTGTATTTTCTTTTTAACTGCTCATTTGACGCCCTATGTTATCGCCCGCTCCAGTGTTTCCCATAAGAACTCGGTTTTTGCTTGTGTATGTTTTGTTTTATTTGTTTTTTTATTTAAATTTTTCACTTATTTTATTTCTATAATTATAATGAATTATAGTAGAGATCAGTTGCTTGCATTACGACCCTATGGTGATAATACCATTTGTTTAGCGATGCGCCCACGTAGTGGAAAACATCCAAAGCAGATTGGGTCTGATGCCAGTAATTTGATCACTGTGCCAATAACACCATATAATGGCACAGCTGTACAAAATGTAAGTATTGGTCTTATTAACTGTCAGTCGATCTGTAATAAATCTGATGAAATATCTGATGTTGTTAAGGATATGGATCTTGATGCTCTTGTCATAACAGAGACTTGGCTGACTGGTAATGTTTCAGACCAGAAAATTGTTGGTGATGTGACTCCAGCTGGATATTCATTCCACCATGCAGCTCGGATTCACAAAAAAGGTGAGTCGGCATTCTTCTCCGTGATTCTTTGAAGTGTGAAACCCATTTGCGTTTTCAGGCTAAGTCTTTTGAAAATTACCAACTGACTTTTATATCTGGGGGGATAAGTGTTCGTGTAGCTATTATCTACCGATTACACCCCACTAAGAAAAATGGCCTGAAAGCAGCAGATTTCTTCAAGGAATTTTCGGAATTTGTTGACTCTCTTGCTACCAACAGTGGTCATCTGTTGATCTTAGGTGATTTCAATATACATTGGGATTGCCAGAGGAATGCAGATACCAAACAACTGGCTGACATTCTTAGATCTGCCAATCTCAGGCAGCATGTCCAAGAAAGAACACAGACATGGTCACATCTTAGATCTTGTCATCTCCCGTGATGATGACAATTTGATTAAAGGTGTGTCTGTGTCTTCCATGCTGTCTGATCATTTCCTTGTTGACATTAATGTATCTTTACAGAAACAATCTGTTTCAGCTAAAGATATTTCATATAGAAGATACAAGTCAATTGACAAGGAGGCTTTTCTTGCTGATCTGCGAGTCTCTTCTCTGGTATTGGATCCACCGGATGATGTGGATCATCTGGTGGATCTCTATGATAATACATTGAGAGACATTGTAGATCAACATGCACCTTTAAGGACAAAGGAAATGCCAAGCAGACCAATGCTTCCATGGTATAATAAGAACATACAGGCTGCAAAGAGACACAGAAGGTATTGTGAGCGTCTGTGGATCAGGACCAGTTTGTGTGTTCATTTTGAAATGTTCAAGGTCAGTAAAATTCTTGTTAAAAATACCCTTGCCTCTGCTAAATCTGAATACTATAATAGAAAGATCAAAGCATCCAAGGGAAATCAAAGGACTGTTTTCAGTGTTGTGAATAAAGTATTACATAAAAGTCAAACTGTCCTCCCAAATAATATCAACTCAGATAAAGATATGGCCCATTGTTTTAATAACTTCTTCTGTCAAAAAATATTAAATATACATAGTGGGTTCCAGTCCAGCACCTTATCACAGGGTACACCATTGGTAGAAGAGTCCTGCATATCCATGATGGATACATTTGAGCCTTTTACAGAGACTGATATCAGACAGTTGCTGAGAAAGTCATCTAATGCTTTCTGTGCAGTTGACCCTATGCCTACATGGCTTGTGAAAGATTGTCTGGATGTTCTGATAAACCCAATTACAAATATAGTTAATAAATCATTATCTCTGGGTGTTTTCCCAAGATCCATGAAAGCTGCCCTTGTAAAACCATTAATAAAAAACCACACTCTGGACTGTAATATTCTAAACAATTACAGACCTGTTTCAAATCATACATTTTTATCTAAAGTTATAGAAAAGGCAGTTGCTTTCCATCTAAACAAATATTTAATCAATAATAACCTTAATGAATCACTACAGTCTGCCTATAAAAGTGGTCACAGCACTGAAACAGCCTTGGTTCGAGTGAAAAATGATATTATGATGTCAATTGATCAAGGTAAGCCAGTAATACTTGTTCTTCTGGACCTGTCTGCTGCATTTGATACAGTTGACCATAATGTACTTTTCTCTAGGTTAAAAGACATGTTTGGTCTGTCAGGTAGAGTACTTGAATGGTTTAGATCCTATCTGGAACAACGCTCCCAGAGAGTGTCTGTTCATGGTATTTTATCTGACATTCAGTTTTTGTTATCTGGTGTACCACAGGGTTCAGTTCTTGGTCCTCTGGTTTTCACAATGTATACCCGTCCTCTTGGGATCATTGCGCAGCGATATGGGATTAAATATCACTTGTATGCTGATGACACACAGCTGTATATATCACTGGATCCTGACAATGAGTTAAATTTCTCCTCTTCCTTGAAGAATTTAGAACATTGTATTGCCGATATCCGGCTATGGATGACTCAAAATCTTCTAAAACTAAATGATAATAAAACAAATATTTTATATTTGGCATCACCACATTGTGTTAAATCCCTAAAGACACCAGCATTACAGATGGGTACATCTTCGATTACCCCTAATGGGTCAGTAAAAAATCTAGGGGTTATTTTTGACCAATGTATTAACATGCATGAACATGTCACATCAGTATGCCGAGCTGCCTACTACCATCTTAAGAACATCCACTGTTTAAAAGCATTCTTGACACAAGAATCACTTTTAACTGTAGTTCATGCCTTTGTTACATCTCGTATAGACTATTGTAACTCCCTGTTATATGGCATATCTGATTATAACATTAATCGCCTTCAGCGAATTCAGAATAGTGCAGCTCGCATTGTAACAAATACTAGAAAATATGATCATATCTACCCCAATTCTTCAAAAACTACATTGGCTACCTGTTAGACAGCGTATCCATTTTAAGATTCTGTTAATAACTTATAAATCTATTAATGATATGGCACCAGAATACCTGTGTGAACTGGTTTCCATTAGAAAGTCATCCCGAAAACTCAGGTCATCCAGTCAGATACTATTGCAGGTGCCAGTGTCTCGGCTCAAGTCATATGGTGATTGTGCGTTTAGTGTTGCAGCCCCCACTTTGTGGAATAAGTTGCCGGCAAATATCAGAAATGCGTCGACTCTTGGAAATTTTAAGTCTCTTCTAAAAACACACCTATTTAAGGTCGCTTTCACAGATAAATAATTATTATCTTTTAAATCATTACAGGGTTTTTACAGACATTATTTGGGGTATTATTAAATTACATATTATTTGTACAGCGCCTTTGAATGGCTCCTGCTAGTAAGGGCGCTTTATTAAATATACATTATTATTATTATTATTATTTATCGTTTTACGGCCACTTCTGTGGATGTCGTATACTTAATGGGCGGAGCTCGCTCGTAATGATATCGTCGTATCAGCTCAAAAACATCCTTCAGACAGAGGCCGGCCAGGATTTGAACACCAGTCCTAAAAGTCTGATAACCCACCCACCTACATCCCACTGAGAGAAACCACAGACAACAATAACAAGGAGTTTTAAGACAATTGAAAACGAAGCTTTCCTACTCGCAAAATTAACGTCAGTCGGTACTAAGAACTTGATGCAATCTGAGGATTATACATGGTGTTATGCCCCTTCTAGCTAGGCGGCGATAACAGGAGGTCATATGATTTCAGATATTAATGGCCGATTGATGGATCAGAACTGCGGAGAACCTCCTAATGTTTGGTTCGCCATACTGGCACGTTGATTATGCCCTCTCAGATCGTATAACGTTCTAGCAGTGAGACCACCTTCAGAGTGTTTCAGCTCTATCATCCCTGGATACTCCTGCCATCGTGAGTGATGCGGGTCCCGACTTATGGCAATTTAGTTTAAACTTATTTTCACATTTCACACCTAAACGCTATCTATTGGTTTCCGTGATAATCACTGAAGATAACACTCAGCTGACATTCTGCAAGTAAACAACAAACACATACGGTATGATGAAGATGGAGGGGGGGTAGGAGGGGGCGATCATTTCATTATGTTATTTTTGTGCAGATAGACAGCTGTCTCCTTAGACATTCCGTTGTATGGATAATCACTTCTCGCATTAACTGGATCCACGCTCAATCATGCATTATGACACGCACACATCTGACACCACCATGCGGTATGTGTAGATGCATTTATGTATTCTCGCACACGCGCACACACACAGTAAACCAAATTATTGTTCAGCTTGTTACATTATCTTTTCCCCATACGGATGTCGGTATGTGTCTGAGCCTCTATATTACACGGTTATACACATATCTGTATTTGGTAGTTGCCAATCATTCAGACCGAGGTATAATGTATGTGACAGTTACACGATGGCCAGTCAGTTAGTATCCAGGACGATCATTACCACCAGACCCGATACTGCAAAGCAGCTCCGAAATCTGACCCAAATAGATCAACCATACAACGGCAGCGGCTTATGGCCGCTCTAACCTATAAACACCCAATTAGGAGCTGACGTCTGGCGTGAAGTGATCTGATTGGAGGAAGATTATGGCGTTGACCATCGCGCATGCGTTAAATAAGCCAGCAGAAATCTATGCTTGGCCTTAAAACTGCTACTCTGGAACAGCGAGGTTGGATTGGATCGAAGCCACTTAAGACTGTCGGCTATCCACTTCAGAGAGATGAACAAATTTCACAGAGAACACCCCCTTCCCGAAAAGAAACTACCCAATCAATAACTGTTGCCCGAACATTTAATTTTTTTTAATTTCATTTGGTCCGTCCAAAACCCAAAAGCATGTTCATATACAACATAAATTAGAATATTAGGATTAATGGCAAAATAGAGTGTCTGTGCTTTATAATTTCAGCTCTGGTTCTCTGACATACAAAAACCCCACCGCTAATTAAAACTACGAAATGAAAGGTGAATGTTGACTAGATAAAATAATAGAATCACCAGGAAAACATAATTAATCGCAAATATGCCCTTCCTTTTGACAAATCAAAATTCGATTTTCATTTTCTATTAACGATATATATATACATATATATATATATATATATATATATATAACATACATACACAAGAACTTGTATCTCACTTGTTAAGACGATTAAATATAAACTATTGGACTAGGAATATAAATCCACACTTTCACCGTGATAAAATTATCAGCGTGCTGAACTGTTGAAGAAAAATCCACAACGTTATATTAAATTATATAGAACTGACAAACCGCGAGACCCTTCCTGGATCTGCTGACGAAATGGGTTGGGAAAAGTTCGATATTCTCGCCAAGGCCAGTCGCCATAAGCTTCCCCCCAACTTCTATGAGATTTATAACCTACGTGCCAGGTATGCGAGATGAGGAACCAAACGGTGTGTTGGTGGCCACTGCTTCCGCCACTTATTACGTTTCCGTCCTCGGTACGAGTGAAAATAGGGCATGTCACCGAATGTCACATCCAGGACTAATGACGCCGAATTAAGTCCAGCCAAGACGGGGGCCATGTACAAACACTGATGTCTGCCAATTCCATTAGGACGGAATGGTAACAAAAGAAACCCCGATAAAGTGATATTAAGGTGAAAGGACACGGCTGTAATGCCACCGGGCAGATGGCGTGGGGGTGGGGGGGTTATCGTGACGTTGGCTTTCCGAGGTGGACAATGTGATTTGTAAATGGTCAGGTGTGTCGCATGTCACAATCCGTCAACATATGATACGTATGATTAAGTCAATGTGTGCATGATCTAGGGTCCATCTCTCGGGCGGGCGGGCGGGCGCAGGCACGCGTGTCTCACACTCGGTTTAGAATCGGTGCACCAGAAAAAAATGACCTAAAAAGTGGTAATCTTTTATGGGCTATTAAGGGGCGTCTTCGTAACATAATCGGTAGCGTGGTTGGCTACAGATCTCTAGTCCCCTGTTTCTAACCCAGGCCAGGCTATGTCTGAAAGGTGTCTCATCTTTTACTTAACCTCATTATTACATTTGGATGCCACTCAGACACACGTGCGCACGCACTTGAACAAATACCATTACACCATGCCATCCAAACAGAAGTGAACAACGTCAAGTGTCCCACAGTCTACTGGCTATCTCGATCGATCTAGACGTAGACAACACCCACCACCCCCCTCCCAACCTCGCCCGCCCTACAGCCCGATAATGCCCCCGGATCTCCTACCGCCGGCCTTTGGGACACTTCATCATCCAGAAGAGCAGAATAAGGCCGCATACAGGTGTAAAACGACAGCGTAATAGTGACACACGAAGAACTCATTAACAAAGATCTCCAACCACTCGGCAAATAATTGATGGCAATCTGTAGTGGACCCGCAATATTGAGTACCTAACACCGACCCTACAAAAGAAAGCATCTGTTTGAGCTTTATATCTGTTAATAAGGGAATGATATCAGAGATTGACCGTTTTGGTCAATGTCAGACGGTAACAGTTTTAATTTAAGACATGGCCCCAAAACTCCCCCCCCCCACACACACACACATAACTGTCATAAATCAATGAGTTCTTAATTAGCAATTCAATTGGAATATATTTAAGTTCAAATCACATCAAGGGTTAGTTAACGGCGACTGAAAAATGACTGAAAACGTCCAAGAAATTGCACTACACGATAAACCGCACCTACTCTTTATTAAAAATGGCCAACAATATACTGCTGCTTATTGCGGGAGCACTGCATCGTGCGCTACAGAGATAAAACTCTTTTAATAATAAACAGACAATGGGATGAGCTGATACGGAAGACGGAAACAACAATTACTGAACGCGCACCTGGTGTACTTGTTGAATGACTCGAAATACCGGATGTTTAAATTAACGGACAGTGCAGTGGACCATCAAGGT
The DNA here is from genome assembly GCA_025642065.1 of Paralvinella palmiformis. Classification (NCBI taxonomy): domain Eukaryota; kingdom Metazoa; phylum Annelida; class Polychaeta; order Terebellida; family Alvinellidae; genus Paralvinella; species Paralvinella palmiformis. The sequence goes on along the minus strand of JAODUP010000037.1, from coordinate 682,980 downwards.
GAGCCAAATAAAGCTAGCGGGGTCCTCCAACCACAAGAAGTATTCACTACCGCACACAGTCGGGAACCTAGCTATCAGTCCCATAATTGACATGCCGCTGAGAAACCTTTCCCATAAACCATCAGCCTACCGCTAATGGCAATGTCATATCGGCTAAGGTGTGTTCACAATTCACGGCACTCGCCTCTATACGTAAGGAAGGAAGCGCAACTTCATTTAAACAGCTCACAGCATAATCATAATTAGCAACCTCAGAACTAATCCGCTAGGTGGCGGTAATATGGGACCAGGTCATGCCTATCCAGCCAACCACTTGTTAACACTGATCATCCAATAACAGATTCACATTTATTTTTCCAATATAATAATAATATACAGAATTTATATAGAGCCCTATATAACCCGTAAGAAGGTTACTCTCAGGCGCTTGACAATAAATAATTCTATGGATGTAACAGATTTACATCTTTAAAAATACAGCTAGGAAAAGCTGAAACAAAAAGATTAGTTTTTATCTTCTTTTTGAAGGTATCAAGGGTGTTATATAAAAATCCGAATTTTTACCATAAATAATTATTAATATGAATGTCTGATTAGGTCAGACGCTTCCATTCGTTTTTTGATAGAAATCAAGATACGAATAAGGAATGAGCTAATCTCCAGCTGAAAATGTTCACAAAGTCAAGGCACCGAACCCACACAAAAATGATCTGTCTATAAGCTTTACAAAGGCCCATCTAATGATCAAAAAGTGATTGCTTTGTTTAGCCTCAGAGTGATCATCACGCCCGATACGTATGGCCGGCGGACAGCCTCCCGAGTAAACATTCCACAAACACAGGTAACACTTGGATTTGAATCCAGAGACGTGGAGATTTGCACCGCATTGCTCTAATCACTGCACCATCAATGTCACGATCAAAAAGGTTTTACGTCGTGGCGTTACAGTATGATATTGTTTCCTTTTCCACATCCTTTCTATCACTTGATTAATCAACCCCGTTGGTATATAAATCTTACAGTAATTGCGGACAATATTCCATTAAGATGACGATGATGATGATGATTGATTGATGTTTTACGGCCACGTTGGTGCACTTGGTAGGCTAAATGGGCCGAGCGACCTCCAAAGGTAATGAATCGAAGTCAAACACGAGACGCCCTTCAGATATGCCCACGCCGAGATTCAAACACGGGTGGTAGCGATCTATGGTCGAACACGCTACCGCTAGACGACGGAGAATATTCCATTAAGCTAACTGCACTCGTCTCTATTATAATTCCTACACCATCCAGCTATTTGGTGGTTTCAGAGAAGGCCAACAGTGAATGGCTCCTACTACTAGACATTTGATCAAATCATTGTTTTAATAGATTTTGTAATAATAATAATAATTATTATTATTATTAATTTATGTCAGAGGAATGCTTAGTTGACAAAATGCTGAGCTGTAAACCCGGTACACATTCACATAATCACGATATATTTCAAACGCAAAATCCATCTTGCTGTTTGATGCCACAGTTATACATTCTGTTTGCAACTTTGCATTAACCTAAAGAGGGATAGAGAGACCTGTAGACACACTTCAGTATATTTCCCTACTCGCTTGCGTGCACAAACACAATACGGCATTTTACTGACTGTCATTGGTACAATGAATACCATTTTGCTGCATAAACGAAGAGCGATATCGTGTTATTATTATAAAACGAATTATTTGAAATAATTATCATCCAGTCGATCATTAAACATGATGCAAAATCATTACCAATTAATCATAAAATATTACATTAAATCATTATCCATTGATCGTTAAAAAACGTTTTATTACAAAACATAACTATATCAGATGCATAATTGACAGAACACAGAGATTATGTAAACGTTATAATGACGCAAGAAAAGTTAAACAGCGCACAGGTTTTGCCACAATAGAGATAAGGTGTGAACAGGTAGTGTGTGAGAACTGGCCGCTAATATATATATATATATATATATATATATATCAGTGTTAATTATAGTTCAGAATGCATCAATACAAGCGGAAAACTAGCATTATGAGCAGCTAGCGATTGCGTGCATAATTAAAACACCTATAGTGATGAAAAGTGTACAAGAGGCAATTCATCTCGCGAACGAGGGAGTACGGGCCATAATTAGGCTAGTCATCGGGCGAAACTGGGAGAATGAAACAACGCCGTTCAATATCAGTCACTGGAACATTACCACACGAAGTTAATAGGCGAAGTCGGTTAATAACGCTTTGGAATTCACTCCACTGAACTCAGCTGCCCAGCATCCTGTTTACTCGCAGTTGGTAAACACGGGATGACTTTTTTTAAAGACGTGTACACCGGTTAAAAACCATCATCAATAAAATAGCACATACATGAAGACGAGTACGTTAGAAGCGGGCTGCGAGAATTCGGTTAAAACACAGCCAAGGCGAGGGAACAGGCGAAGCTGTTTTTGGGTGCCGTTTTTCGGGTACGAGGCCGAAACACGGTGCTACAATTTGAAGTAAAATGTTATCGGGGAATATGGACGCCACAGTTACAATACAGCACCAAAGCTACACGGTTAAGACTTCCATCGTCTCAGTCACCACTCGACAAGACGGGCTCGAACCTTTCGGGTCAGCAGGATGTTGACTTAAGTACTCAAAATGTCAACATTCCGTTGTTTACACTGTGTCAACATTGAGACGCTGGCAACAGAAATGATTCAATATTATATTTTAATACAAAAACAAACAAGGTTTGTGGTGACTCAGATTGTGAAAGCTTGAACTGCAGTGGAAGAAATCCACATCGCATGTGGAGGCAGAATATATATGGTTCACACAAGACAAAAACATCATGCTGGTTTACCAGGTATGACAACATATCCTCCTGATGATTGCCGGTTCATCAGATTTACCAAAATGGTGACGAAATCAACATCAAAACACCATGAAAAATAAAAAAAATAACAGAAAAAGGTAAATTACATTATGAAAATCAATAAAACGGTAATCAATTTGAACACAATTATCTAATTACTGCCTGTAATGCGTGTTATGTAAAGGCAGTGCATAGGCATTTTACAGTGATCGGAATCCAATAATTTATCTCCTATTATTAAACAAATGCAATGCACATTAATTAACAGGTGTATCAGTATTATTTATAGTATGTATATATAGTCTATTTTTCGGTATAGATAACATCAACAAAATAGCAACATGTTAATCACTGATGCCGGATCATCCATGACTGTGTTAACTGCTAATACACTAATCACACATGCACATATTATCATGGAGAGAAATATTAATACAAAAATGTTAACATCAACCGTACATAAAAATATCAACCGTTTACATCAACCAAACATCAACATATTAGTTAGCTGATATAAATCGACCATAAACATATTTAATGTTGATATAATGTTGACAACATGTCCACTCTATGTTATTGTTAGTCCTGTGTCCCTGGTCGAGCATGAGATATTTATTGATACACGTGCGTGTGTGTGTGTGTGTGTGTGTGTGTGCGCGCGTGTGTGTAGACAAATTATGGTTAACAAAATAAAGTGATATGATAGAAAATACCAAAACAGCACCAGTTAGTGTATAGAACATATATACCACTCAACAAACTAAAACCCAAACTGTATTAATAACACTAAGGAAATGAGGAAATACCAACACTCAAACCTTTTTACTAAATGATATCCCATTTTAACAATGGTCTAGTAACAAATAGGGCATTGTTACTTATTGTATAGCAGTAAATGATTCAGTTTAGGAATGGGGTGTTTTTTGTAAGATGTAAGTCAGTGATAACATATTGTGCACATTTCAAGAAAATGTCATCTGTTCTGATTTTTCTAACGGAAGCTTTGAAACAAGCGGCAAGCACTAAGATAGTATGTTAGATCATAGAACAGGTGTGCACTTTAGGTGTGTGTGTGTTATGTACAGCTATATATGGGCAGCTTATGCATGTGGCTGTTCCTAAACACCAACACATGAATACAATAACACGTGTCAAGCTTTACGACACCGAGCTGTCTTTTAAAAATACTAACCCTCTCAGCTACACTAAGTAAAAATGTCAACAGCCATTTACATATATTTGGTGTTTCTGTTTGCATACAAATTTGACTCCATTTGCTGCAAACGTTACCTCCATTAATCACATGTGCCAAAAAGGTAGGTAACCAAAAGCCTTTCCTGTTTCTCGTATTTCCACCTTACCCAATGTCATTGCAAACAGGTGAATATCCAACACCCCTCAGAGAGAATTCGGATAAACATAATAATTTGATACACTGTAACACACACACACACAGTAAGAATGTCACATAAATTAACGTCAATCAGCATGAAAGAAGCACAACATCTGGGATTAATTTCGAGTCATTTACACTACAGGTAGCGTAGATACAAGCATTCGGTTATGATCACGATGTGTTAATTTAACATGAACATTAAAATTATTTGTACTGGGACCTGATTCTTTGACTATATAGTCATAATAGTACCCAACGATATAAGATGGAAGGTGGATGGAAGGTGGTAAGGTGTTAATTTCAAAACAACATTTCATGGCTAAGTATGGAAAACCTGATGACCAAACAATGATATTTCTACTGGTGCTCACAGAACTTGAACGATCAGGTGCTAACAGAGTAATAAACTGTCTGTTCCAAGACAAAATCAGTGAACACCCAAATTACTGACCCAAGTTTGGTATTACTTAGTGAGTTATTTCAATATTTAAATGTCACCTAGTGATTGGGATAAAGTGTAACAGTTTCAAAGAGATTTATGCTGGAAAAGCAATATAATCCATATGGTAATAATCGTGAAACTGCATGCAGTCGAAAGCTTATAAAAAAAGGGGAATTGGTATTGATAAATTTGGAATCGAAGTTTTCTACAAAAACATTAATCCACAAATTAATTTACCATTTAATTTTTTAATTCAGAAATATTTCTTCCATGACAATCCTACTTGGAATATAAACTACTCAGAGTATGTATTCCAAGTAGGTACTCTGAGTACTTACTCATGGTAAAAAGTAGTAGGTAAAAGAAGGAATTGCAATTGATAAATTTGATGTGGACCTGGAATTGACCAAATGGAATTGAGTGGAATTGCCCCCATTTTCATTTGAAAACATTTCAGATTAGAGGGATAAGTTTAACACCCTGGATGCCGATTAGCCACAAGTACCAAAAAGGCAAACAAAGAGCTATAGGATATCACCGTAACAAACATATTAAAATGAGGAAAAGGTAAAAACAATGTAAAAAACTCAGCCCTCATTATATTACCAGTTGCCCTTTGACCTGCTCCATTACGGTGAATGGCTAATATATTGTACACCTGGATCTCCTGTAAGATGCTCAATTACCACTATCATACTCAGCTAAGCCAGAACGTGGCCACTCTTCACATACCTCAAGTGATTTTAATCTATACTGCTGTATTATAAGTACACACTTCAGGATTAAAGCCGGCACAAATCCTTTAAGATATATAGCAAGTGAGATAAATCCCTGCAAGTGTGTGTGTGGTGTGTGTGTGTGCATGCATTGCGGCTAAACAACTGGCCATCATAATGTATAAAGAGTCGGGTCAAAGGGCTCTTGACGGCTATAATATATTATATTTGCTATTTCATAAACAAGAAATCTGTTTTATACAATCCAGGGATGAATGACTGATGGCCTAACAAGCTCGTTGACTCCTGCTAATGGAAACAATAACCTGAACATTCTTCCAACAGACAATTAAATGCCAAATAATATATTGTGTTACTATATGGTGCTGGTGATGGCTAAATTTGTTTTCCCTCCTTTTTTAATATCTGACGATACAGTTATATTATCCCACAGAAAATGGTGGATCTTAAAATAGCATCTGATAACATCAGTGTGTGTGTGTGTGTGTGTGTGTGTGTGTGTGTGTGTGTGTGTGTGTGTGTGTGTGATAAAACATAACAAAATGTAAGCTACTGGTAGATCTTACTACAAGATACAGCATACCAAATTCAATATTCCACAGTGATAGCCTTAATGTACGGAACTTCTCATCCTGTAAAGAAACGTTTGATGTGCACGGGCCAATACTGTGTGTGTGTGTATAAGTCCATGCATGATTAAATTGGTGCAACCTTTTCGTTATAATTACGCTGAAAACATTTTTACAGCTGAAATCCCACCCAAAATCCCACGTATTTTGGTACCGTTTTTCTTGTTTATACCATCATATATATATATATATATATATATATATATATATATATATATACGCTTGTATATACACAGTTAAGGCTATGTGGGCTTAACCTATTTGCCCTTTCTCTACCTGGTCTGAGCCTGCCCAGAGAGGATGCTGTTTCCGACTACAAATCTTTTGCGCCAAATTCACAAAAACCATCATCATCATCATCACCATCACAACCATAACTGCACATCACAGTTTTATCTCTCACAATTAAACATATATTTCGGTGATTAATATAATGATCTGGATAAAGTGTGCAGCCTCAGTGTACCTGTCTAACCTAAACTATGCTCGAAGTCTACTACTAAGCCTAATAATAGTACTACAGACATAAAATGGCTGAGTTATAGCATAAAACACAACAAGTATTACATTGTTTCTAACTGGAAATAAAACCCCAGACCAATAAGAACTTTGGAACTAGTGAGTAGCCAATGTCAGGGATTCAATCAGAAACATTTAGAACTTCCCAGGTTTTAGTCTACTAAGTAACACACTTAATATCATGATGATAAGATGTGGCTATCCATTTTAATACTCCACAGAAGTTTCGATGGAAAGGCTACCTCAGTATGCCTTATTGTGAAATAATAACCAAAAAAAGTTCCAAATACAGTGGGGTATATAGACGGACTGCTTTCTCTGCGGCTTTAGTGAAAAATACACTCTACATAAAAACATGAACAGTACAGCTAGCCAATAACAATGGTTTATGTTTTATGGCATGACATAGACGCTCGCCAGTCATGACTGTTAGGTGACAGTAAATGATTCACACACTCACTGTCTATAGGCTTTGGCCAGCATACTATAATATGTTTTAAAGTCTACAACCAAAGACTTGCCATGATGAATACAGCACCCACGGGTAGGATCCACCCAACATAACATAATCATGTTGATATTATGAAGCCCTCAGCGAATGCTACAAGAATATTTTGCCGCTATTGATCAATCATGATTGCGAACCCTCGGTTAAACTTAAAGGAAGACATGGTTTGCTAAAAAGATTAGTTTTATTAGTAATTTAAATTAACACTGATATATAATCTTTTATAGACTTGACTGTCGTAGAATTTTATTTAAATAAATCTAATTCTGAAGAAATAATTATTTTTATTGAAAAATACGATTCTGATGTAACGATCAATCACTGAGAAATTATCATTGAGGATATGCAATGTGATTATATCACTTGTCACTTTAAAAAAATATTTCTCATGGTTTCATGACAGACAGAGTATGTTCAAATATTACTTGGTTATTAACTGTGCTAAACAATAAACATAGATGACTCAACACTGAGAAAATTGTGATTTCCTTTGTAGTGGTTTTATATTAGAATATGCATGTATGAAAAAGGTGTGGTAACAGGTTCAAGAGTCTATCATGTACACAAAATTGGTCATTATGGATTTCAACTTATTTGCCTCAAAATATTGTTTACATTCCTGGCTATTTAAGAGTAGGAACACACTTGTACAAACATCACTGAAGATTTGCAAATATTATGCAAACCAGGTTGTCTGAGTGTGGATTTGAAACTTTGACAATCAAAAGCATAGGTGACTTACACATACAATGATCAGTATCTGACACCCACAGTACATAATATCCTATTTTTCAAATTTAAACACATCCAGCAAACCATACTGACAAATAACAATGGAAAAATAGTAATACTAAAAGCTAAATAGCTATGAAACAAATCATACAAAATAACACTAAATGCTCAAGTAACCTGCATTTCTTTTCATACAAAGAGTCTGCTAGTATATACAGGGTTGGAGTTTAACCTGGGTTAGACTGGTTTAGCCCAGCCCGGTGGGTTAAACCCAGGTTTTACTAGTTTAATCTGAGTTAAACTGGGGTTTTCTCAGAATACAGTAAATTGACTCACAAATTCATATAGTTTATGCACATGAACAGTAGTTATTTGGTATGCATTTTAAAGATGTTGTTGTTAAGATGCTGACAATTTTCTCCAACTTTGGTGCTATCTAGACCAAGCTCCATAACAGGTTGGGTCTGGAGAAAGCAGCCAAGCTTGTCTCTTGCTATCATGAACTTTGTGGTGATGCTGAATTAGACTGGTGAATATGTGAACACTTTTGTTATTGTTTTGTGTAGTATATTGTTATTTGTGTGCTGAATATAGACGATAAATGTTTAATTTGCATTTAGTTGGTTTTCTTGAATCAATTAGTGATGCATTATGCCTAAAAATGAGTTTAACCCGGGTTTAACCCAGTTTAGCCCAAAATAGGGGTTTAGCTCAGCGGGCAGGTTAAACCTGCCAACCCTGAGTATACAGTTTAACAAGTTTTCATTCTATAACTATAAACAGAGCTTGAACTTGAAGAACACAAACACTGTCAAGTGAATTATTCACTAGCGAATGTATCACATAATTCATATATACCCTTCTGATGTTACATGCAATAAACATTATAAACTATTATAAACCAGATCTGTTATTACGTTCATTAATAAGGTGTAAGTGAAATTTACATCACCTATGTGAAGTTAAGAGATAATTAACCTGAGATTAATTAACCCATAAATTTATCTCCAAAGTACACATATCAAAAGAGTTTATAATAAATTAATACCTGTAACACTTCGTTTCAGGTGAGTAACATAAAAAGTATTTCTCACATGACTACTGCAATGCCAGAGCTCATATATTATATATTTATGTGTACATACTTTTTATAATACATCTAATTCCAATATAATTTTAAATGACATGAGACTGAAATAGCCTGTCACTAATAAGGCAACCAGTAAATTAGATACTAAATTGAATACAGTATTTAATAAATATTTCCAAGGCATGGTTTCCAGAAAAAATTAATTAATAGCAAATAATATTAATTTTGATCCCAGAGACCCATTTTATCAGCATGGTCTTGCTTAACTACAGGTTGTAGAGTAGGAGCCACATTATGTCATTACACACATTTACAGCTACACGAACTCATTGAACTTTATACTTCAGTGAGGTTATTTCCATATATAAACTGAAGTGCCTCTCAATGGTGCTCAGTTGTGAACAGTTGAGTGTACCTTTCATGACAATGTGTTATCACCAGAACTTCTGACAATAACAATAATATTATAACTCATTCATGTTTCAAAGTGTTACAGTTAATATGACGAGCGTTCTTGTCTTCTTCATTGAACCCCGTTTACCTTGAACGTTGTTTCTCTCATTGTGAACTTTTCACAAACAACAGCTTAACCCCATCCCAACAAAATACAGTAGGTGAGCTCTGACCATATCAGAATCACCATGGATAATGTTAAATTAAACTAAATGTTTATATAATCCAGAAGAAATTAAACAACTAGCCATATAATAAAGTTTGTTCCATTAGGCATCCTTTGTTAAGTTGAGGTTGGCACACTCACAATAATAATTAGTAGAACTACATGAAAGCAAGTTAATTACAGGTAGAAATTGTGTTAACAGTACAATAGGAAGTAGACACGTGTGTAATTAGACTACTATATATTTTATTATGTTGTGTGTGTGTATATATATATATATATATATATATATAGTATTACTATATAATATATTATTATAATTATATATATAATAATTAATTTAATATATGTTTTATAATTATATATATATATATACTTTTGTTACAGTGATTTATATAAATTGTTCAGGCATTTAAAAGGTAGACTTGTAGATAATTTATAACATATCCTTACCGTTATCAGGTTTATTTGTTACTCCAACAACAGCAACCGTGACATCACCACTGCCGGCAGCGGTACCATAATCTTTTGTTGTTGTTCCATTCTCTGTGTTGTCACCGATTGGAAGAGTCTCCGGTTTGGTGACTGTAAACCTGGATGCAGACATACTGCAAGATTCGCGTGTCCTCAAGAAATTATGTTTTTTCTTCTGTGACGTGTTAAGAAAACTATATCTGAAGCCTATTAAAAACTTTAACTATGAAAGAACTTAGACAGAACTACTGACAGTCTGCTTTCGCGGATTTTTTATTAACCGGAAATGATAATAGACCGTCAGTTTCGTAAAATTTGTGTGGGGGATATTGTTAATTATGTTAGTATTTAGAATTGCATAAAAATATTATATTTATTGTTTTCCATTTTACAAGAATAACATCACACTCTTTAATAAAATATATATATAATGTATGGTAGCTTTACATGTAGCTAAAACGGCACTGAGTTGAAAATCGTCTGCTTAGCTTGAGTCGAACCTCAGAGTAATAGTTTGCTTTTTAGGTGGTAACCGGGAAAAAAATATAACAGTTTGGCTAGAAAAAAATACAACAAAAAATGACAACAATCACATTCAAATGGCTTTATATAAAATATTGTAGTTTATATTTTGGTTTCTTTTATGTATATTTAATATTGAATTAGTCTGATGTAGAACTCTAATTACTAAATTAGAGTCTGTATATATATATATATATATATATATATTGACACATGTATCATTATATGTATGAATTTTAATATACGGAGTTTCTTATAAATATATAATATTGGATCTATGGGGCATCTATGCTGTTGTATTATTTTCTGTTCTGTTGTCTACCTTTTGGCTTTTCTATTGTATTTTTCCATACAATCAAATATATCTAGTTAGTTTAGATCTAGTACCAATCCTTTAGACTATACCACAGTATTTGTCATAGATGGTTGTATTAACCAAATATATTTATATTCTGTTAGAATAATTAATACATGTTTACTTACACAATAATTGGCTTCAGCCCAGGTCCAGGATATCTATATTGAATCACATTATTTTGGATTGCTCCCCTCCCCATGAAAGTGTCATGCTCTGCCCAAAAGCTGTTATGTTAGGCCTGAAACTTGTTACAATTTTAATATACACACTTATATATTTATATATATGCATGTGTAGACACACACACACACACACACTATATATATATATATATATATATATACAACAGCGACAGCAATTAGTTTTGTGACCATTTTCCCTCTTACAAGGGAATTGGCCAGTGGGTTCCCATATCAGCCTTCTTCATTTTGCCCAATTTTGTTAATCTGCCTTGGTTTTGTTGTTCGGGGAGAATCCCCAGGCTGTCGCTTAATCAGCACAGCCTCTATATTGGAGTGGTTGAGAAATCTCCTCCCCCACCACTCACAGGGGAGCAGTACGGAAAGATGGAGCCGAAATACCCTGAGGGTGGTCACTGCCAGAGTGTTTTACGTCCTCAGGGGGTTTTTAACGTCCCCCTTTATTTTAAATAATTCAGTGGAGACGGCAGCGCCATTTAACGTGGTCAGCCACCCACGATGTAGTGAGCCGAGAAATTAATCCCTGGAAAAGTTTCGACCTCTTACGGGGTTCGAACCTGCGACGGTTGACACCAAGTGCGAGTGCTTAACCGCTAGGCCACCGGAGCTCACTTAATCTGCCTTATTCAGCTCACACTCTCATATCCTTATTCACCACCTGATTCAATGTCACCCTTGGCCTTCCTATACCTGATACACTGTCCACTTCATAAAATATATGCTTCTCTTCATCCAGTCACCATCATCTTTCCATACCACATGTTCCAGCCACCTCAACCAATTCCTTTTTACAACTTTGATAGCCATCACTCTCTTGTCTAACATGCCGATTAAATTCTCCACCAAGAACCACCATCTCAACCTTCTTTAGTCTGTCTACTAAGTTGTATATAACATTCCAGAATGTATCCTTCTCTAGCTGGCGTCATCCTACTTGTAGTGCCTAATTCGAGATCACATTGATCAGACATTCCCCAATCACCAGCTTCACCATCATCAGATGTTTACTCACACTCTTCACTTCAATCACTTTGTCTACAAACCCCTCTGACACCAATACACCCACACCATGGTTCCCATCCAGACATCCTTGCCACATAAACTCGTACTGCCACCCCTTTACTCTCACCATCCTTGTGTTTCCACCCTTTCACCGTGTCTCATATATACAGCACACATCCACTCTCCACTTCACCAGGACCTTCCCCACTTAGCCAGACCTTTTGGTCATATTCCCTATTTTCTAGGAGCCAAATGTACAACTACCGAGTTCCACATGGAACATCAGGCACATTGCTGTCATAATTGTATTTTCAGCATCCATGTTTCCCTCTGATGCTACAGCTTGAGTTTTAATGCGGGGAGATGTGGATCCCCTCTTGGTACTTTGAGGTGTATCATTAAAGTTGACAGACATGATTATAGTATGAGGCTAGATTTTTATGAATAAATGCTCTTCCTGGTGCCAACCTTATCTGTCAGGGAACGACCCTTAGTCTTTAGCTCAAAAGCCTGATGGGGCTATCTTTAACCTGTCTAAGTTTACAGATAGAGCACAGGTAAGGCTCTGGATGCCAGCCCAGTATTCATGAGATTCTGAACATTACTATAGTTAAGAATTCATCCCTTTTACGCACAAACACACACACACATAGTGCAATTAATTTATCGTTTTTACAACGTTAACCCTTATATGTGGTGTTACCAATATACTGGAACCCAAATAATTCAGAACTTTGGTTCCTTATATATATATATATATATATATATAAGATACGCCCACTGACCATGGGACCCCATGTGAGCATTTAACCAATTAAATAGTCTGGATATGGTGGGCCCCGCCAACAACACTGTGACACCACTACATAGCATACCTGTAATCCATATAGAGATATTGCTACTTAAGAATAACCCCCCCCCCTTTTCAATGTTTAGAATGGGCAATGAATTTTTAAAAATGCAACATTTATGTGTACAACTCTTTTTAATTAATACAGGCAGCATACATTGTGTAAAATTATACATGAAGTTGCTTAACCAACATACAATATGAAATTCTACACATTACATATATATTTTATAACATTTCTTTTCCAATCGCCATCAGTAGAGAGTAGTTATTAGTAGGATGTAGGGGGGCAGCTTTAACAAATGTTGGCATTACTTGTGTTCTCACTGGAATTGATACATCAAGATATCTTTCATAGCAATCAGACCTCCATTAATTTTATCATCTCACTGAGAATGCCAATCTGGAGTATAAAACTTGGCTGTCCTCTCCTAAAACTGTGACTACTAATAAAAGTACTATAGCCTGTCTCCAGACCTAACTGCTTTAATAACTATTTGAGATCTTTTGTTAACTTACCATATGTAAGTGTTTTAGTATCCAGCAGGGTTGTGAAAGTAAACACAGGGTCTGACCCCTGCTGGGCAGAACTAAGCAAAAACATTCGTTTTAAGGCTCCCACTGCACAGTGGAATATAAACACATCTTTGATGATTACAAAATACACTTTTGCATGGGGATGCAACCAAGACTATGATCCACCACTTAATATAATTAAATATCTCTTTAGCTAAAAGTTCTTTGTTGTTAGGCTTTTGTAATTTTTTAACATGTTAACACTTACATGTGATGTTACCAATATACTGGAACCAAATTGATCCAGAACTTTGATTCCTTGGTTGCATTGTTTTTCGGGGAGAATCCCCAGGCTGTTGCTTATTCAGCATGGCCCCTATGTTGGAGTGGTTGAGGATATCCTCCCCCACCACTCACAAGGGAGCAGTACGGAAAGATGGAGCCAAAATACCCTGATGGTGGTCACTGTCAGAATGTTTTACGTCATCGGGGGCTTTAATATCCCCCTTTATTTTTAATAATTCAATGGAGACGGCAGCACCATTTAACGTTGTCAGCCACCCACAATGTTGACCGTGCTGTGATCGAACCTGTGACCCCTGGCACCAAGTGTCGGGTGCTTAACCACTAAGCCACTGGAGCTCACTTTTGTTTCCTTTTATATATATATATACACACTTATGGTGTCACCCCACGTGAGTATTTAACCAATTAAAATGGTTTGGATACTGTGAGCTCCGCCCACAACACTGTAACACCACCACATAGCATATCTGTAATCTATATAGAGATATAATATTGCTATTTAGGTATTTTCCCCCATTCAATGTTTAGAAAGGGCCAAAAAATTAAATCCACAAATTAATTTACCATTTTATTTTTTAATTCAGAAATATTTCTTCCATGACAATCCTACTTGGAATATAAACTACTCGGAGTAGGTATTCCAAGTAGGTACTCTGAGTACTTACTCATGGTAAAATGTATTAGGTAGAATTGGAATTGATAAATTTGGAAATGAATTAGAATTGATAAATTTGATGTGGAATTGGAATTGACCAAATGGAATTGAGTGGAATTGGAATTGACCAAATGGAATTGAGTGGAATTGGAATTGACCCCGTATCTGGGCTATACCCTCATTGCACATACTAGTAATATTTGAAATAATTTCAAGAGGGATTTCAGCCTTTTCAGTATAAGTACATATAAGTCAAAAACCCTGTTCATCCTTTACTATGAAGAAGTTACAAACTTAAAAATGTATGTTTGATTACATGCAAAAAACTTAAATTCTTCTTTCACCATAAATGCTGCAATTATAACAAAGGGCATTAAATGTTTGATCCAGATTTTAGTTACAGTTCTCCATCAAACATGTGCACACACACACACACACACACCACACACACTGCATTTTGAAATTACTGAAATAAACTGTTTATATCTTTGCAGCATCTGAATGATGGCTGACTGGGTGCATTGTAACATATGCTATAGACAGCCTGGAAATAATAGGAAATTTCATCTCACAAATTGTGGACATATTTACTGTGAAGAATGTGTGATTGCTGGTAAGTTATAGTTTTGTTGGTTTAAGAGACTTGATTTATGGACAAAGTATTTAGACTCATGTTAACTGTACTATATGAATTAATAATTTGTATGGTATAAAACTGTTGTGAAATGCTTTTATATAATAATTTAAAATACATATAGCTCTTCAATGTAAATAAAATATCCATCCTTCTTGTCAAAGGAAGGCTGCTGCAATGTTGTAGTTGTTAAAGCATTATGCAACAAACCTCCAGGTTGTGGGTTCACATTCAACTTACCTGTGTTGGTGGGATGGTTCCCTAGACAGTCACTGCTTGGCCATATGTTGTGGGCAAAAAAACATTAACTTAACTGTAAAAGGAAATTTGAGTCATTCAAAGCTGAATTAACTTGCTAACACCAAAACAAATATATAATTTAAATTCAACTGATGATGAAAAATATATGATGATCTAAATTTACACCCCTGAAAGTTCTTTGTTTTTGCGTGTTCATTTGACAATATTATCAGAGTTTGAATAATTGAAGTAGTTTGTTATTATCTATGTATATGGATTGTAAATGTTCTATGTTTTATATACTGATGTGCTTTGAGAGAGAAATGATTAATTGCTGTTCAAATTTGTGTACATTTAAAATGTTGTAATGGTTTGGAAATATTTAAAACTGAAATTGAAAACTCAAGAGTCCAATGCCAGATTCAAATGTCATTGGCTTAACTTTGTTGTTTGGATTTGGCGAGGGGCCTGAATATTTCTCATTGGCTGTTTCGTAATCCATGTAACCTCTGACCCAGCTTAGAGCTGGCAACCCTTTACAAAATTTAAATCAGTTTTTGTTTGGATCTCTGTGAATGTAGTTCACAAAGTGAATTGTTGTAAAAAGTTACTTATGACGTTATTGAAATTGGAAACGTGAATATCACAAATGGATCATTGGTATTCATTAACAATGGATTGTGAATAAAAGGATTGCGATTTATCAAGTCTCAATTGCTGATGTGTGTGTTAGACGGAAGTATGAACTTTAAATGGAGCCCCGGTACATAAAATAATGATACAGGAAAGCAGAATCTCAGGGCTCGTGAAGAGCTCACCTAAAACCCTGATAATACGTAGTTTTAACTTTACTGGAGTAAATACTAATTATCATTATTGTGAAGAACAACAATATCAGATATCTATCATTAATAAACCATATTATATTAAGCTTTTTCCTGAGAAACACTTCGCCATTTTTATATGTAACTGGAAACAAACACTTCCATGCTTAACAGAGTTTTAATATTAATTTAATACATAGATTTTACTGTTGTTTCTCCATGATGATGTCAGATTTATTTTTGGCTTTTTAACATATTTTAGTGCTTGTAACAATCAGGGATAACCTTTAAACCATGATGTATTATAAACTTAAATTTGGAACTTTTTACAGAAATATGATTTATTATCACCATAAATAAAACTAAGATAATAGCTGTGAAATCAAACAATCAGACATCATCCAATGGATAAAGTCACCTGCTCAACACAGTTTGTGATTTGATTCCTGTAGCTAATTCATTAAAGGTGGACTAACAGTAAGGCAATAGAGACACCCTCGATTTGTGTGTGTGTGTGCTTTTGATAGCTATATATTTGTAATAAAAAATTGTTCACTTCTTGAAAAATCATCTCACCACACTTAACTAAAGTCTAATGTACTGAGGTATTGATCCAATAGACATGAGTGTCATAATTTAGTAATAACAGTGATAACGAATTTGTATTTCATAAGAAAGCAGGACTTGCACTTACTGAATGTGAAATGTCTTGTGCTGCACCAAATATTTCATTGGAATTGCAGTTAAGTAATCTTAGAATCTTTACCAAAAGACTGACAGATAGAGAGGTTTTTTTACATCCCTTAAGTTCCAACTGTTCAGTAAATATTGTCTTGAGTAGCTTTTACAAGCACCCAAAGGGTGTTATGTGGTCTTTAGCCAACAAGATCTGCTGTTACTAACCAGGAGATCTACATAAATATGATATCATAGAACTGAAATGAGCGATATTATATGTACAATGGGAATTTAACTGCCTCGTTTAAAAACAATTCCTAATCCATCAGAGGCTGGAAGTTTGTTTACCATTAAGTAATAATAATGACAGAACTGGTTACAGTAAAACCATAATTGATATATCAACTGTAAAAAATAACCTAAAAGTGATAAATAATGGCATATATATTTGTTATAGCCTCGTTATTGACTGTTACCCGGTATGTTATTATTTGCATGTTTGGAATCATATTTAGGCCCAATTCCATTTGGTCAGTACCAATACAATTTTATAGCATATTTATCAATTATTTATATTTTGGGGCAGTTTCAGTTCAACTCTTCATATTAGTTAGCACAGTTTTAAACTATTGAATTACCTACACATATGTAAGTTGCAAGTTATTGATTTGATGAATCTTAATAAGTGGCTTATACTTTCAATAATAGGAACATTGTGCTTCTTATATATTGTGCTCACACTGAAATCTGACAGGTTTTGGTTTTATTTCCAAGTGGAATTTCTTAAGAGTTTAACCAAAAAAGTAAAAAAAAAAACATTTTAAAATTTGAATAAGCAAGCCATTTCGCCTAGGTAACAAATTAATCAAGTAACGCTAACACAGTTATTGATGAAGTTCCTAAATAAATTTTGATTGATTGTATTCTGGCATTCAGTCGTCAACACATTTTTTGTTTTCTTGAAATATGTTTAACCCAGTGATAAACCCAGCCATTTTAGTAATTAAGCTATAGTATTAATCCCACCTTCTTTTCCATAATTGTTTGCTTTAGAATAAAACGTTTTGATCATATTCATTTAAGAACTTAGTCACACACAAAAAAAAACTGTTCACAGTTTACAGTAACATTTTAACTATAAATGTTAACCCTGCCTCAGTGTAACAAACATCCAGTCACTTACAGTTTTAAAACTTAAAATACGACAATATAAAGAAATGCTTGTCAGTTTGTTGTGTCTTTCATAGTGAGTGGTAAGTTCTTTGCTGAATGTCAAGAGTTTACGTCTCCATTTGAGCGATATATCTGTTATAATAGTTACGTTCGCTGGATAAAGTTCATGATTTGTTTGTTTAGATTAACAGGGACAATATAAAGTGTTTAAAAAGGTTTTGAACGTATTTGAAACAATTCATTTTAGTTTACAGAAAAACAATTAATGCAATTAGTAATAAGACAAAAAACTGGATATTAATAGATAATAATTCACCTTAAATACATATTATTTCATCTAAAAGGACATAATTGACATGTTTTAAAAGCCTTTGAATAAATTGAGACTCTTTCAGTGACTGGCAACAGATTTGGTTTAAGAAGCACTTTCTGAGGACCAAATTATCATGACAAGCCACTCAAAAATGTCATTTGATGGGGGAAACACTGTATGCAAAATTCTATCCAACACACACACACACACATATATGCATAAATAACAAACAAACAGTGAGGATGCTCATAATCATAATGGTATGGTAAATGTTTTGTTTGTGATTAAAGTACCCCAGCATCATAAGTTCAAAACTAAATTTTTAAATGTTGCTGTTTTACAATCACTTTTGTACATATGGTAGGCTAAATAAGTTGAGCAGCTTCCAAAGTTAATAAGGCAAAGTGAAAGACAAAACACGCTTCTGATATAGAGTTTGCTTGGGTTTGAACCCAAGGGGCTATATATCTATGACCAAACATGCTACTTGTGAGGCCATGACATCTTCCCAGTTATTGAAATATTAGGTGAGAATGCTATTACCTGAATACTTATTTAGTCAGAATATACCATCTCTTCAAAACTTCAAAAGAAGTTGGGTTTGTTGGGTACTTCTAGGGAAAGTGATAGAGAATTTGGTACATCCTCAGAGAGTTGTTTGGGAAACAGAACTTGTCATCTTGGGATGTGAAGAGGATTGAATAATGATAGTTAGTGGTGTTTGGTTGGCCATAAAATTGATACCATAGCTAAGAGTATGACTCGGAGCTTTGGTTTGTCTGATCAATTCCAATTTCAAATTAATCAGTTCCAGTTTTATTTTGTTTAAATAATCACTTCCAATTCTAGAATCCATCAATTTCAATTCAAGAACAGATTTAATCTCATTCATAATTGTTTAGAATGCTGAACTTAACTAGTGCTAAATTACAAGTGATGTGTGTGTAAATGCTTACAAAATGTGTTTGTGCACTCTTTATTATATAAATATATAAATATCTATGAAAATACACTTACTGGTATGCATAATATAGCTATTGCAAGTCCTAATATTGATGGAAGTTTCTATACGGTTATTTAATACATATATACCTGCATACATAGCATAATAATGAAATCATTGTTATCTCACACCAAGCATGACACATGTTATCACTCAGTTTCCACATGACTGCCACATAGCAGCCATAAAATATGACATAACATAATGTTTATGCATTCACATTTGCATGTATGTACATGTGACACTTATGACCAATAAAATTTAGATTAAAGTTTCATCATTTCAGTTTCATTTCTTGGTTAACCATTATTTGGCTGGAATTGAATAGGTCTCATAGTCTGATAGAAGTCTTTCTGGGTTTTGATTTTATGATGAGAGAATGCTGTGTGCTGTATAATATCACACTACTGGTCCCCCTAATCTGCTAAACACAGTATTGTTCTGTGACTGTTTAATAAAAACTAGGATTAGTTATAAACAAATATATAATTAAAATACATACTTTGATGGCACTTTAGTACTTATATTTTACGATTTTTAGTTTTAATGTGAGATAAGAGTGTCTTTTAGGTCATGAAATTTGATTCGTAGTATTTCCTATTAATCCATGATAATTACCAGTATTTCTTGCCATTCAAGGAAATCTGTAGTTATTTTGTATATGTAGTATATGTAGTAACTGACCATATGTAGCCACTTCCCTGTGGGCATGACATATTTATTGTGTATGAAAAACGAATTAGCTGGGCCTCATGGTGATGACCAGCCCAGACACATGTAAAGGTCTATGAATATATGTATAGATATGTACAGGTGTAGAAATTTTATATTTAGATCGATGTATGTATATTTTTATTTATGTATAGATTTATCGAGGTATAAGTCTCAACGGATATTTAGATATTGATGTTCTCAGCCAGTGCCACTATGTGTATCCCAAAACACACACATACACACCCATACACACACAGTGTGTGTGTGTTCAGACATACACACACAAAGGGTGTTTGTGTTCTGAACCAGTAATTAACTGAGTAAACAATATTTTATTGGGAAAAACCATATTTACTAGTAGGTTAAGACAGCAGTTTAATCACCCCAACTAAATAACAAGAGAACTTATATTGCCTGTCTGACTATTAAATAGTAAACAACAGATTGCCCACATGGCTAGTCTGGCCAAAATAAAGTAAATCACAAACTATTTGCCTCAGAAGGAGACAGAAAACAATGCTAAAAGACATCAAGAGGGAACTGGACCCATAGCTCAATGATTAAAGCACTGCACTGCAGGTAGACGGTTCAAATGTGACAGATATCCGTGTCTGTGGGATTTGTTTCCCTCAGAATTAACCCCTCGGTCATTATGTCACTAGTGTGACCAGTGCTGAGGCAAAATAACTTAACTCATCAACAACAACTAAAAGACTGCAAGACACAGATAGTCAGCCTTACCAAAAAAGGCAGGTTGTCTGTCTAGCCAAAAGACTCAGCCACATGTCTGCCTTACCAGAAGATAGCAAACTACAGTTTTGCAACCTTCCTAAGTAACAGCAAGACACAGGTAGTCAACTTTGCCAAAAAATAGCTGTCTAGTAAATAAACTGAGCCATATGTTGTCGACCTTGACAATTGAAAGCAAGACAGTGAGGTAGTCAATTTTTCCCAAAGATACCAAGCTACAGGTTTTCTGTCCAACCACAAAACTGACACAGTTGCCTACATTGTCAGATTACAGCAAACCACAGATCGTTCGCTATAAAATATTAATCTAGAGTGAGTCAATGATGCTAAAGATATTTAATTATAATTTAAATGGTGCTTTTAAATCAATGATATATTATGGTCTAAGAAAATGTTGGAAATTTATTTATTTCTGTATTGTTTTGTGAATTGATATACCAGTATGTATTTATTTTATGACATCACCCATGGGCATGGCCATGGTGCTTCAATATTCTTGGCTGTATTATATATATACCGTAGGTCCCGGCCATTAAGCCGAGACTTTGTGTCAACATTTTGACCTTTATTTTGGGGGGTCGGCTTAATGGCCGGTGCTATTTCAGTGAAAATAGAAGTGAAACAAGTTGATGATAATTATACATGGCTTTATAATGAAAATCAATATTTATATGTAGAATTATGGATAAATGTTGTTTGACTCAGTAGCGCATTTCACGAAGGCAGCGCCGCCGGTGACAAGACAACTCGTACCCAAGACATCCCTTACCCAAGAGCGTCGTATCTCATTCGTTTGGCGGCATAGACGTTAGGTGCCCCCATATACATATTTGGTCTGGGCATATTTATATTAATAATTGGATAATTACTGATTCATTTATTTATTTTCAATAGAGAGTTATAGTTACTAACTGACCTCATATACGGGTAATTTACAATTACATTGTGATTGTCTTGGTTACTGCCCGCGTTAGTGAACAAAACTTACTGTCCAAGACTCAGTAGTAATTGACAATATGTCTAATTACTTCTAAGCCATTGACTTCCTATACGGTTCATTGAATGTTTAATCACGCCGTTAATTTAAGTTTGAGGTCCCAAGTATGCGCTAACAGTTTGCGTAAACGATGGTTATAATTTGCCTTGATCTATTGACACTATACAAAACCCATTGCCATTTGGTATGAATATCGAATTATGAAACAAAATTAATTTCTGTGTTCAAAACGTCACCTGGCCCTGGGCTGGAAATACTACAAGGGAAAAGTTCAGACTTTTATGTCGGCTTATTGGACGGTAACACCCTAAATCATGATATTTTAGGCATAAAAACCGTCCTCGGCTTAATGGTCGGGTCGCCTTAATGGCCGTGACCTACGTATATATATATATATATATATATATTGGTTGGTCCCAATAACATTATTCAGGGGGGGGGGAAATTGTCCCTATTATTTCAATTCCTAGTTGCAACAAAACACAGGAAAGGAGTTGTATTCCAAAAGCAGAACCACAGAAAATGTGTAATATAGATCCAGAAAAGCACTTGAAGCACAATTGTCACCAACATCGAACGTTTCCCAAAAAGGTCAATTGGTATAAAAGTAGAGGATTACTTCAGGGCAAATGCTAGCACCAAATGAAAGATACTTTTTTGTTGAATAATATTTGGAAATATATTCTTTTTGGTAAATAAATTTAATATCAATGTGTGTATTACCGGTAGTTATAATTCATATGAAGGAAAGTAATTGTACTTTCTGGACAGTACACTGTGATGGAGTGGGACAGAATACCACCTCAATCATTCAGAATGTGGCCTTCAGCTATATTGCATATTTTCTGTTTTGGTAATACATTAAGTTTTCACTCATACATGAGCACAAATGGGGCCATAAAACATCAACATTTTATTTCACCTAGCCTATTATTTCTTTCATAGATGTAAGTCCTTTCAGATTTAAATGGTACTGTTCGGGATGGCTTGAGAATGCTGATGTTAACCAGAGGAATACTATTAAAATGTTTACAGATGACCAGAAAAAGTAAACAAATTGTAAAATTTTGCGTTTAAAAGTGCTTAGAAGATCTCACATTCGCTAAATAATGAATATAACCCTGGATTATATAATAGCATTATACCAAATAATATATTAACAGATCCTGTCTGATCACCACAAGCAAATTACTTGATTGGTGGTGCTAAACAA
>JAODUP010000037.1:532500-655000 GCA_025642065.1 Paralvinella palmiformis | reverse complement strand
TAACAGAAGGTGTTGTTAGTCGGGTATTGGCGGCGGGGTGAGAATATATTAGGCTGGTGGGTGCTTGGTTTGTTGGTGGATGGATGAGTGAGTGAGTCAGTCAGTCACTCATCATCTTGCTGGTTGACTGACTGGCTGACTTTCTAATTCATTGAAAGGGAATGAACAAATCAGTCATGACTGATAATCTGACTGGCTGGTGATAAATTGATTGACTGGCTTATGTGACTAAAATCTGGATATGTACAGTCTCTCTCTCACACACACACACACACATACACACACACACACACACACACAATATTTATCAAGGGCGCCTCCATGGTCTAGCGGTAGCGTGCTGGGCCACAGATCACTACCACCCGTATTCGTATTCGAATCCCGGCGTGGGCATATCTGAAGGTTGTTTCGTCTTTCACTTCGTCTCATTACCTTTGGAAGTCGCTCGGCCCATTTAGCCTACCCTGTGCACAAAAGTGGCCGTAAAACATCAATCATCATCATCATCATCACCAATATTTATCAAGGTTGTATCAGTGGTTTAAATCAAGAAACCCGATAAATTCAACGGAATATAATCACAAACCTTAAATGTATCTTAAATCACTTCATAGCAATTATACCTTAATAAATGTAAGCTTCTTAAAGGAAGCAACAAACATAATGACAAACTTGTCCACTTCTTATACACAGCACCTCATACTGAAGTGGTAGACAGAGATAAGTGGTAGACTTATAACAATTGTAATGCACGTATCATCAGTTCATGTAACACGTGTACATTTTCAGATGATATAATTATAACACACATTTACCTTAATAAGTGTATCATAATAACAGTAAAGAATTATTTAAACACATATATTATTTTGTTATCTCTGTATGGTTCTTCTTTTGTTAAATTACAATAACCTTCAACAGTAATTTATTGAAATAGATGCCCTGTTATATACCTAGGTTCTATCTGTTTGTCTGTCTCTGTCTATCAGTGTGTGTCCATTTGTCATGTCTCATATTCTTTAAATCCGTCCATCCAGTCATTCACCTATCAGTCAGCCCACATCACCACAGCTATCTGTCACAGGATACTGTCAGCTTGATTATCACACTGACAGCTTATTAACCCAGATATTCATTTATCACAAAATAATCAATTTCCTATGTATAACTCCCCCCCCCCCCCCCGGGTGATTGAAACAGTTTTTATCTATTCCACTCACCGTGGTGTGAAGTACTCCTTGTTGAAATGACATAGCTATCCATCATAGAATGTGTCCAGTAATGTTTGCTGTCTTGTTCGTGTTTCCCTTCTGACTTCAGTTATGTATAGGGAGGGCTGAGAATGTTTATGCTGCCATATCACGCTGTCTCCATAAGGTAAATGATCCATAATTCGCTTCATCTCTAAATGGTTTTGGGCTACTGGGTATTGGCAACTCATAAAGTGAGGCTCATACAGTCTCTCTGACTCTCTTGCTCACACACACACACACACACACACACACACACACACACACACACACACACACACACACACACACACACACACACACACACACACAGAGAGAGAGAGAGAGAGAGAGAGAGATGTGCTGTTTGTCAAAAGGTTATTGCAGAATTTGTAATTTAGTTTTATTCAGTTTATGCATTTAGATTCTATCACTGAGGTCACGAGGTATAAGTTATGGATTGAACAGTATCAAGAGTCTACAGTTTAGAAATACAGATAAAAATATTTTAAATATGGATTCAAATAAAAGCTATATTTTAAAGTTTTTTTGGGGTGAAACCATTTGATTCTTGAATTTTAAAATGAGATATAGTACCATATATAAAACAATAACTCAGAATAAGTATGAAGTCAAATTAAAGTTCACAGATTTCTTAAAAATAGGTATGTTTTAGCAAAAATGTATTACTTGGTAACACCATTCAAATAGACTATTATGGAAGCAAATCTTCAGAGACACTGTTGGTATGTTTTACGTTACATAATATGCTGTACCAATTAAAGTGTTATGTTCATTTCCTTTTCCCAGCTTAATTGGTTGGTCCATCAATACAGGGGCTATTTTAAGAAAAGAGCTAAATAATGTATTTGATACTTATGGCAAAATTTGGGGGGGTTGTTGTTATTAGAAAAAGAGGCTTTTAAGGGATAAAAGAATAAAGCTTGTTCTCAAATCATATATATATATATATATATATATATGTGTGTGTGTGTGTGTGTGTGTGTGTGTGCATGTGTGTGTAATACTAAAAATAAATTTAGGTTTAAGCAAGGCATATTATTACACATCCAACATAAATTCATTTCAACAGCATTTAACATCAGAAACAAACATGTCAGATAGAGAGATGGATGGAATAACCACATCAGAATAAATAAGGCAATCATGACTTACCAATCATATTGATTGCTATGTAAATGACCAAATACAAAAGTTAAAAACATCCTTTGACCTCTTGCTTCTTTTTTCTTATTTGACTACAGGGAACCAGTAGTGACAATTGTATAGCAACAACAATAACAGCAAGATCTGCTTTATGATATTATACCACATGAAATGCCATTTAATTTTTATTTTATTTTGCAACCACTTTTATGCACATGAAACATCCATCACATGGAGCTGGGTTGGGATTTAAACCCTGATGCTAGAGGTGTGTAGCCAGCTGCAGAAATAGGGGTGCCTCCGTGGTCTAGCGGTAGCGTGCTGGACCACAGATCACTACCACCCGTGTTCGAATCCGGCGTGGGCATATCTGAAGGTTGTTTCGTCTTTCACTTCGTCTCATTACCTTTGGAAGTCGCTCGGCCCATTTAGCCTACCTTGTGCACAAAAGTGGCCGTAAAACATCAATCATCATCATCACCAACTGCACAAATATAAGTTAGACAGTGTGGATATCTTTAAATAATATATCTTATGAATTGTTTTTCATAAGATAAACAGAGAATGACCTACTGGTATTATTTGTCATCCACTAACTTCAGATGGTATCAATACACAAAACTCTTCCTCATCACTGCCATATTCCAGTATAAACAACTAGATAAAATTGGGAACATATAACTCATTCCATCTAAGTATCAGTAGTAGGTTTTGTATAAAGAAGCCCGTAAATGGGGGCATACTTTTCATTATATATGTCTGTTTGAATAATGTATTGTAAGATAATTAATTACCAGTTCAAAAATTTGTGTTCTCCCAACAAATCATGAAAAGGTCGAGAAATCACTGTATTTCCCCATTTATTACACAAGTTAAAAATCTGTTGTGATGGTAAATAAGAATTTCATTTCTTTTTACAAGTGTACAAGCTGAAAATGCTTGATTTTGTCCTTCTGACTTCTCTGAGGATTTGCTGGCTAATTGATGGTGAGATAATGTTCCATGTTACCTCTATTGTCAAGCTTAAGTGGCATGTGATTTTCACTGGACACATTGATTTTTTTTGCCATAGTACACCTAGTTTGTTAAATGATTTTTGCTGCTGTGCTGTTATGGCTGGCTGATGTGTCTAGATTCTTTATTTTAAGAGTGACACAGACACAATGATGATTGATATATATATATGTCTATGCATGATCTACATATTGTCTATTTTTCTGTCTATATGTACCTGCTAATGTGCTTGCAAGGACATTCATGTGTTTTTTACATGTGTGTGTGTGTATGTGTGTGTCACACAAAGAAACACATCTATAGACACAAATTCCTTCCTCCATTTTGTCACTCACTCACTCATTCACTCACTGAGTCCTTATTTAAAGTGAAGCATTGTTTCTCTTCAGTACAATAGACAGTCTTCTGTGACAGCTAGAGCACAAAAGGCTCTTGAACAAATTAGAAACCAAGAAAGGTGAGCTTATACATATATATATATATATATATATATATATATATATATATATATATATATATATATATATATACAATATATATATATATATATATATATATATATATATATATATATACAACAGACAAAATGTGCCAGTTGATTCGGTTTCTGTTTGGTTCATTCAGAAGCTGAAGCCAACAATAACATGTTTCTGGTATCTACAGGGAGATGATAATACTGAAGGAAGAGAACTCATACTTGAAGCAATTACTTATGGGAAAGGTAAAACAATGACAATAAGCAGCCATCATAAATAGGGTGCCTCCATTGTCTCACTGGTAATGTTGTCAGCCACAAATCTTTACCACCTGAGTTCAAATTTTGACATGGGCACGTCAGAAGGGAGTTTTCAGCTCTCTCATTGCCTCATTCATTACCTTTGGAGATAACTTGACCCATTTTGCCTATCATATACACAAAAGTGGCCATAAAACATCTTCCATTAAACACCCTTCTTACGATGTAATAATTTTTTTTCATTTATTTATGTTTGTTGCAATGCTTTGGAAAATAACTGTCTATGTCAAACTTGTAATATTGTTATTATTAATGATGTCGTTTTCTTCTAGGCTGGCATTGGTGTCAGGTTTGTTTTACCTGTACTATGTTTGTTCTATTTACATGATGTTTGTTTCAGTTAATATTTGTTGCCCTGTTAGTACACACCCAGTCCATATTTAGGACAAATATAACACAGCCCGTAAAACCAGTTCCGTTTACATTGTGTAATTGAATGTATTTTGTTGGAACCTTTTTTTTGTGATAATATTACAACAACTAAGAAAACGTACCTCGTGTAACATATTACTATAATCCCTGATAGAAAATTATGTTTAGACACATTAATAACATTACATACTTGTTTTTGATCGCAACTTTAAAATGGTTTGTCAGTTTCCTGTTAAAATAACAGCATTTAATATATCAGTATGAGTCAGGAGTGTTTGTGTGTAGGATCATCTCTAAGAAGTTGTTCATACTAAAGTTGCCAGATGTACACTTGAGCCTTTTAAGCCACAGGAACATAGATAAGCTGAACCCTGTAAAACTTATATAAAGCCTTATTGTTGATTTAGAAACTGTATGTAATAAATATATCATCAATATGAGATAACAATGTGTGATTTTGCTTTATACATATTTGCTTAAATCAATTCTATTATATATATTTGATGTGTATCAGTCACAATTTATGCATATACAGAATAGGTTTATTAGTGGAACACCAATATATGTTTCTAGAAGTTACTATATTTTCAGACAGAATTTTGTTATTCTTGTGAGCAAAAAATGGATGTGAATCAAAGTTTTCAACGCAGTATATTGGTAATCAGTATAAATAACCATTCACCTACAGATTTATACTACCTGATGTGTTGCTATTTTTAATATTTAGGCCGTCCTGTCTTCATGTGACAGATAATAATGTATTTCTTACTGCACAATAAAATATCTGCCAACAATGTCAGGCAACAGTGGTGACAGGCCGGTTAATTGGCAATGCAGGATATTTGCACCAATTCAAAAATATGACCATGGAAACCAAGAGAGCATATCCTGTTATTAGCTTAAATGAAATGAATTTCTTCAATTAATGGGATATGTTTGGACAAGAAACACAAGATAGATCTAAAATTGGATGTTAATAAAATGTGGGCAGTAAACCAACAATTAGCTAAATGTTGATGCATCATTCACAAATATACTGGGAGTTGGTTACATAAACGGAAGCCATTTGGTAACAGTGAATTAATAGAGAACCATCTACTAATGTGACGTGGAATAGTTTTGGTGCTCCTGTAGTTTGTTGGTTTTAAAAACCACTCGCTCACCTTTTTCATGAATTAACTACGGTCTTACCAGATATTATCGTATTATTGTTTAAATTTTAATAATTAATTATAAACTAATAATTCTGTTGTTGAAGCCTTTAGTTGTCGTTGATATTATTTATCCATTCCATCTTAGACCACCTCGGCAAGGTCACCTTAATGAATGTGAGGCAATAACATTAAATCATGTTTAACCTAACAATAGTAATATTCCATATGTTGTGTGGATCTCTAGCTAGCATTCTAATGTATTTGACTTCTTTAAGAAAATTGAAAATTCCATGTACACAAGTGTAACTTGACACACACACACATACAATGTGCATGCACATACACACTCTCAGCCAAAACTGATGAGTTTTTGTCTAGTATTTTAAAATAATATTTGTTTACAACAAAATTTGTATAGATAGTGTGTGTTATATTATCTGTATGTTTTGCCGTGTTTTATACATATTTTATTTCTCCAGAACTCCACGTCCTTCAAGATCTTGTGGAGGTAAGTGTGTATAAACATAAATTCATTACTGATTTTTTTTTCTTTAAATAAACTGAATTCTGTTGTTTATCTAATTAAAACTTTTTCCTAATGGACTTACATTTGCATTCTTCAGGCACACCAACATCACATAGTTCACCAATGATATGTTCTCAGTTAAACAAAATGTAAGTTGTGATGAATTCTGGATTATCGACCAATAGTACGTCCCCTGAATTTTTGCTTTCACTTTCCAGTTAATGGACGTCTTTTTAACTTAAGCTTAAAATGTTAAGATGAATATTTACCACAGAGAAGTTTTTGTTTGCTTTCCAGGATTATCAGCCAACAAGGACAGGTTGCCCCAGGTGTAAGTAGGTTATAGTTTGAGAATGTGTTCAGATCCATAATCTGGATGCCACATTCAATTTATGAAAAATATTACTTGGAGATACATCTCATTGTCTGTTTAGATTTATTGATCAGTGTCTAAAATGGGCTCTTCCTCTGTGCTTGTTAAGAACATCAATAGCCTTCAAACATGACATAGAATTGATTAGTACTCAGGAGAAACAAAATAGACCACACCTCTGTACTTTTTGACACCAAAAGAGTGACTGGATAGCATTATTCAAACTTCTTCTGCTCACTTCTTTAATATCAAATATTGATTTCTGTGTGGAGTCATGCTGATATGGTGACCATGATAAAACATTAATTCAGTTATTAAGGGTTTAAAATGTTATTTTTTGCTATTACATGCTGTTGTCATTATTATTCTGTATCATTATTATTAGCTAATACTTATATATTTTTATTTATCTAATATCATATTGTTTGGATAGCAAGCTCTGTTATTTATATTTAAACCATTTTTATACCACTTTCCTTACTCAGATCAATGTTGGTACACAGCTTCTTAATTCAAGTCCCAAACCAGATTTTTTGTTCATTCGAACCAGATCATTTTTTTACATCTGAGTACCTTCAGTGCATTTATCATGATAAGACACATGCAGGTGTGTGGAAGGGGTACCTCAATGACCTAATGACACTGTGCAGTTGGCTGTAGACTTCCAGAACCTAGTTACAAATCCGAGTCTAGCTATATGTCTGAAGGGTGTTTCATCTTTCACTTCACTTAATTACCTTCGGAGGTTTCTTGGCTGATTTGGCCAACTGTATGCATAGAATTAGTTACAAAACAACAACATTTCACATTTGATTTGTTCTCAGCTATCAACCATTGTTAGTGTGTATATCCTAAGTATTTCATGTTGATTTCTGGGATTTTTTTTGCAGCGAAGTCTTGTAGCTACAGATCCATCTAGAGTTCCTTTAAGGATTGGTGTCAAGACACCTCCCACACAATCAGGTCAGTCTGATCTTAAGAGTACTTCCTCATGTTACGGTCCTTAAACCTTATTTAAATTAGCATGGTTAACGTGTATATGTGTGTGTGTGTGTGTTGTGTGTGTGTGTGTGTGTGTGTGTGTTTGTTAAATGTTAGGTTTATTTACTGTTTCAAGTATGGAGCACCTTAAAACAACTTTTATTGGTATTATAATAATTATTATAATTATTAATATGATTATATATAAATCTGAGATTGACAATGTCTGCTGACACTGGTGCTAATATCATTGTTCTAAAATGTCTTAAATGTTAAGATAAATCAACCTGTATCATAATGGCCCAGTCATTTAATTGTGGATTTACCTAAGTATCTCAGACAGGGGTGCTTCGCTTCATGGTGTATCTCAGTAACATGAAATTGACAAGTCATGTTCTCATGCACAAGTACATTAGCAACACAAAGTGGTGTAGAATAATTGCTTATATATTCTACCAATGCTTGATTATATGGCAACTAACAGAATTTGCCTGCCTGATATAACTCCATGAATACACTTTATGGCAGTTTCAGAAACACACAATCAGAGCTATCTACCCACATGTGACATACAATGAAACCCATGGTTGTTCTTAATTTAGATTTCTTTAAAACAGGAGGGGGATGTCCCTTAAACATGACTAATACAAAATTGCTTCATAATTTGTTACTTTTGGATTTTTGTTGATGCTTGTATTATTCCTTTACAAGAGTAGAATACATGCTTCTGTCATTTCCATAAATTTTTACCTTTTTTCTGTAAATCAGCATTTATGTTTTAAGTTTATTAGTAAATATATTTTGATCCTATCAAATCCTCTAATTGCCATATAGAGTCCCACCATTAAGACAGTCATTAATATAATTAAAAAATATGTTTTACATGTGCAGTTTGACGATCATTAAACAAAAACAGACTGCATGACTTTTTGTGGTCAGACACTGAAACATTATTGTAAGAGACAAACTGTTTTAAATCTACAGAGTCTGAACCTTGGTATACATCCATCTAAAATCTAGTGAACTCACAGTATTTCTATTCCTAGGTTTATCTCGTGTTCAATCACCAAAAGGGTAAGCTGTTTATTGTTTAAAACTCATTAAGAATGGAATTTAGAAATATCTTCTCACATTACAGCTCTAGTTAACTTTGGCACTTTGATGGCAAAATACAATTTATTATTGTGTAATTTGCAGAAGAGTGCAGTAAGCTTCGATATTGGTTTTTAAGCAGGACTGATTATGCAGTGTTTATCACAGCACATTTTGTAATGCTTGTTTTATATAAATATTTTCAAAATTAAACAATTTCAGACAATTTACATTACTGGTATTGTAACACTACTAGAATTAATATCTGCTAATATCTTTAATCTTATTTTATTCCATTTAGGCAAGGAAGGTACAGTTGTTCTCCTATGGATATAACTCCAGGAATGTCCAGGTACCTTGATGCTATTAACTATGTAAATGCTAATAGGTACACTTATATAATTATGGCTTAGAAGTGTAATAGTATTTAATGAAGATAGTGGGTTAAAGTGACTGGTTTTAAACCATAACCAATAATTATCTGTAGTTTAAATAAAAGCAATGAAAAGCAATGAAAGAGATTTGGCTAATGATGAGCGCAATAATAATTTTATTATGTAGATGTAGTAGTAGTAGTAGTACCAACAGTATATTGGTTGTGTCTACAAGTAATAGGATGCAATCAATCTCTCCTGTTACAGATCCTGTCCACCACTACCAGCCACTTGTATGCCAATAACACCAAATGTACCAGTGACACCAAACTATGTGACATCATGCTCACCTGCTACATTAGGTAAAGTGATTTAAATACTTGTTACAATACCCTACCTCAGCACACACATTATGATAAACGCTTCTTTCAGCCATGTTTTCCTAATTCTTAGCTTTCTGTCTTTCTGTTTTTTTAAAATGTGTTTTACAACCAAGCATTGTCATATGCCGGAACTATTTTTCTGTTTCTCTTTCTTGAAGTAAAATGTTGTGTGGTTTATTTCATGTGAACTGTTTATATTTATCAGACTTTCACATTGTTTTGCTTCTGGATACACTCTGGGCACAGTGGGTGGAAAACTGCATTGCAAATCTCGAGGTTGTGGGTTTGAATCTGATTTATACCTTTGTTCGTACAATGTTTCCCAAAGGAGTCAAATAAATCACTCATAGTTTTGCTTTCCATTCAGAACGTATAGGAATTGTAAAATATGCTTGAATTACATATTTTAATTGGCATTCTTAAAGTTTTTTTCTTGTATATTTTTGATAACCTGCTTCTTCAGTCAAATAAGCCGGAGAGTATTTGACGTTACTGCTCCCGTTGTTGTGTATAATAGCAAACTGTCTAGTCTATGTTACACTGAATACAAATTATTTTATAGAAACATAATGGAATAATCTGATGATAATGATAACTTCATATAATTAATACACATCGTTCCAAATAGGTACACAATTAATGAGACTAAACATGGCAGTTTAGACTTAGAATAATATAGGAAGATATCTATTCAAGAATGTTATTGAAAATGTATGGAAAAAAGATAGCTTACATAAATGTGTTGTTTCTTCAATAAAGCAAATAATCAGGGTGTCTTATATATCAAGCAAGATATTGGCTGCATTTCCCTGGTTATCACGACTTGATACTGAATTGTGGATTTGTTATGAATACAAATACTAACCAATCTTTAATAGAGATTGGCGAGGACCATTTTAATACATTAATTCTCATACTTTTTCCTTGTTAGTCTAACCAATAAATAGGTGGTCTTTTATCATATTTTATATACAGTTTCAACATTGCTTTAATGCTAAATTATAATTTGAAGAAGTGGTTGTGCAAAAATAATTATTAATGGTATGTAAAATGATCTACAAAATAAATAGCAAATCATGTTTTTTTTTAAATATTCATTAAAATTATCTGTTTGGACAACATATTATTGTTGTAACTTGGAAATGGAAAACATTTGATATAAGATATTAATTAGCTGTGGAAGGAGCAGGGAACAATTTTTAAATTGTAATTGTAACAGATTAATAAACAACAAAGCACAATATCATCTTCATGTATATAATCTCCTTTGTACTGCTCCTGTGTGACTCATCAGATTAAACCATAACAGATATACACACATCACTCAGCTGTTAGATATTTGCTAATGAATAATAATTAAATTATGTGAGTCGAGATTCATGTTCACCAAGGTAGCATGATTATGTTTAAATAGTCAACCTAGATCTGAATAATATGACTTCAAGTTAGAATGTTGTATATATACAAACATACATACATGTGAATGGTGTGGAAATTGACTGGTTTTATGTCCATATTTTTCTCAGGCATCTTGAAAATGTCTTGTTATCTGTACGTTTTTGAATGGTTTAAGATTTATCCATATATGTGCATGCTGTTTTGTGACTTAATCAACTGTTATTTTAGGCATGTCTGGCCGGAGACATGTTAACACACATACTGCCACCGTGCAGATGCCAAAAGATAGCTTACTTTTTCGGAATTAGTGAAATAGAATGTTAGCCTAACTAAATAGCACTTGGAAAAGGTTAGTGTTCTGTGTCTATGTGAGATAATTAAACAGATATTCAGTAATGTTTTAATCTTAGACTTAGAGAAGTTTATAACTAGTAAATTATTCCACCTAATCAAAGATAGTATTTATATTTACTGTTTATTAGATCTCTATTGTATTTTCTTTCAGATTATCCATAAAACTAGTAAAGGAACAAATCTGATGTTCTGTGTAGACAGTTTGTATACAGAGTTTTGGTTTGATGATATGTTAATATTTAGTCTGTACTGATTAATATAATGTTTACCACCCAACTCCTAACACACACACACACGCACACACACACACACACACACACACACACACACACACACACACACACACACACAAATTGGGAACATTCACCAATAAAACCTAATTTTCACCTATGACATTTTTTTAACTCTACAAAACAAGGCTTCTGTTCTGTGTTTAATAGATTTAGAGAGAGAGAGAGAGAGAGTGTGTGTGTGTGTGTGTGTGTGTGTGTGTGCATGCATGCATACATACATGTGTGTGTGATTAATACAGCAATGTTTATTAATTCTACTGAGTAAATAACAGGTATTATCTTATATATTGTGTAAGTGCATCGGTGTAAATACAAATGTGTAGATTGTAGTCTGTATACTTTAGGTGTCATGTTCAAGACTTTCAGGTTGATGCTGTTACAATCATCAGACATGGGGTCAATTCCATTTTGTCAATTCCAATTCCACTCAATTCCATTTGGTCAATTCCATATCAAATTTATCAAATCCAATTCCGAATGTATCCGAGTACCTACTCCAAGTATTCATTACATTCTATGTAGAATTAGGAAGAAATATTTCTGAATTAAAAAATTAAATGGTAAATTAATTTGCGGATTTAATTTGTTTGTAGGAAACTTCAATTCCAATTCAAAATTTATCAATTCCAATTCCATTTTTAAAAATAATCAATTCCTATTACAAAATTGGAATAGACCATCAATCTGACAATAATACAACACTTGCTGATATTAATAATAATTTTGATGTATTGATGCTGTAGTAATTGTTACTACTTACAAAAGGTTCTCAGTATATTTACTATTATTTTTTAACATGCATCATCTACATCTACTTTAGTCATACCAATCATATGATGCACTTATTTTGAACATTTGCTGCTGCTTGATGGAAGTAAAATGTGACAAAACAAACAGTATATAAAATTGAAAGGTAGAATGATATAATAAGTGCACAGCTCCTTCATCACCTGCATCTGTATGTTGCAGTAGATATTTATTAAATTTGACTAGAATTATTATTTACAGCAAGAGAATAATTACATAAATATACAGCATTTAAAATATTTGGTTTTATGCTCTGTTTTTTTTGCTAAGATAATGAAACAGATACTTTAAGTATTGCATTTTTTTAAAACCTTTATAGATTGATTATTCAAATAAGGTTGCTGTAATTTTATAGTAAACATGTCCATCGTATTTGACAGAAGGATACAGAGTAATATTAGGCAATGAAGATAATAGTAATAAACATAGAATACTGTTCTTGTATTATTATTTATGGATTTTAATATTTATGTATTTTTGACTGGCGAAGCTCTACCAGAATGTATCTTAGCCTAAGACCCCTAGCAGTAGACCAAATCCTAGTTCATTGTAGAGATTATTATTACCATGTTCTGATTTATAAATATCTGTTAGAAAATATATCTCATTTGCAAATTTATAAGAGAAGCAATTTTCCTTCTTTTGAACCCCCCCCCCCATAATCTTAGTTCATTTGTGTTATTTGCAAGAAAAACTTTCTTCAACTATGCTACCTACCATAAAGTAATATAACTGACATAGGTTTGATAATTCAAGTTTATGTCAAGTTGAATTATTTAACCTTAGTACTGGTATTACCTGACACATATGGTCAAAGGGCCATTCCATAAGGAAGCAAATCCCACAAACACAGGTATGAGGCAGATTTAAAATCACAAGTTCGAAGTTTGCAGAGCAGTTCACTATCAGAGCACCCGTCTAACATTTTAAGTAAACAAATTTTTTTAAAATTAATTTAGGTAACTAAATATACACTATTGTAATATTTATATACAAGGTTCACATTCCAGTCTTACCTTAGATGCTCTCATTGGCTAATTGATAGCATGGTTGCCCACAGCCCTCTACCACCCAAGTTCAAATCCTGGCATGGCTATTTCTGAAGGGTATTTCATTTTTTACTTCACCGGATGTCTCATGGCTGACATAATATGCAGTACATAAGGAGTGTATAGATAGCAGGATAAATATGGCTGTAGCTTATTCATGGTTATATTTATCTATATCCATTCTTCAAGTCCTTATGACTTCTTTTTCTCCTTAATAAACAACAAACATAAACATATAAATTTTATTTGTCTTAATCATCTCATGATATATTCATGAAGACAAGAATATATAATAATATATTATATATCTCCAAGTACATACATGAATTCTGAATTAAAATGTTCATATCATCCACCTTAGTTATTTTTAATGGAGAAATGACGAAAAAAATGTTATTCATCATGCAGTAATATTTCTCTATAGAGAACAGTTTTCCTCAGTCCCAAAAGATGCTCCCAGTAGAGGGGCTATCTCGGAATTGCCTATGTACAAGAAAGTCTTACATTAATAGATAATCATTTTATTTACATTTATTATAAAACAA
The DNA here is from genome assembly GCA_025642065.1 of Paralvinella palmiformis. Lineage (NCBI taxonomy): Eukaryota > Metazoa > Annelida > Polychaeta > Terebellida > Alvinellidae > Paralvinella > Paralvinella palmiformis. The sequence continues at coordinate 641,093 of JAODUP010000037.1, read as the reverse complement.
TTATCATAACATTCATAATATACTTACAAATAAAACACATAACATCATGAAATAATGTTTACCAGTAACTATATATGTATTTCTAAGCAGTTAGGAAATACACATACAGTTCATAAGTAGAATGTACTTGTAATGAATGATTACAATAAGAAAAGTCTGTAAGACAACTTTGTTTCTTGGTGAGGCATTTCTCTATATGCCAGTAGACATGTTGAAGATTTTTACAGAAAAAGATCAATAATAATTCTGCAGGAACAGGCCAAGAGCAAAAGCTAACTGAAGTAAAATATGTTACTGGCCATAATTTATATCATCTTGTGAGTCACATCTTATAAAAACAAACTTTCTTGAATAAACATACAAGAAGCAAATGATGATAAGACAGGTTTGGAGGTAATATCTGACTTCTTTTTCTGATAACATGACCTTCCTGTTTTCTAAGACTCTAAATCTTGGAATAACCATACATTACGGTACATGCAAGTACTGTTCATTTGCATTTAAAAAAAATTAGTAAACAAAATTCTATGTTCCCTACCTAGGGGTTCAAATCAATGATCAAGTGATATTTGGGACTAGGGGTGTTATTTCTATAGGGGTAGGCTTCAATGATAAAGCAGTGGAGAAAATTTGGGATTTTGGTGTTCCCTTGCAACGAGGTGTTCCTTTTAAAAGGGTGTTCACTAAGAGAGGTTTTATTGTATGTGTGTATGTATATATATATATATATATATATATATATATGATAGAATTTGAACCCTGATACTGAAGGAAGTATGTGATTAATTGTAATACTCTACTTATCTGTGCTGCAGTGACATATGGAGAGGATGTATGGGGTGAGGTGATTACTGTAAACTGACACTTGGAAATGAGGCTCCAACACCTACAACTTAAATAGCCATTTATATAGGAATTAGTGTGCTATGGTGGTGACAATTTTCAACAGGGACTAGCTACAGCAGCATATTCTTGACATTATAATTGATACAAAGCAATATATGTATGCAGTTTTTGCCAGTGAATGAAGATTATTTATTTGGATGGTTAATCGGAAATACCACTTTACACCAACGTCTTTACAAAATAATAGCAATAACCAGTTGGAATGTTAAGTTTTAAATTATCTTTACATATTATTACTCTATGCCCACACAAAGTCCATTTTGGGTGTCCCTAACAGAAGCCAAAGTTCATGTTGGCCTAGCTCTCTGGGTCACTGACGCATTCAAGTTTGCCAAAGTTGTTTTGCTTTGTTTTGGTTTTCCGAGACTATATATACTGGTATATAGTTTCAAAATATTCCATTTTAGATTTGCAAAACTGAATTTAGTCTATATACTATGATTCTTCACCTGATCTTCTGAATCCCTTTCAGAGATCATGTGAAGAATATCTCTAACCAATCAAAGGGTCAGTTTGTTGTTTCACAAGTATTACAGGTGCTATTCCATCTTTAACAGACATAAATTTACTTTTGAAAAACAACGATGCCTCATCAACCAAATTACAATCAAAAACATAATTCCAGATAGTTTCAGCTAACTGCAGATTGTGTGTTTGCTTAATAGAATGTCTTAGTGATCTCAATTTTACACTGTTATTTCTCTTTCTATCTTTCTAATAAAAAAATCAATAAATGATCACCAATAGTTATATAATCAAATCAAGTTACTGATTTTATCATTATCTGAAACCACAATCAAGTCAATAATAGAACAGCTAGTTGTTGTGACTCTAGTCGATTCACTGATCGGTTGGTAAAAATTCACTGGTTCCAAAAACAAAACCCTTCTTCAAACTATTTGGCCTACCACCTTGTACATTGGTATTAAAGTCACCCAGTATCAGACACCGAGAGTTAATCAGCCTATCATTAGTAAAGCAGGATTGTTCAAACAAGATATAAAAGGCTGATTCAGTCTGTTTAATATGGGTTTATGGCATAACTCCTACCAGCATAGCAACTGTCTTTGGTAATAGGATCTCTGTTCAAACAACCTCGAGTCCATCCTAGCTGTTTCAGATCAGATCTTTGGTTGAAGCCTAGAACCTTGTAAATGAACAAACAGATTAATTTCTATCACACTGATAGTCAGTAAATCTGTCATCTATCTAGGTTACTGTGATCCCTATGGCTGTTGATTTGGTTCTTCTTGCGATTATCCAGATCTCATATAATCTGGATAGAATGCTTTGTACATTTAACTATGTGAAATGGAAGCTTTTTGCCTTAAAGCAATGGAACACTAGTCACACCAGATGGGGGGGGGGGGTTCTTCAAATCAGCTTGATGATCAGTAGCAGCAGGCTCTACTCCCTCAACAGAAAATGTTGAATTATTCAATATTACATCTGGATCTATCAAGGACCCTGATGAACATTTATTGCACATAAATAATACAGAGTCCCCTCTTTTCACCATCGAGTCATATACCTCTGCAGTTATATGCACAGTTTTCACACTCGTTACATGATACAGCTTTGCTAGTTTTTAGCACACCTTTGCCAGAGTTGTTTGATTAAAACCATTTGATTTAAATCACTGCAAAAGAATCACTTATTTCAATTTTTTTGTATGTTTTAATGACTTTTTGTGACATTTTATTTCTAAGATATTTTTATTGATTATTTTGTTAACATGCATTTATCAATTAACTCGCAGTACCAAAGAATGAAATGTTCTTTCAAATCAATTGTTACTTATGCTATAATAATAATAATGTAAGTATTTATTAAACACAGTATTTCCAGTAAACTGTTCATCAATAATAATAATAAAGATAATAGACATATTAAAGATCTAGTATTACAGTAATATATGATCAGATATTAACAGATTACCATGAATAAGTTAATTGAAATAAATAGGTTTTTACATGGCATTTGAATGTTGCAACAGTCTTTATTGATCTGATGGCTTCTGGGAGGACATTCCATAGAATTTTAGCTTGGTAGATGATGAAAGTCCGGTCTCCTGCTGTGTTAAGCCGAGTCTTGGAGATACAAGAATATTCTTGGAACTGGACCACAGTTGCTGCTGCACCATTCATTACTTTAAAATAAACAGTAGCACCTTGAAGTTAATACGCTGTTCCACAGCTAACCAATGTAGGCTCTGAGATTGTAGTTATGTGGTCATGCTTTTTAGTCCCCGTGATCGTTCTGGTTGACATATTTTGTACTCGTTGGCGTTTATGCAATAGTTTCTTGGATATACCAGAGAACAATGTGGCGCAGTCTGCAGGACATAAAAGCATGAACCTGAGCTACAACAGAATCAGTGCTTTTCTAATGGATGAGATGTTTCTCAGATAGTAATAATTAAGCAGTAGAACAGAATTTTCGAACCTGATTACCCATAGTAACAATAAAAAACGAGTGACAATCAAACATTTGCGGACGGATAAGGCAGGGCTGATGGTAGCATTTACCACCTGAATGTGTTCAACATTAATAGTGATGATAGGAAGACTCCATTTTTAGTTTTCTCTCAACTGAAGGTTAATAAGATCAAAAGCTAGATAGAGTCGGATATCATCCACGTATAATTGATACTCAATATGATGACTTTTGATTATATCCGCAGTAGGTAGGGTAAATATGGAGAAAAGAAGAGGGCCAATTACCGAGCCCTTGTGGTACTCCAAAAGGAAGATGGATTGGAGTTGATTCACCATTGATAGTTGTATACATACCAGAAACAAAAGCTGACTCTGCAACTTTTGAGACCACATTATTGTGTAATTTACAGCATATGTTATTAAAGAAATGCAGGGACTTCTCGCCACAATAAAAAAAATCAATTTAAATTTTTTAAATCTGTTAATTAAAAATTCTGATTTAAATAAAAAAAGATTTAAAATATTTTTTCCAACTCTGACCTTTATCATAGTGTACACATGGCAGGTCAATGATGTAGGGCCCCACATCACAAAGTATTCGACTAATGGAGTCTAGGCAGCTGTCCATTTTCACACTTCTTGACACAATCTGATAGTTACATTTTTGAATTTCGTCTTCCTTCGCGATAATATTCATAATTATAATAAAATAGTGTGCCATTCCAGTAACAACAAGTAAAAAAGGACCAAGATCAAAATTCCGTTTTTGCCAGTCATCATCTTCAATACATCTCTGGCAGCATATAATAATAATAATGTTGAGTTAATAAATCATCATTTATAACTGATTTAAATCGTGCAACAAATCTCTCTCCCACTCGGACTATAACAATAAATTTAATTCAGTCTTTTATATGAAGACTATCTCTAATTTCAGAGCAGTGGCTATCTTTATATGTAGGGTGGGGTCGGTTGTAAGACTGGTGCCTGGTGTTTCTACACACCTAGATCCACGGGCGCTTGTATCGGTTTGCTGTCTGTATATAGAATTTCTATAGAATCGGCTTGTGCGTGAAGAGAGCCACTGCCAACAAACAGACAACCCGGTTAACTGCTCAACTCCAGGCAAAAAACGTGATCTCCCTGAAGACTTCAAACTCTCAGATCACCAACTAGCAGCATTGATTATCAGAAAATTACCATTTCGACTAGACATCATCATCATAGTTATCCAGAAAGACCAACAACAACGAGGTCACAACGACACAACAGAAATCAACCAGGTGGCCATAACGACAGCCAGGGGTCTCATACCTTAAAAAAACTGGCTAGCTTCAACTAGACCGAGACCAACAGGTCTCTGAGCCGTACGCCACAGGCCAGGATGTAACTTGATGTACCAAACACATTCGGCAATATACTCAACCTATCGACGCGAAACTGAAAACGGAAATAGACACATTCTTAGGAAGTAAATACGCGCATTAACTAAGCTTTACTAAATATCATTAAATGAATTAAACCTCGACATAAAGGCGTTGTGGCGTATTTTCTAGAAAATTCTTTCTCAATATGGATCAAGAGTTTACACTATTCTACATCGTGTATATCCATGCAATTCCAGATATGTAATATGTATGATAATTTCTGTTGTTTACATAAAAGTAAGTAAGCCCAAAAGAAATTAAATTACGCATCATTATTCAATCGTTTTAATTGTTCTGGAGAATAAAATAAATTTTGTGCAAAAATTAAATAAAAGGGTAGAATCGGCTGCCATTTAACTAGGAATCATCGAGTAACTTTGACTGTAGAGCTCTCACCAGAGCCTTCATTCACGAAATTCACGTATTTAACCAAACCTCTTGTTTGTTTCTTGTTTTGATACTTTGTTCCCAGCCTTCTTCATCGGAAGTTTGGGGAGAGGATAAATTAAAACCAACCCATTTAAGTTGTCAAACTCTCAGATCACCAACTAGCAGCATTGATTATCAGAAAATAGCTTCACCAATTTTACAGCCCACCATTCACGAGTCACAAGCCACATAAATCAACCAGGTGGCATCATAAGACTGCAGCCTTACTAAAAAACTTGTAGCTTCAACTAGGAGAAGACACTGGACTGCCGTATCTTGCCACGTGCCAGTTAACTTTGATTGTATAATCACATTCGCATTTTATCACTATGGAGCGCTGAAACGGATTAGCTATTTTAGATGTCCCATTAACTAAGCTTTACTAAATATCATTAAATGAATTAAACCTTGACATAAAGGCGTTGTGTCGTATTTTCTAGAAAATTCTTTCTCGATATGGATCAAGAATTTACACTATTCTACATCGTGCATATCCATGCAATTCCAGATATGTAATATGCATGATCATTTCAGTTGTTTACATAAAAGTAAGATTCTTATTTTCGCTGAATTCGCGACGCCAATGAAACCGCGAAAATATAAAACGCGAATATATATCCGGTCAATTTGTATGGAGCACGAACCATATTTTTCGTTTACAGTACACCCTTCGGTTTTCCAATATATTTTTAATCACTTAATTGTACTTCATATTGTGTATTGTTTGGTCAATATAATCAATGCTGCAGACGAGGCTCGTTGTCAAAAAATTCGGTTCCCGTTTATAAATTGTTCAGCTCACATTGCCATGTTCGCTAACCGCACAGTGGAAATTTGGCATGGATTAAGACGGCTTCATCTATGTGGATTTCCAATCGCTTGCTCCTGCTCTCATTATGATTGCCTGTTGTTATTGCAATTCCGTGCAATTAAAATAAATCAACCGAAGTCTACGGCAGTGATGTGACGGCATAAACCACATTAGCAATAACGTGGCGTACGTACCAGTACCTCACTGGGGTAATTAGTAATGACCGTTACTGTTTCCGAGTTGTCAAACGCAATAAGTGGAACCCTAATTCCGGTAATTGCAGTGAATTGACTTACTCTATTGAGTTATCTGCTTCGTATCAAAAACTTGTTCTACCCATACATGTATTTGCTTGATCATATCAAACTTTTATTTAAAAAGGGTGATTTTTATGGTAATATGGCGATAGACGAGTATAAAACTCCACGAGTTAGTTACAGGTTGAATATTCACGAATTTAAGAACACGTGATAGCGTGTAATTAGAGTATTATACCTTGTAGACCAATAGCCACCTTAATCCGGCTCTCTTTCTGTACAGATCTAAGCCACCCAGAGGCGGATACTGGTAGGATATGGAACAGCAGGGGGGGGGATGTTCCGAGGAGAGACTGTACCGTAGACGAACTGAAGCCTCTGATCGAAGACGAGAACGGCCTTATTATGTTACCAAATAACGCTATGGATGAAGTGTATCCTGGCATCTACAACGGAGATTGGTAATAATTTCCCCATCGATTTGTGAGTCAGTTAGTCAGTCAGTCAGCACCAAAAGACAACCTAGAGTCGTTTGTTTGTTTTGTTGTTCGGGGAGAATGCCAGGCTGTCGCTTAATCAGCACAGCCTCTATGTTGGAGTGGTTGACGGTTATTACGAAAGGACTCAAAAAGGTAGCCAGCCCCTGATTGGTCGGCCGATTTACCTAGGATTGCGATCTCTATGAAAAGGACCATTGTCACAAATAGGGAAAGTATCTAATTTTGGAAGGCCATGATATAATTATATGTTATAAACAGGCAGTTTTACAAGATGTTGACCAGTAAATAGATTTACTTTCTTTAATTAATTAACTCATGATATGAGCATCCTAGATTACTGGGAGGCTTACAAGGCATTAGTACTTCATATATATTTCTACCTTTATTAATTCCTAGAAATGTTGAAGAAGACAGAGCACCATCCCTGGGCTGAAGCCGAGACGGCAGCAGTGAAGACTCTTTTGTCCAAGAAGATAAAATCTCAGAAAATACCTGGCAAAGCAGAGTGTGAAGAATGTAGGAGGTTGTCCAAGGGAAAACTTTGCAAAAGAACATGGACAGTCATAAAGTTTCATGTTAAAAATATCATTACTAGAGATTTAAAAATGGCAGAAATATAGCTTTAATCCATTTGACTTACCTAGTATATTTACTGATATTACAGTAAAATTATTTTTTATTTAAATTTTAAGAAAGATGTTGGGTTTCCCTATTTATTGTAATAAGACCCTTTGCAAGAATGGTATTTTGTATTGTTTAGAAGGCCATTTTGAAAGTTCAGAAAGATCAAAATAGACCTAGATGGTCATTTTCTAAAATATAGTTTAGTACCTTTTTCTAAGTCATATTTTTACTCCTGGCTGATAACTTACAGTAACATAAATCACTGCTTACTAGATGCCAGTATGTATGTTATGTATTTCACACCAATAATTGTAAGTAATTAAACAGTTTATGGAAGTTTCATGTTGTGCCTATATTAATAAAATTTATGTTCTATCAGGACATATATGGTGCATAAATAATTTGATCATAACATTTAGATCAATAAAACAATCAGTTGCTCTCTTATACATCTTGAACATCATGAATGTGATGATTGAAATAGGTTCATTGATATACAAGTACAACATTTGATTTGTGCCAACCAGGTTCTATTCTGATTAGTGCTCCACCACAGTTAATTTAGTTGCAGCTGATACCTGTTCTGAGGTGATTATATACCTACCAGTTGACAGTAGCTGTTGTTTAGCTCATAATTGAAAAACAAAATTTCAGTAATACACCAAAATAGGGATGGTTAGCTTGTCTAGTCAGGAAGCTTAGCTGTCATATTGCTGTCAATGACAACTACATTAGGAACTTGAGCTGTTTTTGCCCGAACCTCAAAACAAATATCAAGCTGCCAAGATTAAAAAAATATTTAGTTATAGTAGTTTGGCCCCTCAGAGGTCCTAAGTGTGTACATTCTAGTAAGTTGAATGTCTGCATCCAATGGAGTGAGTTAAATGTGTGTATCCAATGTAGTGAGTTGAATGTGTGTATCCAATGTACTGCGTTGAATGGCTTTATCCAATGTAGTGAGTTGAATGTGTGTATCTAATGTAGTGAGTTGAATGTGTCTATCCAATGTAGTGATTTGAATGTGTGTGACCAATGTAGTGAGTTGAATGTGTTTATCCAATGTAGTGAGTTGAATGTGTTTATCCAATGTAGTGAGTTGAATGTGTTTATCCAATGTAGTGAGTTCAATATGTGTAGCCAATGTAATTTTGGCTGATTGTTAGTTGGTTAGTGATATTTAAACAATCACAGAGATATATGAATATACTCATGGCGACGAAGAGACGATAATATGAAAGATAAAAGCATGCAACAGGGAGACAATCCAATAATCTTTTTCAGTAATCCCAAGTGTTCTTTCGGATGTGCAAATCTACAGAAAGATTCAAACATCCCCGCCCTATATTACTAACCCAGCTGGGACATTGGAGGGGGATGTAGTGAGGTTATTGACTCTTGAACACAGTGAGTTGAATACGCGTGTAAAATATAGTGAGTTGAATGTATTTATCCTAGTGTGTAATTGAAAATGAAACGTTTATATTATTGAAATAAATAGATGTATGAAAAAGTTGAGTGACATCCAAGATACACGAGGTAGCTTCTACAAGGCCTATTAATTTGACACCGTTCTGCCAACTATTTATTGTGGTAGTCAGTTGCCAGTGATTTTCCATAGTAGTGAGTTGAAGGTGTAAACGAGTGTGTGTGTGTGTGTTACGCATAATAAAGACGTCGACTCATATTTTCGTGATGTTTATAAATCTTATAGAATTGTGACCAAAGGACTACTACCTAAATAGAAAACAATATATATATATATATATATATATATTAGTACATATGATATATGTAGCTATACATTTATATACTAAAGTAACTACAGGGGCTGAGAACTTTGTAATTGGGTTTAAGTTGCTTTACTGAAGATATGTTAATAGAAAGCCTATTCAGAGCCCCTGGAGACATTGTTTTATATAACGTGATATATTCATTATCATTCAGCATTTTTTTTGGGGGGGGGAATTTTATACTGATTATTAATTATTCTTGATGCTATCTTTTCTCATCAAGACCCCCCGGTTAGTGCTAGCTGCTTGTCGTATTACATGCGCTATTTTTAATTGTTTAACTGTCTTCTATTTGTCAGCTACAGTGCTTCTAACCGATTTATGCCTGGCCATGAAAACATCACTCGTGTCCTGAACGTAGCCAAAGGCAATATAGCTAACGTTAAGAGTGATCAAGAATTCTATGAGCACCTTGGGATATGTTTGCTAGAAGTGGAGGCAGAAGATAGGGAAGACTTTCCAATCCAGTCCGTATTTAATGAGACGTTCAAGTTCACAGAAGAGGCACTAGCAAATGGAGGTATGCCTGTTGGCGCGTTCACGTAGTGTTTCAAGTTCAGGGTGTTACTGTTACACTTCTAGCAGTTGCTGTTGAAGTGTAAACGTTGGTGGGACTTGTTAGTGATAACTCTCTCTTTCTCTCTCTCTCTCTCTCTGTGTGTGTTTTTGTGTGTGTTCATGAGTGATACAATATATGTAGTCTGTGTTTCGCAGGTAAAGTTTTGGCACATTGTGAATGTGGCGTGAGTCGTTCGGCAACGGTTATCCTTGGTTTTCTGGTCCAGCGGCGCCGTAACATGACACCCCAAGAAGCCACGAAGCAGGTACACAAGTGCCGTCAGGTCTGTCCAAATGACGGCTTTCTAAAGCAGCTCTGCGAGCTAGACGAAGGAACAGGCAGTGAAACGATAAAAGCAAAATAGTTGAGTTGTTTAGACTCATGTCTGATCACAGCTGGGAAATCATTCCATAAACACAGGTATTATTCGGATTTGAACACGCAACTTGTAGGGTTTGTTTTAACACAGTATTCTAAAATTGTAAAGGAAAATAATTTGGTTAATAAATAAATTAGTACCAGATAGAAGCGACTGGCGTTTACCTTGGGCTAAGACTGGAAGCGGTGTCTTTACAATTTCCCTTTTACATCCTCAAGGTGCGTCGTGTGTTTCCATCTGGGGCGCCTCCGTGGTCTAGCGGTAGCGTGCTGGACCACAGATCACTACCACCCGCGTTCGAATCCCGGCGTGGGCACTATCTGAAAGTTGTTTCGTCTTTCACTTCGTCTCATTACCTTTGGAAGTCGTTCGGCCCATTTAGCCTACCTTGTGCACAAAAGTGGTCGTAAAACATCAATCATCATCTGTGTTTCCATCTGTGACTAAATATGTTCACATTGGACATATGTTACAGTTAATCTGTATAATCAGGTAATATGTATATTACCCGACATTTTCAGGTAATCTGTATTAATTATCAGTTATCAATAGACGTATATATATATATATATATATATATACACACACAAAGCCAGATTATTTAAATTTAGCAGTTTTGGTTATATGTTATTCTACCAGTAGTCATGTATTGCATGCTATGAAATTATTATTTAAAACTATATAAAGGAGCGATTACTTGAATTCAGTAAGATTAATTTTTCATTAAAACCCAGATCTATTTGATGCCTTCGAGGCCAAAACCGAAGTAGTCGACCGATAAAATAGACGTCGAGAGACTGTAAAATAGACGTCGTATATCGTCGGACGTCGGCTGATATTGAAAAGGCTACAACTTAACTTAGATTTTGCTGTATTTGAAAGAAAAGATCTAAAACACACACACACAATGATTCAAAGACTCCATTCTTGGTATCATATTCTGTGCATGTGCAACTCTTCAACATGGTTTCTGGAAATACATTAGATGGCATACATATGTACAGTTTCAGTTATGAAGCCTTCTATATGTAGGACATGGAAAACAAAAAAATTGTTTCACCCCAGTTTTGAGATATATAGCCGATAACATGAAACAATTAATAATCAGCAAAATAACCAGTTATGATTTCATTCCAGTCAAATCTATCTACTTTGTATTAATTGTCCGAAACAGTAATTAAATATTAATGCTTTCCATTGGTATCGTATGTGCACACTGTCGATCTTCATGTTAATGTATTGATGTATATGTAGAGAACCTCGATTTGTCCTTTTCGGATGAAGGAGACGCTAAGTCCAACAAACATTTACACAAATGACTGTACTGGCCAAATATAATAAAGATGCCTAAACATCATGATTCTATAATATCGTGGTCCTATGGCATCACATGGTTCTATATATAACATCGTGGTTCTATAACACCATCAGTCTATATCATCCAGTTGAATGATGAGGATGAGTTATAACACGTTCAGAACCAAGAACAAATTATGGTAAAATTATCAATCAATAATATGTTAAGAGAGCGTGGATTGGTGAAAATCGCCTATACGCCCACCAACAGGTTTAATGTCGATGCCTTAATATCCCGTGTATGGTTCTCAGAATAGTTACACATCATTTGATTAGTCCATGTACTATCAAATCTGCCTATTTTGCCTCATGGGTGAGTGCATGCTGTACGGGAGGTGGGTGATTCGAATCCCGGCCTTGGCACCATAGTAGGAGTAGGTTGGTTTTTTTTCATCTAGCGAAGCAGCTGGCAAAGATTCCTCTCGCCGATTATGTGGCATATTGTAAATTCTAAGTTTGTTTAGTAAATTATAGGCCATATGCGTCTGCCTCATTCGAGGCAGCTAGCCACGTAAAATAGCTGCCATTTCGGCCATTCAGAGGTATTACAACATTTGTTCTAAATAATCAATTCCCGAATTGGAATTGACCATCAATTCCAGTTCCGGAATTGAATCGATCCCACGTCTGACCACAACAATACCCGTCGGGATTTTTTACCAAAGTTAAAATCCTATTTCATATTGTAGCTGTAACACAGATTTATAAGCTTTTGCATGCTGGCGCTGCTTAAGGACTGTAACATCATCAGCGCAAGGAGATGAATTACAGTTTAGATAACTTGTGGATACACCATCACTGTCTATATTGCAATGATAAAAGTAGATAATTAATAAAGGTAGTAAACAGAAATGGTGATAGAATACTGATTTCTCGATAGATTGTGTCACAAATAAACCATGACTAAAATATACATGTTCTTCAACATAAATATTTTAGAGATTCTTGGAGGAATAGAAAAAAAAACAGTACAGGTCATACAATTTCAGCTTCAGTTATAATGAGATATACAGTGCACGGTCTCTATTTTTTAAGACCCAGAAAATCAATGGGCAACCCTTTTTTTAATGGACAGTCACAAATAATTCTCATCCCATTGCATTGTGATCTAATTCCAACGAAATAACAACTGCCAGCTAGAGACAACTCAGCCTTTTTCAGTAGGGGATAGAGTAGACGACTCTTTACAAAAAGTAGGCAGCGCTGCTCACCTGTGGTGGCCTGTAAAACTACTGCGGCATTGTTGGGGGGCGGTGGGGGGGGGGTTGGATGCGGGGAGGGGGTGATGAAAGGCTGGCGGTGTGATAGTGGTAGTTACACTACACAGCAGTGGCCCTTCTCAATTGGAAGGAGGGTTAGGGTTTCTCCCCTGAAAAAGTTAGGAAAAATGGAGTATTTGATGCCTTCGAGGCCAAAACCGAAGTAGTCGACCGATTTTCTGCCGATAAAATAGACGTCGAGAGACTGTAAAATAGACGTCGTATATCGTCGGACGTCGGCTGATATTGAAAAGGCTACAACTTAACTTAGATTTTGCTGTATTTGAAAGAAAAGATCTAAAACACACACACACACACAATGATTCAAAGACTCCATTCTTGGTATCATATTCTGTGCATGTGCAACTCTTCAACATGGTTTCTGGAAATACATTAGATGGCATACATATTATATTTTTATTAATGTTCAAGAATGATAAAAACATCTGTACGCAACCTCATGATGTAGTATAATGATAAAAATGGTATTATCCTCACCAATAGTAGTTATAAATATATCAAACATACCTTTTTATAACATTGGCATACTAATAATAATGATGGCCGAAATGGCAATTATTTTACGTGGCTTAGCTACAAGAATGGAGATTCTGGGAGAAATAATTTAACATTCATTACTGCTAAATTTTGATCCATGATGAACAACTAGCTCAGAAGGTGAGCAAAGACCACATAATTCAGGAACAAAATAGTTCATGCAGCAATAAATGACCTACATCACTGAAGATGGGCTGAAGACACCATATCAATGTTTCATAGTGAGAATATTAGGACGTTCTTGTTACTCCCAGAACCACCCATTCTGCTGAGTGGCTAGACAATGTGTTCAAAGATTCCATTCTTGGCATCATATTCTGTGCATGTGCAACTCTTCAACATGGTTTCTGGAAAAACATTAGATGGCATACATATTATATTTTAAGACATCAATAGTACACCTTAATGCACACTACAATGTGAACAAGAAGGTATGCACACCTGCCAAATAATTTTATTAATGTTCAAGAACGATAAAAAACATCTGTACGCAACCTCATGATGTATTATAATGATAAAAATGGTATTATCCTCACCAATAGTAGTTATAAATATACCAAACATACCTTTTTATCACATTGGCATAATAATAATAATGGCTGAAATCGCAGTTATTTTACGTGGCTTAGCTACCTCAAATGAGGGAGATGCACATGGTCTGTAATTTACTGCTTCACCACGGGGACTAATTCTAAATAAATTTTGAATTTACAATAGATGGGATATTCGGTGGAAAACCTCCTCCTACTATAGTGCCACGGCCGGGATTCGAACCTCCGACCTCCTGCACAGCCTGACCATGAGTAAGAAAGTCCCCACGTTCTTACCCAATGGGCCATAGAGGCGGTAATATAATACATCGGTACCGAAGTAAAACTTGATCCCCACCCCTCAAGCAATATCATGCAGTCAAGGAGATAAGTACACGTATAACTTGTATTACACCAGGACTGGCAGGCTTTGCCCATTTTAATTCACTTCATAAGAAATTATAAATGGTGGCTTACTTACCCGAAGTGGAAAGGTGAACATTTGCTATGGATATTCCAGGTATGTAATGTTACTGCTGCTACTACAACAGTAGAACATGCAAGCTATTATACACACTTTTAAAATACGTTTTCATCAGATTTCTGACATCATCATTCCGATCATGTCTGCCAAACTCGAAAACGAGAACCGAAAAGACAAGTCCAGGCAAAATTACAATAAACTACATTAATATTAAATATTGGTTATTTAAACTGACTGTATGTTTATATATAAAACTGGACTAAACGACGGAAGTGCATATTATAGTTTATTATTCTGTATTACCATAATTGTCCATCTTATTATCGGAGAGTGAAGGGTACGTTTTTTTGGGGGGGTTTTGTTTGTTTGTTTATACTTGGAACTGGTAACACCTGGGACAAGTTTGGATTTTTTTACCTCGTTCCTTAATAGCATAGACATGATACATGCATATCACTCTTGTCATACGCTGTTAACAAAATTATGATCATAGCAAATCACTGTATGTACGAAATCTCTTTCTAGATTTCGCCTCCGTGGTCTAGCGGTAGCGTGTTTGACCACAGCTCGTTACCACACGCACGCACGCACACACACACACACACACACACAGATACACATGCATAAACACATGTATACACATACACATAAACACATACCTACATATATATGTATGCATACACTAATTCTGGTAATTGGGAAAATGTTCTTTTAACATGTTGAAGGGAAGGAGATAAAAAAAGGCGGATTGACAAAATAAAAAAAATGCAGCGAAAATTAGTTTAAGTACTTGACCCCAGGAGATTGAGATAAAAGACACATCCTGTTTCCACACATAAACCAACTTCATCAAATATGTTTTGAGTACTATCTGCAATCAGCGCAAAACGTACGTACTGCTACATTTTACATTGTCTGCATATAAAGCAAGTAAGTGACCAGTTACCCGTTTTTTAAATATAGCTTGGGTGGTCTCACTTGGCAGAATGCGCCTCCATTTGCTCCAAATTCGAGGTATACTGTAAAGAGGTAAACTTTGATAAAAAGTGGATGTACCACGTTCCACGTGCAAAAGAACAGCTTGACGGGCGATACGAATTTCCCGATTATATTTGAAGGTATTACCAAACGAATGAGGCAGTTCTATTATTGGCGAAATCATACATGAATAACGAGGATTGATAGTCATACAAGTCTTTAAGCTTCAAGATACTGGATTGCTTAAACTGAGATTCAGCATGACTATTATATTTTGCTTTATTTATTGTACGAATTGCACCTTTTTGTAGCCATTCTGTTTTATGTACGACTGATCGGCAAGCCCTACCTACCCCATGCTAAAATACAACTTGTGAAGTGAAAGCAGCGTGTACAGAAGAACTAGCGAAGATTACAACTCTACTCGCTAGACGTCAGCACGAATACTCGTAACAACACTATGACGTCATGACAACAATTGAACATGGATTGGCGAAGATGAATGACAGGATTCCAATAAACAAATGGTTTACACGACGATGGCTTGATTTCACTATCAGATATGGGTAAGACGATAAGCAGCAATGAGCCATTATATTCACCACTTTCAGTCAAATACTTAATTTTAAGTTTGGGTATAATTATTAGTCAGTTTTACTTAAAGTTATACTATTAGTATTAGACAAATTATGGGAGAGTCTACTAGACTAGTCTAGTAGATCTACTTTGTGAAGTTTGTCTACTAATATTTTACTTATAGTCTCACATATTATTACTACTCATATTACTATTAGTAATACTAATATTATTATTAGAAACTGTAATATACTATAGAATCTTAAGTTAAGCTACAAATGAATGATGATTGAATGAAATAAACTAGATCACCATCATTTGATCATGTTTGACAAATTTACTGGTAATTGAATAAATGAAAAACGTTATTAATAATATAAACTACATATACCTATGTTAGCCATACTCGTCTGGATCTAGGTGGTATGAGACTTTATTATGTTTTACATAAAATTATGAATGTTTTAAATCTGTCAAGAGTCTGTTAGTCTGACGTTAACCGTACTGTAAATCCTATAATTGAATCGTGTGTGTTAAATTTGTCATTATTGATCTCATCGATCATTGAGGGGCGCCTCCATGGTCTAGCAGTAGCGTGTTGGACCACAGATCACTACCACCGTGTTCAAATCTGGGCGTGGGCATATCTGAAGGCTGTTTCATCTTTGCCTTCGCTTCATTACCTTCGGAGGTCGCTTGGCCCATTTGGCCTACCATGTGCACAAAAGTGGCCTTAAAACACCAATCATCATCATCATCATCACCATCTCATCATTGAATGTATTTATATAGTCTTATAAATTAGTATTCTTGTCACTATTTGGTTGATGTAATGTACTGGTAAAGTGTATGACGCTTGCCATCAGTGGTCTCCAGAGATTATGACTTCTCATTGTAAGTAGATTTTTCTGGTGAATGATGCTGCTGTTTCAGTGTATTAAAGTCAGGCATAAAACACTGAGGTAGTACCCACCTTCGAAGTACATTTTGGCTTTATCTTTCTCTGCATTACCCAATAGATGTTATAAAGTATAATGGTGTCAACTATCTATTACGAATGGACCATGCTATCATGTGTTATTCCTACTTTATGACGATATATAGGCCTTCAAACAAATCAAGTGAAACATGTTATATGTAAATATTTTATTATTAATAATAAATATTTATACATGTGATATTCATTAACAATTTCAGTATATGATATCAGAAGTGATTTTGTTCCATCTGTAGTAATCTAATGTGTATACCTGATCATCATTATATACTTACATCCATCTAATGCAGTATCTGAGACCTTTTAGTGTTGATTCAATGGATGTTGACCTGTCATTGACACCTTTGTAAAGATTGAACTGCAGGGACTTAACATGTCACCATTGTTGCTTTTCCAACAGTACATCAGTGTCTACATTGTTCAGCACATTTTATTTAATATAATTCTATGTCCCTCTGTGCTTAAAGTTTTTTTTGGGGGCCATATAAACCTCTATTTATTGATGACACATCAGTTAATAATATTTTTATCAATGATTCTTCATCTAGACAGCTTTCTTTATCAGATAATCCATTTATTTCAACAATTGTGTGAATGTTATTGAACATCCTAGATGTTGTTATAATGTCAGCTATGTTGTACATGTCTGTGCCACGGGATCTTATAACATAGCATGCAAACAATCTCTGTATTTCCTTCTCAGATGAATATACCACTAAAGCTACCGATATGAAATGCCTGTCTTAATCCATAAACCAAATTAGTTGGCCCAGAACTGTGTCAAACATTGCCTTTGACACGGTTCACTGGTCATTATATAGGTATAAGGCTAATGTTATTAGTTTGTGGTTTATATACTTCAGATCTTATTTTCAAATTACACACCTAGCTGGGATCATAGTATTATTGCATATATACTGCTGTTATATGTTTTCCGTCTTTGTTTAAGATTATCATTATAGATATCTAGCTAATTTATTGGAAATTTCAGATTAACTGGTGAAACTAATTTCTGTTTAGCTTTAGGTGAGTGCTCAGGTGCAGATATAATGCCAACAGTTTAATATTTTTTATTAGGTTGTTTGCCATTAATGTCAATGCATATTATATATATATATATATATATATATATATATATATATATGTGTGTGTGTGTGTGTGTGTGTGTGTTTATAATTTGATGCATTCACCCAAAGCCAAACTTGGAGTTTATAAACACAGTCATAATATGCTATTGGACTCTGATTGATAAAACTGTATAACAATGTCCAAATGAAAAACATACAAAACTCACAATATCCCATAACAACGAAGGTAGTTAACCCTCTTGTGATCATATAAAGATTTATGAGAAGTAACTATACCCGAGAACAGAAAATACTGTATGTATTATGTAAGTTATTTTGCAGCATCCCACTGATTTGTTTTGCCTGATCCCTGTTTACACCTCAGAGATATATGGCCAGATGGCTACTTTGTAATGAGATGATCAGATGATATATCTGATGATCTGTGGGTCTTTGGATCAGATAGCTTGATAACAATTGCACAATTAATGCATACCAAGCTCAACAACATAATTATCTGGATTATATAGCTGCAGAGCTGTACCATCTAGATTAGAATTTCGAAAGCAGTATTGGAGTGCTTTCGTGGTCTAGCGGTAGTGTGTTGGACCACAGATCACTACCACCCGTGTTTGAATCTCGGCGTGGGCATCTGAAGGTTGTTTCATCATTGAGTTCGCTTCATTACCTTTGGAGGTCACTCGGTCCATTTAGCCTACCACGTGCACAAAAGCAGTATTGCATTAGACCCTTTCCACAGTGTGTGCGTAATGGAGGGAAATATGGGTTGTGGGTTGACTCATGAGATAACTATAATGTTTTGTTTGGTTTCAGACTCTGCACAGCTGCCATGTTAGGATTCTTTTTGTGACAAAAAAACCCGGAATGTATAATCTTAAACAAATATATATTTTACAGATGAATTAAGCGCTGATAATAATGTCTCCAGTACAAAAAATAACCAGTTATAGCCATAAAATACTCAATGGCGTTGTTGTCACTCACTGGATTAATATACTGACTGGAGTTATATAAGCTTTATCAACATGCCATTCTTCAGCTTATAATAATATATGAACTTTATGACTATATATGAACTGTTTCATTATTGTAGTTTGTTAGAGCTTATTATTCCCACCCACTGATAAGAGACTGGATTTTAGACACAATAACCTATGGGTTGTTTACAATGTGTGCTACGAATACGTAATCATTGCATTGGTTTGCTGTACGGAATATTTCATTGTTTTAGAGTATTTTTATATAATTACTGAATAGACTAACTCTTCACGTGTTTATAATCTCTACTTTCTGCAGAAATAAGCAATCTGTATATTCTATATAACTAGTAGCAGATTGATGGGGTTGTTATATACATGTATATTAATATATAGCATCACTAAACCACTTGGTTTTGCATAACAAAGTACAGTATTATATCAGAGTGTGATATCATTATTATCACATTTAAAAATATAATATACATAGCATCACTCAACAGATAGAATCACTCAACCATGAGGTTTCCAGTGGATGTTGTGACCAGCTCCTTGAAGGAACTCTTCAAGAGTCTTGCTCTCATCTGTCTGTCCACACATAAGTGATGAAGATGAGAATGTAGCTGGATGTACACATGTTTGACACGCTTGCGAGGAGGCTCACCACGAGCATCGTTGAGTTGTACTGACTTGGGCAGCATCTGCTTTAAGTGAGTAAATCAGTTTCCACACAGAAGGATGAGAAACGCCACACAAATGTTCAATTCTGTGATTCCATGCCTCACAGAGATTGTTAGTGCGATGTTCGTCATCAAGGGTGACCTGGTGAACATTCCATATCCGTGGTGGGAAGAGTGGAGGGATGTGTCAGATCATGATGGCATACTGTCCTTCACCATCTGGATCATGGTATTGAATCCGTCTGTAAGTAGCAGTACAGTAGATGGTTTTGAAGTAGTTGAGAAGAGGTTCCATCCCTTCTGGTGTATTGTTGCAAAGAA
Organism: Paralvinella palmiformis; assembly: GCA_025642065.1. Classification (NCBI taxonomy): domain Eukaryota; kingdom Metazoa; phylum Annelida; class Polychaeta; order Terebellida; family Alvinellidae; genus Paralvinella; species Paralvinella palmiformis. The sequence goes on along the minus strand of JAODUP010000037.1, from coordinate 621,169 downwards.
TCAACTCAAGGCCTGCAGGGAGATCATTAATAGGAAGTAAAGCTAATGAACACGGAACAGTTTAACATCTGCAGAGTCATTGTACCTACACCTTCTGCCTTGTAGAATGGGTAAGATGGTAGAAACACCCTTGCACAGTTACATGGTCTCCTAGCACAGAAGATACAGCAAGCACCATGGTAATCTCGAAGTCTACAGTGGTAGGATCAGGGTCTTGGTGCAGTTTGGAACACCTTTCAACAAGAGGCATGTACCAGGTTATCATAGGTCTCTAGTGACTTCCTCTGGAGTAGAGCATTGACACAGGATTGTTCCACAGGGGACAGCATCTAACATACAGCTGGCAGAATACAGTAGGAGCAACAGCATTGTTCCCATCCATGAACCAGGTCTTGGCAGTTGATAGGTGTTGCAAAGCGTCACTGGCACAAAATATGATGATCCTTGAGTCAGTGTCTGGAACGTTGTCATAGACAAAGAACTGTTGAGGATCAGGTCCTGTTGTCAGCGCCCACTCTCCCTCAATGACAAGATTTTGAGGAGACTCAGGTTCAGGAGGTATGCGGCCAAGTCTCTGGTTACGTAGGGTACATTTTACTGATTCTTCCCTGCCAAGTTCAAATATGGCAGTGACATCAATTTGACTCATGATTTGAGTCATTATCTGGCTTGGCATGTCGAAGTTATGGTTGGCTAAATGCTGCTTCATCTGAGAATGAGGCTTGACAGCTGCTTCCTTTGTATCAGATGAAATCATGGTTATGAGCTGTAACTGACGTTGGATCATCATTAACCAATGTTGTGGTTAGGGTTACCTTGCAATCAGTAGTACATTGTACACGTCGCCACCTTATGTTACGAGGCTTTAAGTTATCTGTTTAGTGTAGATGAAACCATTGACAATTATCTTCTGACCACCTTTTGTTGCTAGTTATGACCTCCATCAGCAACAGAGTCAAACTTTCTAATGAAAGATAATCATATTTTCATTTGTATTTATAAGAAATACGTACATCTGCTTGCAATAGAACTGCTCAGTTTTTCATACTGTGACACTAATGGAATTATGTCTGGTGGTTAATCCAAGGATGTGGGAAGCCACTCCTTCAGATGTGCAATTATGAATTGTTTTTGTAAGCAGGACTTCATCTACTAGCAATAACTAAATATCAATAAGCCCCCCCCAAAAAAAATGCTCAAACTATAATTATATAACAATATTGTTTATTGTCATGTAAATGACACTTTGACAATGACAAACACTGACAAATAAAAATGCAGGACCAGTTTGACATAACAGAATGAAAGTGAAATCTTCCTCATTAGTCTTTTGGGGCTAAATGGCTAAATTTACTAAGCTACCTTTTTGGCTAACATAGTTTATAATAATATTGAACACATTTTTCCTGAACAGTTTGATTAATGATCTTCAAAAAATTGGGAAAATCATATATATATATATATATATATATAGAAGTGCACATGTGGAGGGGCGTGCACATATGGTTTGGAAACTTACTCCATTCTGTCCAGTGACATTTTGAGTCAACTTGAAAAAAATATAAACACCTGTATATAAATAGCTTTACTGGTGAAGTGAAAATATAAAATGCTTAGGCAGATACCATTTAATTCATGATCTGCAACACATTAGCTTTCCAATGTCAACCTCAAAACATAACAACTGTGTTAGGTGTAGATGACATTGTGTTTCTACTTCTGACCGACTACTGTATTATACTGTTCTATTAATAAACTATAAAACCTATTGTCTAGCTTCACAGGATTACGTTCGCCACCCAATACATTAGTTCTTATCATTCCCATCAGATGGCACTTTGGTAGTGGAAATCGGGTATTCAGACCACATTTGTTTAATCTAGTATTCATTTTTTCAATCGGATCATAAATTTAATATTAATAGGCATATAACTGGAGCATCAGTTGGTACTGCCAAAGTTGGCTTTATTTGTCACTATAAACTACTATTGGTTTTCAACCAAATTACATTAAGCACCAGGTTTGTTCTGTGACTAAAAGATTTCTAAAATATATCAGTTACATCTAATTTTTAATGTGATCCAGATTAAATTGTTAACACGAAAAAAGAAAATAGTTTCTAAAATAATATTTAGTGTTTTACTGAGGGTTATCCAGATGCTGGAGTTAATAGTGTACTGAAGACTTTCAGGTCAATGGCTAAAATGCCGGTTTTAACTCTCTGCAGGCTGTTTCATCCATCAATTAAATGTTTCAGTTTGATCAATTCATCTGTCTAGGGAGTAGATTAATCTCCAGGCAAATGTGTCCCATCTGAGAAGAATTCTGAAGATAACAAAATAATAACACTCTCATTCACCCACCTACTCACTAAAATAGGAGTTTATTGCCTCTTTCAATATCTATATGTAGCTGTTTCAGTTGATAGTAATAATTCGAGAGAAGTCAATATATATATATATATATATATATATATATATGGAGAGAACTACAACAAAGTTAGTTTGCTATTCTGCAGACTCGTATAAAATATAAATAAGGCATGTAAATGGTATTATCATGTGGAACTGATCATTTGTGACCAGATAAAAAATTATTCAACTCCATCAGCTATGCAAGAGACTTAAAAGTGTTATGATCCAGGTGCTTCCTGTGATACTCGTGTAACAGTTCATTTGATTGAAGACTGGACTTGCTGCTTCTCTTTGGGGGGGGGGTATTTATCCAGTGTGCAATATACGTACAGTGACCAGTATTTATAAGAGACATAAAGAAGAACTGCAAATGTTAACAAAAATCCAACTACCATGAATGAAACTTTTACAGTAAAACAAGTTACAACATTGTTAACCGTTAGCATCAAAACATAGTCTACTACCGCAGCACTTGCAATAAAAGTACTGAACAAACTGACACCTGGTACCCAACCAAAATCTGGTACTATTACCATTATTTGATAAATAAATTATGGTTGGCAGTATCTGTATACATTTCTGTAGGTTTGCTCGTTCTCGGGACTGGAATATTACAGTTACTATTAATCTCTAGACAGTCTCGTAAACTTTACCATAGATTGGTTATTCTCCTTGAAAATGATGTGGTCATGCAAGGCTAGCAAGCAAACAGAGATAGCTTTTGAAATAACTGGTAAATTACATACAGTTAAAATATTAACAACAGTTTTAATGCACTAATTCTTCCAGATGCATTATGTTATATGCATTGCTACAGCACTCATTACTAGTAGGCTTGATTACTGCAACTCTCTTCTTTATAACATTGCATCTAAGGATATTCTAAAACTTCACTGTGTTCAGAACTGTTTAGCTAGGGTTGTCACACGGTCTCCTCAGTTTTTCCATTCTGTCCCACTTCTGAAATTTCTTCACTGGCTCCCTGTTCAATCTCGCATCATTTTCAAACTCTTGCCTATCAAACTCTTTCTTCTGGAGAACATTCATATCTATTTTCCATGCTTTCTTTAGCACCCAAGCCCAGATAACTCCATTCATCTGGTTTTCGCTTGTCTGTTCCCAGGGTTAAAACTCATGCTGGGACTCGTGTTTTTTAGTTGCTTCCCCATCTCTTTGGAATTCACTCTCGGAACATGTTAAGTCATCAAATAGCATAGTTTCTTTCCATTACCATTTGAAAACTCACCTTCTCAGACTTGCTTATCCTTCCTAAGTTTCCTTGCCATCTGATCATTGTTGATGAACTTTGCATCGTACCTGAGCTATGAGTTTGCCCAACCCATGTACTAGATGCGCCACTGAGCTTGATTCTTTTTGAGGATATAGGCGCTGTAGAAGTTTTGTTATTATTATTAATTATTAAAACAAGGCTGAGATATAACATTTTCAAACACTGCATATTTCAGAGAGCCAGAATGCAACTTTCTTTCATCATCACATGCCTGGTGTTGGTACGGAGCCACTCATTGATCATGCTAGTAAACTCCGGATCAATCTTCGTTCGAGGGACCTGCTTCAAATGCATCCCTCCAAGCGTGGTCTGCTGAGGAAGGGGTCACCACAGCACTATGGCAACTGGTCACCGCTGATGACGCAGGTCTACGGTCACATGGTATCTGGACATCGTGGAACTGGTCATCAACCATTGCCTTCGTACATACAAAATGTTGTCATACCTGTAAGTATCTTCACTGTGGTGATGTCACGTTTTACCATGCTGGTGTTAATCTACTAAATTTAAATAGCATAAAGATTGATCACTTTCATTATATAGTATAGAGCAGCTGAATTATTATTTTCTGATTACAGGTGCAAGTAAACAAATATTAGCCTTTTGGGATCAAGCATCAGAGATTAGTAATAAGTGTCTCTGTATTTACAAATCATGGCACAAGAGTTGGATAACTTTCAACTACATCTACAATTATTTAACACTCAAACCTACATTTAATTACAACTGAAATTTAGATTATATAAACCACCACAAATATGTTCCAGAATGGATTATCTTAAAGATGCAAAGTGAGTATTTCTTTCCCACTGATGAAACAATTTAAGATAAGTTTAAAAAATTCTTACAGGATGCTCAAAATGGGGAAAGGTCATTAAAATTTGTGCTCCATCAGTGATTTTTTAAATACTTTTTTAGTTAGTCTGTTTATTTTATATTTCCTAAATTTTAATAGCTGCACCATAGCCACATTCACAATATTTGGTAAGAAGTTGACTAAAAGTTTGAAATTAGTGCTGTGTGATTTAAAGTGCTAAGAGCTTTCAATTCCAAACCTTTTATATAATAAGCCATTTTTCAAGTGCACCTAATTCATAAGGTTATAATATTTCACAGAATGAAACTACCAGTGTAGTACATCGTTAAAAAGAAGAAAACAAAAAAATATTAATAAATGTTATATAAGTCAACTGGTGAGTTTAGTTGCAGGAATTCTATTCACCCAAAAATTTACGTTTGAGATCACTGACACGGAATGAAGTGAGGCTTTATATGATGAAATGTAATGATTTGTCAAGTTACCGTCAGTGATATATCCATCAAATCAGATTAACCTTGACATTGTTTCATTAATATTTGTCTGCTTTGACTACAGAATTTATATATCGTGTTTAAATATTGGATTATGAATATTATCAAAGTGATGAATGTCTACGTTAAATCACACATTGTCAGGTCATTGACCTGATTACTGGTAGGTGATGGGAAATCGTTTCTAATTTGGAGGATAGCATATCACAAATGGAAACATGTGTAATTATTTTATTATTGTTAGGAATTAAGGTTTATATATATTTATATGTTATCATTCAACTCTTTAAATTATGTAAATTTATTGGAATTAGTTCAGGTATCAATTAAGGCATGTATGATGCTGGTAGTTCATACTAATTACTGTCTTGATCACTCTATTTTTGCAGATACTGTTTAAATAAATGTTTGCAGAGTACAGCAAACAATGTTTTGAAAGTGCAGGATTAGAGTTTTATATATATATATATATATATGTGAGTGAGTGAGTGAGTGAGTGAGTGAGTGAGTGAGTGAGTGAGTGAGTGAGTGAGTGAGTGAGTGAGTGAGTGAGTGAGTGAGTGAGTGAGTGAGTGAGTGAGTGAGACATTATTTCACAAATTATTTGCTCCAAATTAGTTAGTGCTCTTGACACCGGTCACTGGTGATTTATGTTTATTTTCAGTAAATATTAATTTAGACAAACAAAATTGACACAATAAACAAAGTAATCATCTCTACTGTAACATTATCTGCAATACATAAACTATCTTCTGTAAAAAGAAAGAAGGAAAAACAAAGCTCAATTTATATAAGATATCATTTATATAATAAAGATTTAGAAACTTATTTTATGATTTTGTGAGAGATTTTGGTTATTTGTTTTCTTTAAGTGAAAAGGCTGTAAGATTTTCATGTGTGTATGAAGTTACCAGGAGAATATTATGACAATTTTGTTTATCGTGTATCATGAATCAGTCTGCTGGTGTGATATTTAATAAGTTTATAGATCTTTACATGTTTTCTCACAAACGTATCTGGCTATTTGGCAATATATTAATTTCTTTTTCATTTTCAAAATGTTTCAGTTACACAAGTCAGCAGAGCCAGCTAGTTCATATCCACCATCACTGCTTTCTTGTAGGTTAGTTTCTTTATATAATGATTTTTGCATTAGGGTTGCTTTGGTTTGAAGCATTGTTGCCAGATAAATATAAACATGGAGACATACGAGTATTTATGAATGTGTAGACACACTGGCAGACGAACATTTCAAATTCGAATGTCTTAAAACATGAGCAGATAGAGGGCACCCTAGCAGCACAGTAATTATTGTGCTGCACTATTGAAGTCCACGTTATTTGATCAGATCTGACTACTGCTGAACTATACAATCACTAACATAGAGGGACTTGTCAGTTGAAAGATAGACAGAATGATATGCTATATAATGAATTAGGCTGCATATATATAACTTTTAATACTGTAGCTAATACCGGTAATACAGGTCCTTCAATTTGTGTAAATTAAATCATATTAAAATATATATATATATATATATATATATATATATATATATATATATATATTATACATCAGAAATCTATTTCCAATTTTGTATATTTTACAGAAAATATTAATAAAAAGGCACTTGAATACATACAGTCACTGATGAATACAAATGTAGCACAAAGACACACACATGTGCATGCATATGTATAAACATGGAAGCAAACAGAAACATTATGTATCAACATGGAAGCACACAGAAACATTATGTATAAACATGCAAGCACACAGAAACATTATGTATGTGTCATGTTTGCCTTCAAAGCTGGTCAAACTGACAAAGTGATGCATTATGATCATGTCTTCTTGTCATAATGTTTACTTAAATCTGAGTTTAGAGAAAATATTAATGGTAACAGCAAGTTGAGTTTCCTCATTTTGAAATACAGGGGCCTGACATATCGGGGAGGGGGGGGGGGATATGTTATAATATAACATTGATATTCATAATTTACTCATATCCTACAAATATAGTTTTGAGGTGTTAGACAAATAATTTTGATGTTATCATATTCATATTGCTGTAAGCAATTAAGATAGATCAGGTAATTTAGGATATTTGCAGTAGATAACACCTTTTCTGACATTATCCATTGTTAATTGTCATTCACCCATCAAGAACTGATGGAAACCCTGTTTCCTCAGCATCACATAATTTATCATTCAATTGTTTTGACTGAAATTTCTTTTCTTTGGCCTAATTAATCTCTCCATAAACTTTAATCTCTGTTGCTCAAATATATGAAGATTGTTCATTGTCTATTTATGTTTGTTAAGGTAGAAGAAATTAAAAATTATGGTTTCCTGGCAGTAGTACCCCATAAAATGTAACACCACATCTATTACAGTATACATTTCAACTATAGCAATTAATGTTATAATTTATCATTGTTCTGTAATGCAAGTGCTGTCAAAATCCGGGGTCCATCAGACAAAGTGAGAAACCTTCAGAACCGGGGACATGATATAAATGTTGCTGTCAGTGGTCTCTTCAGGATCCGTGTAAGCCATGATCTGTGGAATCACCGTCTTACACGGAGCGCTGCCTAAATAATAACAATAAAAAAATACGACCTTAGAGAGTCGATCACTTTTCAAGTTGTAGGATTAACCCGTATTTGGCAGGATTGTCCTGTTGTTGGCAGACGTGTGCCATAGTTAATGGAATTGCGAATTCAAACTGTTTCTGATAAATGTTATTGACGTTATCTGCAAGAACGGACCGGCTATCATTGTTGTTGTTCATCTGTGTCACCCAAACAGCTACAGTCTTAGCCAATCGACCGTGCATGCTCCGAGAAGCCGCAGGGGGTCAGCACTGTCCTGCGTACCACCCTCTAGTCAAACCCACACGACTCTCGACAGATATCCAGTAAGTACATCAATACTATGACTAGGCACTGCTTTGTGGAGGTTATATTCGGCTCGATTGTAGGCAAACCCGCGGCCCGACCACATAAGCTGCCAGTAACTTAAAGTGCAGTGCCGTGCTTCTTTCTGTCCTCTAGATGTTGAAGCAGTCCAGTCTAATTTGGTCTCGTTTAGCATGGGTTGTATTTAAGTTTTGGGCTGGTGGTGGGGGGGGGGGAGTCATAATCTTTTAAAACTATTTTAAACATTCAACCCTTCCAGTGTAACTTAAATGTTGTTAGCGTTTTGATTCAATACCCTAAATAATAAAATTGTGTGTTTTTTTTTGGTATTGTATTCCATTATTTCAAACTTTAAAGCTGTTCAGTGTAATTTAACCCAAATAGTTTTAAAAAAATCAATTTTGGTTACATTAGTTGTACTTTAAAAGTTTTAGTTTTTGAATATTTAGCATTTCTGTTTCAGTATTTCACACATTAAAACTGTTTTGGATAATTTCATTCTAGATGGCATTTTTATTTCTGTTATCCTATTTCTGTTATTTTATTTCTGTTATTTTATTTCTGTTATCTTATTTCTGTTTTGTTATTTCTGGTATTTTATTTCTGGTATTTTATTTCTGGTATTTTATTTCTGGTATTTTATTTCTGTTATCTTATTTCTGGTATTTTATTTCTGGTACTTTATTTCTGGTATCTTAAATTCTTATTTGTTTAATTCAATATTTTAAACCTTAAAGCTCTCCAGTTTAATCACTTTTGTTATTTGTTATTTTACAAATTAATGGATAATATCGTCCTGGTGCCTTAAAGTTGTATAGTTTTATTCCATTGGCTTAATGCTGCTTAATATTGTGGGTTTGATATTTTGAACATTTAAATTGTACATCCTCCTGCAGTCCTTTAAACAAATAGTTAACATGAGGAGTCAGCATTGTAATCAATATAGTGATATGAGTATCATTTAAAAAATATACATTATTTAGCTAGATTTAAGATCTTGAAGAAAACAAAGACAGAATAAAACTAATAAATTACTTTTTAAAATATTATCTATATGTCTAGGTGTTTTCTGGCATCTGACTATTAGGGAATATTTGCTGAACGAGAATATTATTTATACACTATACATTACTTGGTTAAATGATTAAAGCCTTTTTTCTATGTTAATTTAAATATTATTTTTACAGCTATTAATACTATGTATGCTAATCATTTAAAACTATCTCATTAATCAGTCAGTGCTGTTTTTTAATTGTAAAATTCATATATTATAAACACACACACACACACACACAGAGAGAGAGAGAGAGAGGGAGAGAGAGAATCTTATCATTAAGAATGAGTTGTTTTAAACAAAAGGAGTTGTTGAAATTACTTTATCATTATTGTCATTATAGATACTGTTTGGTTTATGTTACTTAGACTTTAAGTAATTATCTATGTAGCCATTTTACAGTTTTAAGCCTAAATTTGTTAATATAAAATGGAAATTGATGGAATAATATTACCCATGATACACCAGTGTAACCCACAATACAGCTACATATCCTAATATTGTTTAGTTTTGTATTCCATTCATAATATAACATACAGTGCCACCAAATTTGCCAAAGAAATCCATTATTACCCGACGTATGTAAAATGTTACTGACACATTAACATATTTCAGTGGTGTCTAAGTTTTTCCCATTGTTGATATCAATATATATATATATATATATATATATATATATATATAATATATATATATAATTCTACTGTCCTGAGCTTAATGGCCACTTCTGTATATTTATATTTTCTTGACTTGTAATTTTAATCTACAATTTCTTTAAATGTTTAGATATACATGTAATTTCTGTGTAATTTCACCGGAAGGCTTAACTTCGTTATCTCTACACAATTATTATAATTTATGATGTCATCATAAGTTTTTCATAATCATTGCCATTATCTATTATGCTACAGATCTTTGACCATCATAAATGTCATTATACAATCAACAGATCTTTTATCGGTCTGTTTATGATTAATTTATCATTTATAGTGACACTAATTATCTGAGTATCTGATTTTGACAATGATTCAACCATAATTACATGGTTCGGTAAGCGAGGAGATGATTCATGATAATGTCAAGTGTTCGGTATTTCCGAACAAGGCTAACAACCACAGAAACAATACTAAATGTATACAAACTTGGTATAGTTTATACAATATACAGATATACAGGTATGACTTACTGGCTGCTTCTTGAATTGTCTATACATTTCAAAGTCTATTTGTCTCGCAGTCTATATGTCTGGGGTTAGCTAGATTACACATATATATATATGTGTGTAATCTGGCTATACATATACGCGCACACACACAAATTATATATGTAAAACATCTCATGTTTCAGCCAGATATTTCAACTGTAAATTCAGTAGCCTGATTAATCATCTAGTGGTTATATTATAATTTTTGATTATCTGTGCTAGTGACTTATCCTGCACTGCTAACACACACACACACACACACACACACACACACACACACACACACACACACACACACACACACACACACACACACACACACACACACACACACATACATAGTATATATACACACACACACAGAGAGAGAGAAAGAGAGAGAGAGAGAACAATTACTCCACATCACATTTAGACACTCATATTGATGATTACCACAAAACTAACATTTATCTAAGATTATCTAAAGTGTTTGCATATTAGATGTTTATTCATAGCAACAAACTACCAATGATACAAAGAAAAAAAACTAAATATGTTTATGTTTGATGAGGCAATTTTGTAAAGCCCCATATCATAAGTAGACCTACTTGAACCAATAGAGTGTTCTCAATAGAAGACCCTTCCATTTGACGTGTGAATACTGTGCGCCATGTGCAAAACAAAATTCCATTTTATAGCGTAGGAAGTGTTGAATGAATCTAATAAAGTAATGACAAATGTGTATCTGTCAGTGAGTGAGTCAGTCAGTGAGTGAGTCAGTCAGTCAGTCAGTCAGTCAGTGAGTGTGAGTCAGTCAGTCAGTCAGTCAGTCAGTCAGTCAGTGACTGAGTCAGTCAGTCAGTCAGTCAGTCAGTCAGTCTAGATGGTTCATTGGTTAACAATTATTGGTGTCTGACCTGGTCGGTGTCAAATAATGGTTGATCTAGCTCACTGATGGTGGGCTAATTTCCAACACTAATGGTTCTAGGTTCAAGTCTCATCTGAATCTGTACTAATTCTTATAGACAAGCGATTATCTGGACACGGTTAATATGACGACATGCTGCATAATCCTTGTTTGAGTCGAGAACACAAAGAACTATCGAGGTCAGCACACATCATAACATCCATATTGGCCATTAATATTATTATTTAATTATTTTGAGTTAGCGAATGTGTTTTTTCCACACTAACATGTCGCCATCAACTGTGTCTGGTTAAAACTTTCTAAGTGTTGATTGTGGTGAAGGTCAAGTACCTCTTTACATGTTCGCTAAGTAAACATGGTCTTGTTACGTATATCAGAATGGTGTTTGTTTACCGTCTGTCACTGTTTACCACAGTTATGTACATGTTTCAGTTTGAATACATTATGTAAACGTGCGCGGAGCAGATTAACCAGGGATAAAACGTGACTGTTTGAGTTAACTTTTTCTTGTAGTGAGCAGACTATCAACTTGGATGGCTGAAGTCGTGTATTTTTTTCTATTCGGCGTTTGGTTTTCTAGGATCGTTGCAAGACGAGTCGTCCCGAACAAGATTTGGTGAACAGTTTAAGCAATCAAGCCAATTGACACCTATAATCCATGCGCATGTTTTTGCCGAGGACAGTCGTTTGGACTGCTGGTGTGAAAATGGCTTCTTAACTCGACCAGATGCTGTCTGGTAATCATTGGCTAGCACTCGGTGAGAATCAATCCGACCAGACACTCGTTATAACGCTCGTTGTAACCCCAACAAAAGGCGTCGATTGATTAACAAGATTGATAACAACGTATTGGATTATTTAGATCATTCCGTGCCATCTCATCGCATCACGTGTACACGAAGGCTGTTGATTCATCTTTGACCTTCTTCGTCATCATCGGCGCGATGCTCGTCTGAGATGGAGTTGGCCTTTCTTGATGGCGGCCTCGCCTATTACACCAGACTCACACCAAGATCTGGCGGCTATCTGGTGAGTGTGTATGGCGTTTGACCAATGACGTGTCTGTCCGGTTTCGCCGGATTCGATCCCGAAACGAGATTTGGTGAAATATGGGCACGTCACTTTTAACGAGGCAGAGAGTGATTGAGAAAGGGAATTAGATGAGAGCTATAATAATTAGATCAGTTGGACTGTACACACACATTGTTGTCAGTTTGGCTTAATCTTGGTTTTGTGACATCACTGGATTAATATTGATATTTTTATAGCTTAATTTTTGTTATGTTGTGTGGTGCTGTTGGCTTTATGTTAATTAATTGGTTGTCTTGTTATTATTGTGTACTAGTACACTTTAGAATGTAATAACATATGAACAACCGATTTAATAATTAACATAAATGTCACTATTATTTATGTCATACGATGGTCCTTAGGTCAGTAAGTTAATTATCTACAAAATCAGTTTTATTCTAAAATTATAAAAATTAGACTATATAATGAGCACCACTTTTTGTCAAAGACCAGCTATTATCTCGCCCTCTCACAGTCCAACCACTGGCCATTTCTTGTTAAAATATATCGTTGACCAGCAGTTTGTTTACCAAACCATCATTTACAGTAGCTTTTTTGTTATCACAATTTATCATAAGTTATGAGCTCATTCTGTCAGAGACCAGCTGTTATAGGTTATTGTTATAAATAAATCCTGTCTCATGTTCACCGTTATAGATTCATGTCATATTTTTAAAAAAATATATATATATATATATATATATATATATATATATATAGTGGATTAATGAGATACCAAGAGGCCTATTATAGACAGCTGAATATAATTATTTAACAGTTGCTCAAATGTTCAAAATATGCATGATGACCATATTATATATATATATACCATCATGTACAATATTAATGTCTCAATTGTTCAATAGATGGCGCTCTCTGGTTTATGTAAATTTCATTAATTAATTTCTGAAGCATCTGTCGTCTAGATAGCTCACTTGATAGTGAAATTTTCGGCTAAAACAAAACATTTCATATCTCAGATCAGTTCATGCAGCACGCCTTGAATATTGCTTTTACCAATGGCAGGCCATTTTATGGTCTAACAGATCTATTAATACCTTCAGTCGAGATGTCTGGTTGCTGCACGCTGACTATAAGCTTAATTAGTCCTATTGGATCATTCTGTGGGGTCCAGTTTTTTGGTACGTCATTAGCCAGCGTTGAATAAGGAACAAAAAATATGGTCCGGATGGGTTTACTCAGCCTCGTCAACATTACCTCCCATATTGTATTGAACACGTTCTCACTGGATGGGGCAGGACACTTCATTTCATCTTTATTTATATTTATCTAGTTTTGTGGGGCATTTTTCTTTCACGGCATTTAGGATCTTTTATGTTTTCGTTTGCGTATTCAGCGCGGGACATTGTCGCTGCTAGTTAATTATTGATCGAGGCGTATCGAGTCTTTGACGTGAGACCAACATGAACGTCCTTGCCTTCATCATGGTCACCTGGTGATTAGAGTATTTCAAAAGTGGGCTGTTTTGAAGTAATCAGTTCTTATTGAGAGATATGCCATCTTTGTCTGGGTGGCGTGTCATTGTCGAATGAGATCAATGTTCTATATTATAACACAGAGCTGTGTTGATCTTCTGTGTTTGCACTACGCCACCTTCTTGCCACTGAATAGAACCAGATATGTCCAATCCCGGGCTAACTCTGACCTTGTGTCTTGTTCTGCTCGTAAATGTGGCCAAAAAAAACCCGACGACGTAAACACAAGGCTGAAATAACTGGCTATTTGAAGACATAGGCTGCTCATTCTAAGCATAACATGCTCGATGGCACTGGATGTTGAGGATATTTTGCAGGACTTATATATATTTTTGACATCTCCCTCGCGTGAAAAGGAAAAACCTTTTTCGACAACTTTCTGGATTTCATCAGCCGACAGAAACAAATTACTAGGCGTACTGGAAGAAGTATGTGTTCAGTCATGCATAAACTATAATAATGACGCATCAGTATACTAGAGCGGATACTGTCCTCGTATTGAAAAAGGTAAAATATGTTGATTGGCTAGTGTGAGCCCATCAGACAGATAATGTTTATTGTAGCAAATAATGTACGATAAATGTTTATCATTGAAATAGAAATAATTTTTGTTCCCTGTTTGGTTAGATATTATTATTAGAAATTATTATTATGTTATTTATAATGTTATATACATCCAGCAAAAGGTTATTATTTGTCATAATGCTTACTGAAAACTTATTAAACATTGCCTGCTAAAAGAAAGTATGAGTTTTTTGCAATGGTTTATATATATATATATATATATATATATATATATATATATATATATATATATATACATTTATTTATATGTAATTAAGTATGTGCTTTTGTATTTTTCTTACTGTTCTGTACCTCTGCTTCAGATTTTAATATTAATGTTTAATTATGAAATTTATATACCCGTACACATATGGACAATCAACTACAGACTTATAGTTCTCACCATTCTGAAAAATTGAATTAACTTTTCTGTACACCTCAAACAGTTTCTATATTCAACAACATGGCATATAGCTTTGACATATCCATACGTCTGATGACAAAGATTGTCAGGTCATCCAGTTTTGACTATATCCTGATGTTACTTGTTGTCATGTCAGTATAGTAACCAGCAATGCATATTTCTGGCACATTAAACACTATGTTTAATATTTTCATTAATGAAAGTATAACACATGTGTTTTACTGAAAGCCAGCTAACCAACAACTAAATTATTGGAAATCAGTGACAACAAATTCATTGTGGTATAATTTCAAGCTTTGAGAGCTAATAGTTTTTCACTAATGAACAATCAGTACGGTAGCGCAGTGCTAAACAATGTTAATGATGTATGTCAGTCTCTATTGTCAGATTACATCACCAGCCATCAGTTTAATAGATAACAACTTGGCTTTGTCTTTCAAAGTCTCTGACCACTCACAGTTCAATATCTGACAGCTACACCTGACCTTTTGTTAAATATAATGTTATCTCTGCTAACATATCTGTAATATATTTTTATAATCAGAAAAAACCTCCTTCTGTGAGCTGCAGATATCACAACTCGATACCATTTTAACTTATTATTTATTTAACTATACAATTGATTATAAGGCTGTTGTGTATTCATAGCAGATTAGGTGTCAGTTAATGAACTATAGTCTGCTGCAACACGATGATCTTCCTGTCTCGATGTGCATGAGGTCATTTTTCAACTTGTTTATGTTCTTTCTGATATCTGTTTACCTTAACAACTAATTTGTTTTCATATCACGTCAGACAGAAGGTGGATTAAATACTCTGCTGCTATTGAAATGCCAACATTGATTCATGGCTTCTATTGACTAATATCTGACCTGTGTTGGTGTCGGTATAGGTGGAGCCAAATAAAACATAGATATGATATTTTGGACTAACCGCCATTTTTCAAGAATAAATGAATGATTTTGTGTTTGAGATATTATGTAGTATCGTGTAAAGAGATTAACTGTGAGGTTAATCAGATGAATTGCTTTGAGAAATTTTGGTTGAATCATCAGAATATCATATTATGTGTGTGTGTGTACATGTATCTGTGTGTGCACACACGTGTGTGAACAGTAGACATAGGGTCAATTCTATTTTGTCAATTCCAATTCCACATCAAATTTATCAATTCCAATTCCAAATCTGTTCATTCTAATTCCAATTTTTACCTACCCCAATCACTGATCGGAGTAGGTACTCAAAGTAGGTACTCAAAATACCTACTTGGAATACCTACTCCGAGTAGTTTATATTCCAAGTCTGATTGTCATGGAAGAAATATTTCTGAATGAAAGAATTAAATGGTAAATTAATTTGTGGATTTAATTTGTTTGTAGCAAACTTCAATTACAAATTTATCAATTCCATTTAAAAATTCCAATCAACATTTTGCTGATTTTCAAGCTCCGATGCGAACTGAAATCTTGCTTAACATTTACTGGGCTAAAATTAGCATAAAGTCTAAGTTTCCAACATGAAATTATAATATCAATCACCTGTAAATAAGATGTTCCTGAAGTATAATTCAAGTATTGAGTAATGTGATTTTATTGACTTTCAGACTCTCTGGTCAATATTATTATATCATACAAAATTAGTTCACACGGTATCAACTTATAGCTTCTGTTTATGACTTCTAATATATAAGTGATGTTTTAATATTATGCAAAATACCATAACTGACAAGAAGGCTTCAGGATGACTGTAGATTGAGGTACAGTTTTGGGTATATGACTCCTCCGGGTTATATATCAGTTAATGATCATCCAGATATTTTGGATATCAGTCTTGTTGTCATTAGAAGTCGGATATCCGTCATGTATGCTTCACTGTAGTTGAGTTGTCAGTAGGTTTAAAGGAACACAGATGCATAAACATTTCCTTCTCAAAAGGTTAGACGCTACATAATAAAATGTCTGCCTGGAGATGTAAGGACTTTTGTAGGTATAATTAAGCAAAATAGCCACAGAAGTATTGTCACTCGGTGGTTTAAATCAATGTGTGTCTCAGGATCGTGGACAAATTTTCGTCAGATTTTATGACAGGATAGTGTCCTCACATTATATTTGCAAATTCATGTTACACTTTGGTTAGTTTTAACTCATCGATTGCATACTTGGTGTTGGCTAGCATTTGTTGTTTTTAATCATACTCTGAAATGAGAGATGCTCAGTATTGCTCATCAACCATTGTCTAATTATTTGGTAGTTTTGTATGTTGAAGCTGAGCGCACATAGGATGCTGATATATATGTCAAGGTATAATGTCAAAGACTCTTACGGATTGGGTCTGAAATATTGACATGAAATTATTAGAAATTGTGCATTATACTCGGGATAAATCAACAAAATATTCAGAACTTTATTCAGATGTTGCATCTATGCCTTGAGAGACACTAACATCATATTTCAACCCCCATTTCCCCCCTCCTTATATCGTTTTTTTTTTATTGAAACCACATATGAAGTAACCAATTGCTAATTAATTTTAACAGATTTTAGCTTTAAATACCCTGCCACATGGAAAATTAACTGTAAGACTTCGTACTTTCTAATTGTTTCTGATCAATTGGTTAAGGCCATCAACAAATCATAACATCTTACATAATTATTATAATGTGATAGTATCTAATTGTTTCCATATTATATGATGTTGATTGGTACAAATTGTCAGCATCTTGATAGCATCTTGAAAATACATACTATTCCAACAAATATTTTTCATGCGTGTCTAAGTCTATGTATAAATTTGTGAATCAATATACTGTGTTCTGAGAAAAGGGCAGCTTAACCTGGTAAAACCCAGGTTTAACCCACTGGGCTGGGCTAAACCTGGGTTTAACCTCAGGGTTAAAAAGCCCAACCCTGCCTGTTGGAGATGGAAATTGTTATACAAAAATGCATAAGAATGTGAAAGAATCAGGAAATCTGTCTCACACACACACACACACACACACACACACACACACACACACACACACACACACACACACACACACACAACACACACACACCACACTGATACTGCAATGAACTTGTCTAACTGGTAGTGCGTTTGATCACAGATCACTACCACCTGAGTTCGAATCTCGGCGTGGGCATATCTGAAGGGTGTTTCACCTTTGACTTCGATTCATTACCTTTGGAGGTTGCTCGGCCCATTTAGCCTATCATATGCTCAAAAGTGCCCGTAAACCATCAATCATCTTCATCATCACACTCTAAGGTTATTGATTTGTGATCAATGCTATTTAATGCCATATTTATACACAACTACTAACCTTCTAAGTTTATGGAGAACATTATCAAGAAAAGAAGGTGTTTAGTTATTACTAAAGTGTTGTTTCCAAATTTTGGAAACTCTTATTGTTGAATAGACTATAATTTCATCTGGAAGTACTTCTAGGAATTGGATTTGTTTTATAAACAATCGTTTCATGGATGTGTATATACCTGTATACTCTCAAACAAATAATGGAATAATGTATTTAATGTTTCTGTCTGTTTTATTTTATCTTGTTTCTTCAAAAGCATTTGACTTTATAAATCAGTGGTGTGTCTTTAAGAAACTTAATAAACATAATATTCATGTCATCTTGACCCGTCTTCTCATATTTCGCGACTGAAGACAAACATTCCATGTTCACTGGAGTAACCATTAAATTTCTCCCAAATTGTTATGTGTATGTCTATCAAACCAAATTAATTCAATGGTTTATTTGTCTTATTATTGTTTGTCTGATTTTTGTATATAGTAACAAATGTTTAGGTGTATTTGTACATAAGAAAAAATATGATGATGATGATGATGTTTATGAAACCTGTTAAATCATTTTATTCCAGAAGAAGTATCATCTTATCAGTTGATTCAAAATATATTCTTCCAGTATTAAAGTAAAAATATTTAGATCATTCCTTTCTAATACCTATTGTTGTCATTTGTCATCCAACTTGGACTGTCCAAGTATAAACAGTACGTATACATATACATTCGTATAAGTGTGCTGTACCTGGAAATTATTTTGTATTCAAAGGTATGTCAATAATAACACGTCCTGGCTTACTAATGGGGTGCTCAGGTATGCAATAGTGTTTAGAGCTTTAAAACATGTTTAGATGATTATTGTAGTTTGCTAGTAGGGTGTGTTTCCTGTCTGTTTTACCATCTTTCTATCTTGTGTCGTTTGTTCAAAAATATTATATTAATTACCTCAGTGTATCACATGTTTAGGGAATTTTATATTCTGAAATAAATTCCTTAAATTTTGTAATTAAATATATGAAAACATAGACGCTGATTGAGTTGTGGTATTTATTTCCACAATTGTTGTCAAATTAAAAATATATTGTATGTACCCTGGCACAATGATTGCTTCAGATTCAGTATACTATCTTTCCAAGTTAATATAAGCACTTTATATGATCATAGGCCGGCTTTGTGTACATATTATTTGCAATGCTGATTGTAGTTACTCTGTTATACTTGTAGTCATCAACTCCCAGAGAGCGCAGTTCTGTAAGCAGTATTACCGCAACAAGAAAAGCTAGTCCTCGTGTCAGTCGACAAGTTCTACGTTATGAGGCCGAACAGGATGATCTCACAAAGTGTCGAACACGCAAACGTAGTTCTGAGGTAAGCATTGTAATGTTAGAATCATAATCGGATGATTTGTGTAACACTTGTGTGTGTTTTGTGTAGGGATATTATGCGAAGACACGCAGTAGACATTATAATTTGGGTTTTTAGCAGATTAATACATCCACAAATCACTGTAATAAAACTTTCTGCGTGAAGAAATCTGAAATAAAGATGGCTAATTTACCCATCCCGTGAGTATAACAATATTTCAAACTTTATTGATGCCTTATGGAGGATATTAATTATCATATAAAGGTCTGTTGGCTTTTTGCGAATAATGTCATCACGTACATCAATATGTGGTAAATAGTGTTTTATGCTGATGTTGAATAACAATAGAACAGATAATATTGTGGATCGAATGAACTGGTACAAGTACCGACCGGGTAGATTTGCTCTATTATTCTGAGGGTTATGTCGACCTCTGCACATTAATTTCATCATATGTTTCCACCAAATTATTTAATATCTATAGAGATCATATTCGCATATATCACGTGTGATTATTTGTTCTAAATACACCATCTGAGTAAAAGAGAAGTTACGATTAAACTTAGCTAAACATGTATTATATTGTTTAGTAATATAGAAATTTGGGAAAGAAAGGAAATGTTAATACATGTAATTATATTGTCAGACACACGCACACACACACACACACACACACACACATGTATACACACACACATATATATTATGTTCCATTATTAAATACAAGAATATAAAATCTATATGTATTAGTTTACTAATACGCATCATGTATTAATTATGACTGTGTCTGCCACTTTATTAATTCTGCTGACATCACATATTTATGTGTTATTTTATTATTAACAGTATATTCTATTCATTTTGCTTCTTTCAGCAGGATAATAGTTGTGCTCTCCTCACACTTTTTAAAACCATTTTCTATACGAAATTATATTTTCTAATATCTGTCTTTTTATAGTACGGATTTTACCATTAATCGTCTCATTGTTCATATTAATCAATTAGTCAATCAGTTTTAGGATATGTACAAAGTGGGAGGTACATAATACGAGTATGTACTTGGGATTATAAGTAGTTCTGATTGAACAATTCCAAGAAACCAACAATAACCCGTTAAGAACATTAGCACCTTAAGAGTAATGTTCATTACTGACCTGGTACTAGGATAAGCTAAGTAAACATTATTTGTTAGGTTTGATTAATGGAGATCAGTTCTATGTCGATGCTTGGTATCAGCTGAGCATATATGTATTATACATGTAAAGTCATACCTCAGTAATCCGACAATGCCAGGCAAATGAGCAAATAACAGATTACGACAAATGTTGGTTATATAATGCTGAATGATGTCAACACAGTATCAAGCCAATAAAGAAATCATTTAAAGTGGCTATTTTGTATTAAAATCAGAAGAAAAAAAATTTATCTACTTTAGTTCATGACTTTTTTTATGGAATTCAGTAGCCTTATAAACAACTTTGTCTTGATGCCTGGTTCTGTCATGATAACTGGAGATTTGGACGTACACCCAAGGACATTGGAATGGCCACTGAAGGGAGACATCTAAATGATTTAATTGTGTCAGCTAACCTTTATGCATCATGTGCCAGTAATAATACATAGAGACTGTAATATACTGGATTTTGTCTGAATCAGGGGCGCCTCTGTGGTCTAGCGGTAGCATGTTGGACCACAGATCACTACCACCCGTGTTCAAATCTCGGCGTGGGCATATCTGAAGGTTGTTTCGTCTTTGACTTCGTTTCATTACCTTTGGAGGTCGCTCGGCCCATTTAGCCTACCTTGTGCACAAAAGTGGCCGTAAAAACCAATCATCATCATCATCATCATTTGTCTGAACCTGAGATCAGATGACTCGTGCATACACTCTCCTTCCTTCCATGTTCTCGGATCATGATGCCATACACATTGGTCTTAATATGTGCAGATCTTTCCACCCTCAGAGAGCTATTATCTTCCATAAGTTTAAAGCGATTTACTCTGGAATGTTGTCTGCTGGTATTAATGGATGTGACCTGTTTATAAACCAGACTACCTACCTGGATGGTGTGTCGTCACAATATGTTAACGTGATAAGTAATGTTATCCAGAAACACATACACCATTTAAAAGCCACGCCATGGTCTTCCACCC
This sequence comes from Paralvinella palmiformis, assembly GCA_025642065.1. Classification (NCBI taxonomy): domain Eukaryota; kingdom Metazoa; phylum Annelida; class Polychaeta; order Terebellida; family Alvinellidae; genus Paralvinella; species Paralvinella palmiformis. The sequence goes on along the minus strand of JAODUP010000037.1, from coordinate 599,687 downwards.
TACAGTTTCCTAGTTTACCGATGAGATCAGCGAAGCCAACATGAAAGTGGAGAAGGACCCGCCTAACCATTCACTGGTAGAGATTCCACCACCAGAGATGACACTTGTGTGATCTTATTGACGTTAGTAAGGCAACTTACTTCAATAGTAAAATCACTCAGTGTGCGCGGGATATCAGAAAACTCTTTAAGATTGTGAACAAAATCATGCACACCACGGATGATGGTTCCCGCCATCTTATTCTTCAGCAACTGACCTTGCTAAAAAATTCAGAAAGTTCTTCCTGACAAAAATTGAAAGGAATTTGCAAAAGTACAAAAACTACAAAATAGGTCAACCAGAACGATCACGGGGACCAAAAAGCATGACCACATAACTACAATATTAAACAGTCTACATTGGTTACCTGTGGAACAGCGTATTAAGTTCAAGGTCCTACTGTTTACTTTCAAAGTACTGAATGGTGCTGGCACCCTCGTATATCAGAGTTCGTTGACAATCGAGAAACGGCAGCATCTACTATGGTCTAGTTCCAAGAATATTCTTGTAGACCTCAAGACTCGCCTTAGGATGGCAGAAGACTGGACTTTCATCTCCCGAGCTGCAATTGTATCATATGCCCTCCCAAGTGTAGGATAAAAGCCCTAAGGTCAGAAGTCCCTTAAGATAAAAGGGACTTGTCATATCTTGAAAAGGTTGAAATGTTGTGAAGTTTTAAATAAAAAAGTGGTTAGAGGTTTTCCCACCCTCCTTTCTGGTTCTGGATGACTTCCATGTTGTGTATTGATAGAACTGAGAAATTACTATTGTAATACTGAGAGAATACTGATGTTGGCTTGAAGTGTTGTCCTATTTATATCAATTATAAGCTTTTTCATTAGTACAAGATAATTCTGAACTCCTTAAATAAGTTAATTCAGTGATAACAAGAAAGAAGCCTTTAATAATTCCAAAGTTTTCATGACTTAATTGCAAAATATAATTTGGCTTCAGAGAGACTTCTGTTATCAATTGCTCATTGGCTTCTCTTTAAATTGCAATTGCACTAGCGTTAATAGTTGATTATTTATTAATATAACTTTTTAATGGATTATCTAATTTTCCAAATTGGGTTTTGTATTTATATCACTTTTTTATCTGAACCTTCCAAAAAATTTTAAAACTATGAAAACTTTGGACATATCACGTTTGAATATTTAATGGCAACATTCACTGGTTATTTACTCAGATTCTGACCCACTGGTTTCCTGTGCAATGCTATAACCGCTTCTGATTGAAGGATTGTCCTGCTGTGTTCATTAAGAAAGTTCAAGATGACATTTGAGATACAGTACAGATATGGGTATACCTTGTGTTAGTGTTTAGATGAGCTGTGGCCTTAACTCTGATAATTAGAAACATTTATACAATTGCATGACAATTACGAGAATCAGGAAAACTCATTAACATAAAGATTACCATATTTAAAACACTTTAAATGTCTGCTTAAAGCATGACCTTGGAATTACGGAATGTTGTTGTTTATAAAGTGATGCTCAATGATTGAACTTCTCATTATAATTACTTTATCAATTAACAGAATTAATTAAGTTTTGTTTTATGATCACATGCAGACATTATAAACTTCCCCAAATTCACATTCTTTGTTGGTCAGGTTAATATTGTAAATGTACCATTTCTGGTGAATTTTGAAATAAATGGTATTCAATTTGTTTTATCCCAATATTTACATCTGGTTTTCGCACTAATTAAAAAATATATATATATATAACTTGATGCATATAATGGACTGTGTTAATAATTAAGTATACTCCGGCTCAATATCTACACCATTATTTGTTGAATTTCTTCCAAAATGACTTCATTCCACTATTTTATCTTTTCTTGGAGACATAGATTCTCTTTAAAGTATCTCTTTTTGTTTGAACATTCGGTTGAATAGTTTATGTTTCTAACGGTCATCTCTGAATGCAGTTTGAGAACATATGCCATAAAATGTTCAGGAACTAAATCTTTGAATGTTCTGTGTTAATGCCTAATGGCCTATTATACGGTCGTCACGCCTAATCTATCACGGCATATGTTTTCAGTGTGGGCACACGTATGTACCGTAGGTTGCATCAGGTACACATGTAGCAAGGTTTGTGCCATAATTTGGTAGCCCTGAATACTTGTTCACTTCCCATCAAAACGTGCCTCACGAGGTTACAAACCGTAACTATCTGAAGCTATTGTACCTGTACTGGTGTCAGACCTCAATAATTATTCTTATCGACCTCATTATATTGGTGATTTATTTATTTTTTAATTCATGGTATTATCCTCATTGTTAGATACGTCCACATCGTGTTGATCATATGTACTACATGACTGGCACCTCACTGAAACTGGAGCCTCGTTATAAAGTTGAGGAAGAAGAACTTCAACGTCTTAGAGAACTGTCCCGTGCCAGAAAAAGAACGACTTACTATGGAAGAGGACTGAGGTAAGTGTGTGTGTGTGTGTGTGTGTGTGTGTGTGTGTGGTAGATGACTGGGTCAGTGGGTGTGAATATTTGGATGAATGTGTAAAATGTCTGTGCATAAAGAAGAGACAGTTGTGGATAGACACTTACACAGACAATTAATGTAATGGCTTTGTAAATGGTTTTAAGTACCTGTATATCTTTGTGTGCTTTAAGTTTGTTTCATTTTGAGCCATGGGATTATCTATATTTTCATCATTTCTCTATTAATTATTAAGCTTTAGAGTAGCTACTTCTTTTCAGTGAAATTACACACATATTAATATGTACATATCTAGTATCAGTAGCCCAGGTAACTTTATGTAACCCATAGTAACAGCTCCACTGTATAATGTATGCATAAAACTGCACCCCACTGTATGATATACACTGTGCTCATGCATCCTTCACGCTGACACACCCTGAATACAAGCTGCACATTTATTTGCACCATAATATTTATATATAGTCACCATTATATTTATATATAGTCACAGCTTTAATGTTAGGTATATGGATAACACTATATATTGATCTGTCTGCTATCTGGGCTAGAAAATGACAGGTGTCTTCTCACCAGTGTTGTGGTGATAATGTGTGCATTGTATAGCACACAAATACATGAAATCATTCGAGAGCTTAATGCCATTAGTAATACACAAGACCTTTTGATAGTATGGTGACGTTATGATTGTCAATAGTTAATTGAAATGTATTTTCATATCTAGGACTCGATTTGTTGTGGATACATACATTCCTGGATAGATTTATATAAAACTTACCGTTATGATTATTTTACATTCTTCTATTCAGTTTAAGTTATTATCATTTTAGATTGGAAATTACAATAAAAATTTAATTTTATATTCTATATTAAAATTATAGGTGAGATTATTTGATAATGGGGTACCATCAAACTGTTCCTGTGTTATAATTAGGTTATTTTCAAAATCCTATTCTTCTAAATCACTGTTTATTTATTAAAAAAATGGAAATATGATTAACAAGGAATCATAAAATCAGTTGAAAAGTGTGAAGAGACTGGACGAAAGTTTTTTATCAAGAGCTACCTTAACATTGCATGATATTAACCAAATTATTATACCACCTGAATGAAAATTAAAAGCCCAAAATGATAAATATGCAATATGTATAACCTGCTCTAGACCCCCCCCTTTAGATATTATGTGCTTTTAGTTAGCTTATCATTGTGAAGTTTTATTATCTGCTTCAGTAATATATATATATATATATATATATATATAGAGAGAGAGAGAGAGAGAGAGAGAGGGAGATTTTACATTCACATTGGGTCCTTAAAATGGCATTACTTATGAAGTTGATAAAAACATATTAGATATTTTTCATTTAAATAAAGAATCATAGCATATTTACTAACTATTAAATAATAAAGTTACATGATTAAAGTGTAAATAATTCTTAGCCAATTGCTGTTTGACGTTCCATCGTTGACACTTTCTTATGGCTACTTGAAATAAATCTAACACCATGTGATATAATTAGTGGTATGATGAACTAAACACTACATTTAACTATGTTCCGTTGAACTGTCAAATTTAGCCCCCCCAACTTCAATAATTTCAATTTGTTGTTGTTGAATATCCTGTGATGTGGCCTTATATTTGTGTCATAGATATGCCATGATTGAAAACAATGTCTTGCTGATTATTTATACACAATCACCTTGTTTAAGTAAAGTTAATATATATAATAGTTTAAAATTCAGTTTGTTTTAGCTGATAAAAACACTGACTGCCACCAATAAGAAGAGTATCAACTGTGACAGATCTCAGTTAATTAGCTCATAAATAACATGATTTGACAGCAACTATTAATTAATTACTCATTGGCTAATTAAATCACATAATCAAATGATTATTGGGGGACAGAGAAAATGTGCAACTACACAGTTTTATGAATACTCGATGAAAATTAAACTGGTCCAAAGAAAGTGACTGATAGATGAGCTGAACACTTTGTTTAATTGTTTTAAATTGAGGGAACAAATACACGCACAAACACAAAAACACACAAACAAACACACATCGTTTGTTTGTTGACATAGCCATAAATAGAAACTAGTTGTTATATGATATAGTTATTTATTGTTTCCAATATTTGCTTAAATTCTGTAGTCCTGTCAAATGTGATAATTGTTTCATCATCATCATCATCATTATGATCATTCATCATCATCATCGTCATATCATCGTAATGCAGCCATCAGTGTGCGATATAATTATGTTATCATCATCGTGTTCATTTCTATGCGATGTCTTATCATTTTCTATTCTTTCTTTTCATCTTCCTGCACATTACTATCGTCTTGTCACCATGTTCGGGAAATTACTGTGTTGCACCTCTCCCCACCAATGTCAATGCACTTTGCTTCTGCTTATCACAACATCCAACTGAAATGTACACGCGCACACACACACACACACAACATTTATAACACAATGACAATGTGTGACAAACGTGAGAACAGCAAGTACAGATACCTGGATCTGCCAACGGAGTTGTCACTGTTTGAAGATTGTCGTGAAGACGAAGGCGAGACCCAGAGACAGCTAGTTGATGAACATAGGAGTCAGTTCAGCAGAAGTAGCCATGATAGTGTGTTCATCTTGGATAGGAATAGGGATACCAAGGCCCAGCTGCCTTTACTTTTGTACGATTCTCGCGTCCACATCAAAATACCGCAGGCTGATAAGAGTACCGAATACTCAACGTCCACGAAGGATTAAACGTTACCTGGGCTAGACGATGCCATTTTTCAGTTGATCGATCGATACGCTCGAAGCTAGTCTTGATCTTGAACGCCGACATTTCTTCTTTTCCGTCAGATTGTCTATTTTTCCATCTTACCAATATCTACCATTTTCGGGGAAAACATAAATTTGTTAGACATATCGATGGTAAGCAATAACTTGTTGTGCCCTATATTTATTGATTTGTTTATTTATTGATATATTACTAACTGAGTATTTTCTATACTAAAGACATGTATCAAAATGTTGAATGTATCAAGTATAAATCAAATTAAGGCTTCAGTTGTTTAGGATATAAGATGAACTGGAAATTATCTCAGCTCTGTCACGGTGTATCCAAGCTAGAATTAAAAATATCACGTGATTGCGATGTCTATTTTCTGATCCGAATCTTTATCATCTTGCGTTATCGCCGAGATCCTGGAACAGTATATTATTATGTTGTAGCCATTCATAGGCAGACAACCCAGACAATAATCCATTGCAATCCAATGACAGATTCTCGTTTATGGCTAAATCAAACGGTCGTCAGTCGTACAGATCGAGTAACTGGTCGGTGGATTTGAACTGAGAACATGCCAGATTTATGCATCTCAAGAGTTTTAAATTGTATTCTAAACGGAAAATGGTTATTTAGGGGGTGGGGGGAGAGGTGGGGGGTTGGGGACAGCTGCTTGGTGAATTCTGCTGTTTTGTATTTTGTGTTTATTGCTGTGGAGACTTCTAATAATTGGGGGAAATAAAATAATAGAAGTTTGTCAGTTACACGTGGAGAATGACTTTGTAAGAATATTTTCTGTAAGAACAGCATTTGTTGTTGGCAGTATTTGTGATCTTTGTTGTCTATACTGTCGATGGAGGTAGTGGTGAAGAGCACAGAAACACTTTTAGCCATATTGTAAACATAACATATTAATAGGAACAAAATCAAGTTCACTGTGTAATTGTTATTTTTCCTTCAACTGTCAGTTTATGTATTTAATAGCAGAAAGATTGTGTGTGTGTGTGTGTGTGCGTGTGTGTGTGATTCAGGTTTAGGTGTATGATGTGGTATGTGAAGCCATTTATATTTTGTTACCATGTACATGACCACAATCAGCAAACATTAGTTACTTAGAGCATTTCTCATGGAAACAAAATATGAGGAATATCGGATGTGTAATGAACATCTTGTAAATATTTCTTACACTGTTTTTCATAATGGAAATACTGCTATATTGTACATTATATATATATATATATATATATATATATACCAGTGTATATATATATATATATATATATATATATATTAGTTTGAGATTCAGTAATCTGTGCTTTGAGGTATAAAGCTTTGACATACAATGCATAATCATGCTGGCTGATGCAAACATTGTAAGAAATCTATTACAATAAATTATAAATTTCAATAATTCCCTTGGCTCCTAAAATAATATTTCAAAAAGTTTGGAATTATTCAAAACATTTGCACATCTTTCAAATATTATGACAATATCTGAGCTTCGTCTGCTAGGATATTATGGATCATGTTGTGTAAGTCTAATGTTAATTATCTTTAAATGCTTGTGTTAACTTTCAGCTAATTAATATAATGTTAATTTGTGTTACCGTATATACTAGATTATTCCATTTTGTGTTAATATTCATAACAAGAACATGTGCTGTGTTTATTTGTATTTCTGTCTATACTGCTGGTATAAAACGTGTTTCAGCTAACATAAACACACACACACACACACACACACACACACACACACACATACTGACTACTAACTTCACAAGTCTTTTACCTCTTGTTTTGGTTTTATACTTCACTTTTAGACGTTTCAGCTGGAATAGAATCTTTCAGATTACATGAAAATCTACCTTGACATACCACCTATCCTAAGATGCAGCCCTTCCAATTAACTAATTATAGCCCCGGTTATATATGTTTGCATCTACCTGAAACAACCAGTCCCTCATTTGCGAACCTTCTAAGATTAACTTATTAAGTGGCCTCCCAAACCGAGGGGTTTTAGGTAATTTTTAGTTTTCGAAGAAAATTAACACATTAGAATTTCACATTATATTACCACCGTCCGTTAAAGTGAGGTTTGACCAAAACTCGAGAGTGGTTTCTAATCCGAGTGTTTTGCTGTATATCTGAACTTAAACCTGTTTTGATTTTCAATAACATATCGTTGTCAACAAACCTTTTTCAGTTGTTATTATTCTATATTCATTTAGATTACTGAACGTAGCATCGCTAGTGACGAGTAATGGACATTGAAATATTATTGCCGGATCTAAGGATAATTTTGTGATTAATTTTTGCTAAATTTCTCGTTCTAATGAGAACATACAATTTATTTTGCAGAAATGAAGACAGCTATATGGATGTTGGACACGAGGTAAATGGTGTACTTGTTTTTCACACACACACACACACATCATGATCGCTCATAATCCATTTGATGCGTTTAAATCTTACAGTGTAATCCTTCTTTTACAACGCCCTTGTCACCCAGGATCCACAAATCTGATTTTTTTTAATACTAAATCAATTTAGACCACATATTTTACTGATTGATATATGTTGCATGCCTGGTAGACATCTGTGCTCCGTAGCATCACTTCGTCGAATTAGGCTGTATAAAATACCATTCGGAATCGGGCTAAGAATGTCTTTCTACATAATTCTCTGCATCAAATCTGTCTTAAGATTAATTGCCTAATAAGCCTGAGTAATGTTTTAACAGTCATGACCTTTACAGCATCCTATGCAATCAAACCACCATTCACAGTCACAATCCACAGTAATGACGTTTATTCTTAGCCTCCCAAACAGCCGCCACCGAGTTCAACGGGTGAATCAGAAACGTCACCAGACGCCGATGTCGGTGCCCACGACAATGCAGCAACAAAAAATAACACCAAACACGAGGAGCTCAATTCAGTCAGTGATGGTGATCTGACAGCTAGAAATTCCTCACAAGGTTTGTCTCCTGGTGGATCATCAGGATCATTTCTACTGTCGTCATACTGTCATTCTGGTTCAATCAGAACTTTCCATATAGAATACACATACCATATTCCCCTAATTATTATGATGTGAATGGTTATATCATTAATTCAGTGAGGATATATAGTTTAGTTTTTAATCTTAAAACATGCAGATCTTTCTTTCATGGATGAAACACCCTTCAGATATGCCCACACTGAGATTTGAACTCAGGTGGTAGTGATCCATGATCCAACATGCTACCAACTGCACCATGGAGGCGCCCTAATGCCATATCAGAATATAAACAATTACATGCAGATACATGATTATTTTCTTGCACCTTACAGATATTCCAGTGGCAAATCAGTTGAGAGAACAAGTAGAAAGTCTTAGCATACAGGGAAATTCAGCTCACAGTCCATCGGGAGCAGGCCAGGGACAGGAAAGTAATGAACAGGTTCACAGAACGGAACAGCAAGAACATAATACACAGTTGGAGGATGCTGACAGTGGTGTGGATAACAATTCTGTGAAAGATTCGCCAGTTCCTGGTGACGGTGATCCGGGCAGATAAAATAGAATTTCTGAAGAATTGTGTGTGTGTGTGTTATCTGTTGGTTGTTACGTTAAACAAGTGGATCCATCCCCGTTTCAGTGATCTGAAATTTCTCTGTCGTGCTGATTAACATATGTCCAAGCAGAATTTCACGTAATCTGTTGGCACATGTTTTGCATCACAGTATATTACAATGTTTGTTTATCAGTTATCTTGCCTTAATCCCGCTGTCATTTCTTGTCCTATGTTTTTTCTTACAAAGTTACAATTGATTAAGCTAGCGTGTGACATACTTAACGAACACATACGCTTACTTCCAGCAGTATTAAATGCCATTCGTAGTATTCTAGTTAACCATACAGTATTGTAAATTGTGCCTTGATATTTTTGTCTGACACAGAGTATCACTTCATTCACCTATAAGACATTTATTCTAGTCATTTTTGACTAATTTGCCCATCTCTTTGATTATGGGTTTAAATATCACACACACACACCTACCACACCTTAGAACTGGGATCCATATTGTCAGTTAGATACGACTCTGTTTAGGTCAATAATTGCAGTTCTGATGAACTTCCTGCATGCTGTAATCACAAACTTTAATGTTGAGCTAGGTCCCCATTCCACCCCACCCCCGATCATATACCCCTATCATCCACAAGATATTGTTGTCATATTACAACCAACTTTATCTTCAAATAATGCGTAGTTTATCACTCAAAATGTGCTTCTCCATCACCCTAACAGTCCACCAAGATTAAATAAAAGCTGTTTATGATGATATATGTAATTACTGATGGCCCAACTCCCATTTTCCAAACACATCGTATTGTTACTACATGTATCTGGATGCTCTACAAATCAGTGATGTGGAAAGCATAACAAAAGGGTCCACGCACAGATCAGTAAAGCAAATAGTAATGTAAATAGCTTCATAACCAACAATAATTGTTCTAACATATTCTTTATTAGTGATGTTCTTTCCATCTTTTGAATGTCAATAAGACCAACATATGTTAAGTGTGATGGGTTGTGTTATGATAATATCAATCAGCGATATTGTTTATTTGCCCTCATTACATAACCGGGACAAATACTGTTAATGTTTTCTTTAATCGACTACAAAACGTTACTTGGTTATGCACAAGAAAATCGCATAAACTTTAAAATGCAGCTTCCTCCAAATTATTTCATACCGTTTGGTTTTTGAAAACATGACTAGGTAGACTGAACAAACAAAATATGTGCGGGTGATGAGGGATTTTTTTGTTTTCGTTTTGTGCCAATTTCACCCAAAAGGTATTGATGAGAGGTAAAGCAGGTCCAGTCACACTACATAAACATCGGAAATGGTGGACGTATAGGAAAAGGATTTTTCAATTTATTTTAATACTTTTGGTAACTAATGTTAAAATAGACCTCATGGAAGATGTGGGACACTGAATAGACATTATATTACAGATTTGTGTTATATACAATGGCATCTGATCATGAAAATGTGAAAATAAGATATTTATGTTTTTCTTCTTGAAGTGACTTTTTTTTATTTTTCATGTCGATTATGATTGCTTAATTGATTTTGAAATGACAGGTGTCAATATTATTTATTATGGAGTGCCAGATTTACATTTATTGCCTTAAAGTCATCTACATTTTTATGGAAATGTAGTTGATATATACATTTGTTTCGCTATTTTGTCACTTGGTCCTGTAAGCAGTAACCTTGTGTCTTCTGTGTACTGTGATAGTCTGTGTACTGTGATAGTCTGTGTACTGTGATAGTGTATTGGTTATCAAACTGACAGACTGACGTCACTCAAATCTTCTGAATCGGATACTTCACGAGTCACACTTAATGTTGATAGTGTTAACTGGGAATAACTCCACAGGTTAAAAGTAATAATTACACACACACACAGAGACACACATATAAGAGTTCTGTACACTTTTAAAAAACAATCTCTTAACATTGAATGTACTTGTACAGTGCAATGCAGAAATTCTGATGTTGGTGTTGTGTAATTTAAATTATATTTCTGTCTGATATTTCGCTTAAAGATTTCCTGAAGGTATATTACAAGCAAGTGCGGAAAACATTATTCTGCATTATTGGAAACTGTTGGGCATATTTGCCAGTGTTAGTCACTGATAATTGAAACTAAACTTCATCATTTAAAAAAAAAAAGGTTTCCAATGAATGGTCGATAGTGAAATATGCTGCTTAGTCAATTGTTAAACAAAAACCAGTTATTGTGCCCAAGTTAACATCTCCTGAAACAGATTATTCCGGAACGGTGTACAGGGGATTTTCTATTATCTCAAATGGTGACCAAAACTTTTAAAGCAAACTGCGATGTTTCTATTACATTATGAGCATTGTTGATTTCTCAAATAAAGGGTAAAGGATATTAACAGTAATCTGTGCTATGTTGGTAGTTGTTTTGATAATATAAACCAATGACTGACATGAAATAAATCACATGTCCACATTCCGTGTTTGGCCATTTTTAATGACATTAAAAGATGACGAACAATTGTCAGCTGATTAAAACAGCAAAACAATGCATCTTCATTGCGACACATGATTGCGTACGCACATCTTGCAAAATATAAAACAAAAATAGAAACGAATCCCTTGTTAGATTCAAGTACTTGTACACTTTAGTACAGCAAGTACTGTATTTGTAGATGCAGTGAAAACTTAGGAGGGATAAGCGAGTCTGAAAAGATGAGTTTTCAGATGGTCACAGAACTATGCTATTTGATGACTTAACATGTTCAGGGAGTGAGTTTCAAATAGTAGGGACAGCAACTGAAAAAGTAAAAGTGCCAGCACGAGTTTTAACCTTGGAAACAGACGGCAAGTGAAAACCAGATAAATGGAGCACTCTAGGCTTGGGTGCTGGAGAAAGATAGAAAATAGATACCAAGGTTCTCTGGAAGAGTAACAGGCAATGGTATAAAGTTTGAAAATGAGACGAGATTGAAAAGGGAGCCACTGAAGTAATTTTAGGAGTGGCACAGAATGAGAAAACTGAGACCATGCGACAACCCTAGCAAAGCAGTTCTCAACACGCTGAAGTTTTGCAATATCCTTAGATGCGATCTTATAAAGAAGAGAATTGCAATAATCAAGACTACTAGTAATGAGTGTTGTAGCAATGGTTTTGGCGATTATACACAGAACAAAGATCAGCAAAAGTCAGGTGAACCTTTTTTACTTTTGATGGAAATAATTGCCCTGTTATGACATTCTCACCTGTGATTTCTTTGAATTTATTTGCTGATAACAAATCCCCGTATTTTCCATATACAGGGCTAGTATTCTTACATAATCATACTTGTGGCCACCAATTTGAGAACTATTATTACTTTTGATAATACTTGTAGCACTGGAAATGTTTGAAATGTTGCTGTTTTAAGAATGAAGTATTTCACACAGTAAGCTAAATGGGCTGCACATTCTTCAACAGTAATCAAGTCGAAGTGAAAGATGAAACAGGCTTCGCACACGATTCGAGTTTGAACCCAGGAGCTACAAATTCCCAACCCAAAATGCTACAATTTAGGTCATGAAGCCCTCGTAGCAACACACACGACGTGATTATATTTGTACTTCAGTACTTTTTACTAGAACCAGTAAACATTCCATTTCTGGTGTTTTCCTAAATTTTCTGTTTTCTTGCAGACATGTTTAGTTTTCTTCCTTAAACACAGTACTTACCTATGCTTTTGTACTTGCCTCCTTTCTGACTTCAGTACCTGGAGCTGTCATTTGGCAGAGTGCAGTATTTTCAGTAAGTGAGTGACTGAGTACAGTTTAAGAACATATCCATGCAAATAAGTTAGATAGTATCACCTATTTCTGGTCATCTTTTATGACAGGCAAGAGGATAAAGATAGCGATGTCTAAATTGTGAATGTGGACAGCCTCATGAAACATCTTCTCCAAATATGTTACGTTGTTATTAAAAACAGATTAAAATGCTGCTATTTTCACAATAATCAAGTTCAAATTCAACGCACAAATAAAAAAGCAAGTGTTTAAACACATCTATCACAATCAAATATTTAATGCCTATATGAACACATAGCACACTCCATACAACAACTACAGCCATTTATACTTAACATCAAATTTAACACATTTTTCATCACGTTTTCTGTTTCACATATTTTTGTTTTCTTTCAATATGTTTCTCACTGGTCACACTGTAAGTGTAACGTTTCTTTTTGCTGTTTCTAACTGATGCCATTATTTCTCCTTCCTCGCTCTCGTCAGAGTCAACTGGTTTCTCATTTTGTCTCTTCGTAAATTTCTTCGCTATGGTTCCAACAAGCGATGAATACCTGGAAAAGGTTTGCATTTCTCATTAGGTGAACAACATCCATTTCAACTTCAAGCAAATGGCCATTCATAACCAGATAAAATCATCTTCTCACTTATAAAGTCAAATAAAAAGATTTAAGCTACCAGTAGCACACAAAAGAGACAACCTGCACTGCACACTTCAGAATTCTATTAATAAACTACATTTATAGGCAGTCTAACAGATATGTTACATAAGCTAAATTGTATATCATGATGTGCATTCAACAGCGTAAATGCACCGGGACACGTGGTGGAGAGACAATTCCCCAGGGGAACATCTTACAAACACAGGTATTAGTTGGAATCGAACACACAACCTGGAAATTTTCAGTGCAATGCTCTAACTGCTGTGCCACCAAAGTGAAGTTTTGCCAGATAAAAATAAAAATGGTAGTAATCTGCAGTATTTTATAACTTAAAAAAAAACTACACAGTATATACGCACATACATATGTGCATGCACGCACACACACGCACATACAAACATAAAGTTCGTTGAATAGCTGCAGTTCTACACCTAAATGCTCAGGTAATCATCATTTACCAATGTAATGATATATTCTGTACCTTCAGTATCACTGTTGTACATCAAAAACATACCGTTGACTCATCTATCACTAGTTGTATGACATTTTTTAAAGTTAATTCTTCTAATATGTCAGGTGATAGACATTTCATGTCTGTATCACAAAATAAATAAGATAATGATATCAATTGTTCCATATGGAGAAATACTGAATCTGTATAATTTGTATGGAAACAACACGTCTTAAATTTTTTTTTTTTTTAGTATCGGTAGTTTTTGATATAAAAATAAGCACATTTCAATAAAGAATTCAAATCGGACAGTTAAATGTTTGTAATTATAATTTATATAGCAATTAATTTATTGTGAAAAAAAGGTAATTAATATATAATACATAAAATACTAATGCTCCATACATAAGTTTCATTCTGAAACTGATTTCATGCCTATATTTTAAAATCTAAAGGAGATAGGGTTAGTTCATTGTATAAAATTTGATATGGTGTTATTAAATTATTTTCCCTTACAGAATATACTACACCGGACATTTTATACTAATGAAAAACTGTAAGGGTGGGAGGGGTGATTATGATTGGTGTTTTATGGCCATTTTTTTGGCACGTGGTAGGCTAAATGGGCTGAACGACCTCGAAAGGTAATGAAGCGAAGTCAAAGATGAAACACCCTTCAGATATGGCTACATCGAGATTCAAGCTCGGGTGGCAGTGATCTGTGGTCTAACGCACTACCAATTAGACCACAGAGGGGCCCTGGGTGGGAGGGGTGTATGTAGAATGAATATACATTCCCTGGTTAAAAATAAACACCAGTTTCTCCTTGACCTCTGTATAACAATCAGCCTTTCATAATTCTAGAATATTTTATATCATTATCCCCATCATTTAACCAATTTTGTCATGGCCTATTTAGAATATGGACCAATATCAGAATGATTTCTCTGAAGCCGGGAAAGTCCACTGCCACCAAAGACACGAACTAAGCCAACCTTTTTGCCATCTCTTCGTCATTAACTGATGTCTCCTTCTCGTGTTCTTCAGCTCTCACTAAGTCCAAGTCTCGATCTTGAGTCGTCATTAATTTCTACAAAAAGAAATAAATAAATTTCTCTCAACACCGCAGTTAGCGGCAAGTAGCACAGCAACACGCCAATTCTTAATAGTTAACTTCTGTTATTTATCATTATACTGGCCTTGTTTATTGCCCTCTTAATACGGATAACCCAATCTAGTAATATTTATGAATGATATTTATAAATAATGATGAACGCACATATCGGGTATGTTGAGTAGGAAAATTTTAATCAATGCGTAGTTGAGTTGTTTAGCCTCGGCACTGATCACACCCGGAACATATAGATTAAAGGCATATGCCGAGGGAAACAAACCCCACAAACACAGGTACGAGTCAGATGCAAACCCATAACTTGGAAGGTTTGCGATGCAGTGCTCTACCCATTATGCTATCAGAATGCCCTACAAGTTCCTATATACATGTGCATATATATGTTGCATATTGCTTATGGCAAGTCTAGATAATGCACATATAGTTCAGCAAATAGAATACTACTACCATAAATCAGTACAGTGAATATGATAGCTCGGTATCATAATAAAATAAATGTGATAGCTCAGTATCATAATAAAATAAATGTGATACCTCGGTATCATAATAAAATAAGGAAAATTTGACGAGGTACTGGTAGCATGCACAATACTATTAGAATGGAATATTGTCTATCTAGTTGTGCAAATAATTTCTCAATACACCTCTATCTCTACCGATATTAATCAGATCCGAAACTCTAAAAACAAAACAACCAAAAATGTTAAGTCTAATTACCTCTATTTCTGGATTAAAACCTTTATGTGACATCCTGCCAAATCTCAGCTCTTCACAATATGTATAACTGGGTTCTAGTACAAACTTGTTCCTGTAAACCAACCAATATCAAATGCTAAAATGGTGCTGTTTATAGCCTCTTTGTGAGTATGGTTGGCTAAATGGACCGAGCAACATCCAAAACTTATGAGATAAAGTGAAAGATGGAAAAACTTTCAGACATAGCCCAGCCTGAGTGTAATCAACCAATAGATACAATATTAAATATAAATAATTAAATAAAGCCCCCCGCCCCCCCACCGTAATAGTTTTCAGCCAATATTATTTCAACAAAAGATCAATATTATCAATACACCTCATCAGATAGTAAGCTTACTGTTTTGGTTTGAGAACGACGATATCTCTTTTCCAGTGTTCATCGTCAATACATTTATCTTGTTCATATTCTTCTTTCTGTACCCGTAGTGCACTTCTCTGCATGAACTGAAAAAGAGATATTAATCAGAACTAAAATAAACATTTAATATTTATAAAGAATAATCCTCTTACTAAGAACATAAACTACCTAAGCATCCTTAGATAACAAAACATGATGTACACATTATACTTTATTTATCCTATATAGTGATATTTAGGTTTATAATCATTACAATAAGTTGTTCATATTTTCATTACACTTAGGCACAAATCACATAAAAACCAGGATGTCAAATCACTTAAAATATCTCAAACAGCACCATTTTCTGAGAGAACAGTCAATTCCAATGTCATATACAAATATGCCTTCTCAGAATATCCACCCAGAACATGCAATTATGGTCAGGTGACTATTCCACCACATAAAGGAATATGGTCAATACAATGATGCAACAGCCTTCTTCTCAGATACCACAGAATATTCTAACCCCCATCTTGTGTCCAATTTTTTCTTCATTTATATATTTGGATTTATAAAATTGTGTCAGTAATTTAATGTAGTCAATGCTAAAATATATTATTATTAATGGTAATAAAATATTTATATGAATAAAAAACACTTTAAAATATATTATTACATATGTCGGTATTAGTGTATATATATATATATATATATATATATATAAAGATGAATTGTTACATTTGATTCACACAGCTAATGTGTTCTATCAATCAAGGAAAGTCCCTTTAATAATCTACATAATTCTAATGAAACTTTAAGTCATACAATCACAAGGCAAGCCACAAAATTGATGGCGACTGGGCCTAACTATAATAATGTGCGAATGGACTCGATCATGAGTGAAAAATAGATAATGAAAACTTTTTAGTAGCATGAAGGCTTCAGTGGTGAGTGTTACCATTCCCAGACTTAGTCTTTAGCCTGCCTCACATTGATCTTGGCCCTCGTCCCACCTATTTGGTTGTTAAAGTAGTACTCCTAGTTATTGTGGCCATCCTAATTAAATATATGTGTGTTTGTGTACAGAAATAAACCACCACAGCATTGTCTGTCCAGCGATATTTTGTGAACTATTGGCTATGCTGTCACATCGCCAAATACAGCCGATGGTTCTCAACTTTGACAACGCTACGTGGGCAGCCCGCAAGGTGTTCCCAACCGTGGAGTTCAGGGGGTGCACTTCCATTTCATGCATGCGCAAAATTACCAGAGTTCAAACAGGACTAAAAATTAAGCACGATTTCGAAAGCGGCGACATCCAAAAACGTATTTATGTTCTGCAAAATAAGTACCTCGCAATAATTGTACCTGCGAGTTAGATAAGTAGCTAGATCTATAACTACAAGCCTTACTAAGTTACTTACTACTTAGGGGAATGTTGTTGTTTTTTTGGAAACAAAAATTAAACTCTCTAACATAGCAGAATATCGTTATGAATGTTGAATTAAATTTATACAACATCGAATAACATCAGTAAATAAATGAATAAGTAAAGTCAGTTTAAACACGTGTGAGCGATAATACAAGCAAAACCATATAACCTGTTACTTTACAGAAAATACAAAATTCGTCTACATAAGACTTATCATATCTATATACATAAAGTTACGTGAAGTCTGATTATACCTTCATCTGCAGTAAATGCTTGGATAAATTAGCTTTCGCCTTTTGTTTAGCTTCCATGTTGTAGAATGTTGATATGACATTGCACAAAACGTCATCAGTTTACGAGCCCTTTTGTCAGTCATTGAAGTGATGCCGCTTGTAGCATTACGAAAACACGCCCGCTTAAAAAAAAAATATATATAGGTAGGTAGGTAGATAGATAGACAGATAGATTTACAGATTTATTCAGTTCACATAACAATTATACAAGAAATTATAATACTAAAATCATTAATGATTAATTTACTAAGTCAACTGAGGGATAAACTATTGCTGTCTTCCAAGTCCCCCCAAGTAAAAGAAAGAATATATATATATATATATAATTTCATTTCACAGTGCCGAATAAGCGACAGCCTGAGGATTCTCCCCGGACAACAAAGCAAACAAACATTTCACAGTGGAGATTGTCTGAAGGTAGATTGGATGACTGACCCAGGGATATATATATATATATATATATCGCATGTATTTGTGTCTGCGTGTGTGTATTAATATATATATATATATATATATATATATATATATCGGGCAACAAAATATTAGTAGTTTTATGTATTCCTGAGAGACTAATCCAAGTCTCTCTGCATCAAAACACACACACACACACAATTTATATGTCAAATACAACAAACTGCTAGTTTATGCTACCTTTGGTTATTATGTCGAACTAGTTTAGGCGTATACTGCTATATTTCATGTACATGTTTATGTATATGTGTATAATAATGGGTGTATATATTCGTGGAAATATAGAGGTTATAATATATAAACGCTTCAGTCTTAGCCAGATAATGACCCAGGTATAGGGTGTGTCACGGTGTGTGTATATGCGTGTGTGTGTGTGTGTGTGTGTGTGTGTGTCCCATGTACATTTGTTGTGGACAATAGTGTATCACTGTTCAGTACATCCGGTTAACCAATACAGGATGACAGGCTTAATTCTTCGATTGTACATTCGAAGTAAGTATTAAAATAGTTTTTAATTCTCCGGTGCAGTACATAGATCCTATGATCAAATTCAATCTTATTTCTCCGGATCTGTAGAAACTAACAGGAACCCCGTCGTAGTTCTCCGGCTGCGGGAGAACTAACAACAATTTTAGCGATTCTTCTGCGCCTCCGGCTGCGACAAAGGGTTTTATATTCCCACATAAGGTAACTCCACATAAATCGCCAATTTCTTCTTCGTGTGCATGACAGGGATATGTTTTTGGCGCCATCTACTGGTACTATTATTTCGACACGTACGGTGCCTGCTATAGTCATTTAAATGCTGGATTTCCAGACCAAACATCTAAACGGCGTCCCCCCCCCCCCCCCCAAAGACGCAAATAATGCACAAAAATACAATTCTAGATCAAGTTTTCTTAGAAAGTCCACAAATAGAAACATACAGCCTACACACAGAAAACAGAACTTCTGAGCTGCAGAATATTGTGCCTTGTGATATTTGTTGGAGGGTCAAATAACTTATAAACATACAAATCCAATAAAAACTATTATCTAACCTTCACTAACCCATTATTATATGAAATATTACAAACCGAATGAAGCAAAATCTGAAAGATGATAAACGAACCTCAATCCCTGGCAAGGGAAATATGTATTTTGACAGTGTGGAATAAAGCACTGGCACAAAGAATTTTGAATCGTCAATTCAAGCTCTGGGTGATTCACCGGGGGACACTTCGCAACAAATCGAATCTTCTACAGTCGTGTTGCCTGAGAGTAGTACGCCTAAGTGAGATGATGTCTGTTGTAAGAATACTTAGGTACATTTTTGTATCTTTCTTCTATATAATTATGTGAGATTTTGTGGGCTGTCGCGATTACGCGCGCGCGCACACACACACACGCACGCACACACAGGGTGGCCAATAAATAGCTTTACCATTAAACTTTTCAATAAGTGTTAAATATACTAAATTGCCACTAATCGAACAATGAAGTCTAACTTCAATAATAATAGTAATAATAATAATAGACTTAACAAAGCACTCGTGCTATATTTTATCATACAATCATAGACAATTGCCTTCATATCACCATCAACTTTAATGAATAGGACTCAATAACTAGATTTGAATGTAAACAAATAGTTGAGGGAATTT
This sequence comes from Paralvinella palmiformis, assembly GCA_025642065.1. Lineage (NCBI taxonomy): Eukaryota > Metazoa > Annelida > Polychaeta > Terebellida > Alvinellidae > Paralvinella > Paralvinella palmiformis. The sequence goes on along the minus strand of JAODUP010000037.1, from coordinate 579,871 downwards.
TTGTAATTTTGATTTTATATCAATTGTCCCAACTTCATTATATTGAGCCCGTATATCACTGTCCTACTTGGCCTGATGAAAAGTGCGATCATGGTCCTACTTGGCCTGATAAAAAAATGCGATCAATGTCCTACTTGGCCTGATAAAAAGTGCGATCAAGGTCCTACTTGGCCTGATAAAAAAGTGCGATCAATGTCCTACTTGGCCTGATAAAAAAGTGCGATCAATGTCCTACTTGGCCTGATACAAAAGTGCGATCAATGTCCTACTTGGCCTGATAAAAAAGTGCGATCAATGTCCTACTTGGCCTGATACAAAAGTGCGATCAATGTCCTACTTGGCCTGATAAAAAAGTGCGATCAAGGTCCTACTTGGCCTGATAAAAAAGTGCGATCAATGTCCTACTTAGCATAACCAAAGAATTATAATGATAATTTTATTATTTTCAAAACACAATTGTCATCTCCAGTATAGTTTATCAGCTTTATGTATTAAATGTGCCCAGTTGAGTTATTCTGATTTATTAATGGGGTTCTGTGTGGGTGGCGCTTTTCCGGTGGTTTTCCGCGGTGGATGTTTTCCGGGTGAGTTCTGTCCTGGATTTATCCAGCGTGTGGTATTTTCTGCACGACGATAAATTGACCTTTGTTGTAGACATATACCGTGTTTGTATCTGTTTGAGCATATCAGTAGCTCTTTCATCAATGTTATGTTTGAATATTCGCAAGTAGTCGTATTTATAGAAAGATAGCACACTTTAAACTGCTCGTGTGTTTTGTTAAACATCGCATATATCGTGTTTTGCGATGTCAATGTGTGTACGGATCAGGGTTGTTTGATTTAAATCAAGTGATTTAAATCAATTTAAATAACTCTAAAAAAAATAAATCACTGGTTTTGATTTTCTTTAAAAGGTGTGAAGGGCAACGTTGTGCATATCATTAAACATTTTCGGAATACCCACATGCCAGCTGCAAGGTACAAAGTAGTCGGTGTCAAGGCCTTCGTCATGTCACAAGATGTAAGGTGGAACACAATGGCAGACTGCCTGGCAAGCTATCCCCAGAACTGGCCTATTAACCTTCAGGTGTTGAGGAAACAGACAAGGCCATGGAACATATACTAAAACTATCCTGACCTGATGGCTCACGTTTATAGATCAATTGTTGAGTGCCTTTTCATCCATTGTTGGGGTTGAGAGAGTATTTTTCACATTCGGACTTGTTCATTCAAAACCTCTAAATCGTTTAGGAATGGAAACAGCTGGCAAGCTGGTATTCATATACAAACTGCTAAACAAGAAATACAAATGATATTTGTCTCGTATAATAAAGTGATTAATTTTATGTATGTGTTGTAGTGTATATAATGTAGAGCTTGAATAAATGTATCCATATATATATATATATATATATATATATATATATCATGACTATTTAATATTTTATAACTGCATAATATATATAAGCGTTTTGGATGATTTTATGAGGCGTGGTGCTTCTGGAAGATCAACTAGCCGTACTTGCATCTGGGACTGTAGTTGGGGGGACAGTGGCACCTCTTGACATTTAACTATCAAATAATAAAATTAGGTTGGCTTGCTGGATGATGCAAACGTGTAATTGTATTTAGAACTTTGCATAACTGAAATATGTACATCTATAATTTTATCAATTATCACGGGCAAGGCGAATTGTCGAAAACGTTTTTAGTGTATTCGCTGCAGGACGGAGAGTGTATCAGTCAAAGATAGCCGTAGGATCCCGATGAGCAAATCCTATTGTAGATTGCGTTAATTTTGCATTAAGTTCAAACTACGCCAGATCATGTCACATTGTTGTTATAGGAAACAGCAGAAATGGACATCGAAGGTTTACAGAATTCAACTCCAGCTGGTAGGGACGCCATTATGATAAGTCGGATTGGGCGATTATTTTGTAATCGTTTCGCCTGTGTCACAGCAAAATGGTCACGTGAACAGAGGTGTATATACACACTGACTGAACCATATGTGATGTCACATTCGTTTCTGTGCTGGAACATATTATGGAATGTTACAAACTTTAACTGTAGATAGATCCATAGATTCAAGCTTTAAATGTATTAAGATTTAATTCATAGCTCGTTTTTCAAATTTTGATATCAATAAAATAAATGAACTAAGTGATGTGTTACTTGCTTTCTTCGATATACGCGTCAAGGAAACTCATTATGTCAAGAATTGTCCACTTCCTGGTCTTTTCAGTTCCATCTCCACTTTTTAGATGTTCTAATTTCGCACTTTTTTTACATAACTGACCCGTAAGTTACTCTAATTCTTTTATCAATTCGGTACTTTACAAATGGCATAAGATAACATATTATATTAAATATTTATATGATGTAGAAACATTTTGTATTTATTTAGGCTGATATATAACAAAATCAAAGAGTATTAGTCGATAACATTGATATATTACATGTACTGGACACGGTGATAGGCTTTTAATAAACAATTTTATATGTTGTATTATAAAGATATGAAAAAGACCATATAGCATTAATTACGTTGCCAATATTGTCTTGTCATCACGTACCATTTAATATACAACCTCTTTGAATGGAAGGAGTGTACCATGATTTCATATATGGTACGCTGTGGACATCAGAACTGAAGTACATAAACATCAATATTTATAACCAACTTACCAAACATCTTGTGGTCGTTTGACACGCTTTTAGCAACGCTCTCTAAGGTAATATCTAACTGTTTGCGCATCTTTATGTTCAAGGCACGTTGGAGCATATAATATTGGGTGTTGGCGAACCATTGGCTAACTCTGTGCCTAACCATTCTCCAGGTGGCAGCACCTGAGATTAGGTCCAAACGTTTCACTTCCTACCATACACTTTTCCCAGTTTGCGTCAGACGGAGCACTTTCCAGAATTGTCCACATTAATGTCTTCTGACCTACTTTCATTGGGAAACCCCCCCTATCTATGTTCGTATTCGCACGGCTCGTTTCATGGACCGACGATACACGGAGAGATCCGCTTTACAGTATATGCAAATCGCAGACACAGCCGCACATAGGAGATGAAGCTCGTGCGTTTACAGGTTTTCCTTTTTGTGCGTGTCATATTCGTATTTACATTCGCGTACCACTGGCTGCGTATATAGAATCTCAGCTTAAATGGCCACGGGGAAGCCTTAAACTTAGCCTCGCATTATCCAATGTCAACCAGCTTACCTGGTTTATTGTAGGTACACAAATGGTTGGTCTAATTAATTGAACTATACTACACCCAATATATTATTTGGGGAGTTTGTGTAATTTACTTGGTATTCTCATAAGAATGAAGTCAATGATTCTGGCAACGGAAGGAAGTCACACTAAACAGTTAGAGAAAGAAATTTATTTTTGATTGAAAATGTACTTCTAGGAATATTTAGTGTTTTTGTTTAATAATGATTTAATCAGTACCATATCTGTAAGCTAGTGAATAACATTGACACGTCACAATCACATTTTGGTGGCACGCATTGTAATGATCGTTGTAATCACGATTACTATATCATGTATTCACAATCTTTTCGATTACAATCTTTATTTATATAATCGTAATCGTAATAATTATATCGCCAAGTAATCGTAATCGGTTGTTTTTGTTGTCTTGTAATCATCCCATCTCTGGTTGTCAGTGCGTCAATTATTTGTCTGTCTGTTATAACTGTAATTGTTCTATATGTTAATGATTGGGTTAGAACACATCTACCTATTGTCATTAATACAATAGATTATCTGTTAATTCCGTGTGATAACCTGTCATGAGCTGACCATCATATTCCAGGCTTTTAGAGATTCTATAAAGAATTACCTTTGGAGGCAACATGATATGGCTTTCGTCCTGCAGTGGACTAATCGTGGCTGAAGATGATAAGGAAATAATAGATGGAAGACTTCTTCTTTCCTTCTTCGGATAGACCGAGATATTCTCAACTGTACGCCGGCTAACAAGAAACGGATTTGTCGTAATAACATAATACAACAGAAAAATATAACACGGGAAAATACTACGGACCAAATATAATGGACAAAATATACAACGGACAAAATACTACGGACAAAATATAATGGACAAAATATACAACGGACAAAATACTACAGACAAAATATAATGGACAAAATATAATGGACAAAATATACAACGGACAAAATACTACGGACAAAATATAATGGACAAAATATACAACGGACAAAATACTACGGACATAATATAATGGACAAAATATACAACGGACAAAATATAATGGACAAAATATACAACGGACAAAATACTACGGACATAATATAATGGACAAAATATACAACGGACAAAATACTACGGACAAAATATAATGGACAAAATATACAACGGACAAAATATAATGGACAAAATATACAACGGACAAAATACTACAGACAAAATATAATGGACAAAATATACAACGGACAAAATACTACGGACAAAATATAATGGACAAAATATACAACGGACAAAATACTACGGACAAAATATACAACGGACAAAATATAATGGACAAAATATACAACGGACAAAATACTACGGACAAAATATAATGGACCAAATATACAACGGACAAAATACTACAGACAAAATATAATGGAGAAAATATAATGGACAAAATATACAACGGACAAAATACTACGGACAAAATATAATGGACAAAATATACAACGGACAAAATACTACGGACAAAATATACAACGGACAAAATATAATGGACAAAATATACAACGGACAAAATACTACGGACAAAATATAATGGACAAAATATACAACGGACAAAATACTACGGAAATATAATGGACAAAATATAATGGACAAAATATACAACGGACAAAATACTACGGACAAAATATAATGGAGAAAATATAATGGACAAAATATACAACGGACAAAATACTACGGACAAAAATTTAATGAACAAAATTTAATGGACAAAATAAACAACAGACAAAATACTACGGACAAAAATTTAATGGACAAAATATACAACGGACAAAATATACAACGGATAAAATACAACGGACAAAATATAACGGACGAAATACAATGGACAAAATGTAACGGACAAAATACAATGGACAAATATAATGGACAAAATACAATGGACAAAATATAACGGACAAAATATACAACGGACAAAATATACAACAGACAAAATATACAACGGACAAAATATACAATGGACAAAATACAACGGACAAAATATAATAGACAAAATATAACGGACAAAATATAACGGACAAAAATATAACGGACAAAATATACAGCGGACAAAATATTCTATCATAGAACACGACACAATGAATTATGCCATGTAAATTTATTGAAATTATGATTAAATTAATGTCGAACATGTAGGGAAAATATAACAGGAAAAAATACAACAAGAAAAAACACACCATTAAGAAACTGACTAGCGGGAGTTGTATCTTATCCTGGGATTGACTCATGATGTTTTTGTATAATAAGCAATTTCTATATATGCATATATGTATATGTGTCATTTAGTAAAAATATATACATACTCATCATGCTCTACAACTGCAACAACTGGGCAGTACCGAAAGCCATTCTTAACAAGTTAGATGCAAGCCACCTCAGACACCTCAGTACCATCACAGATCACTGCTGGCCAAAAGCCTCATCGGCAACCAGGCACTGTACAAACTCTGCAATGAAGAGGTCGCAAAGCGAAGATGTTCAGTGCTAGCCCATGCCCTGCGCATGGACCCATACCCACCCGCTCAGAGGGCATTAGACTTCGCATTAGACAAACCTCGACTAGGAAGGCACTGCACAAACCTGCTGGGAACATTACGTGCCGACATCAAGCAGGCAGGACACATGTGTGTGTATAGTTTTACAATGCTAAAAAGGAGAATGCTCGAAGGGCAACATTTCTGTAGAAAACATCCTTTTGATCAATTATTAATTATTTTTATAATGTCGTGAACACCTTCGTCTTAATGATTATAATTATTGAAAGAATCTGCCAAATCTGCCAGAGGATTAACAAAGTTTATCAATGTTTCCCACTCTGTTTATTGATCTACTGGTAATCTACAAGGATGGTTAGATCGAATTCTGTTAAATATACTCACTATCACTCACTGATAAATTGTAATGTCGTCCATAACGTGACAAATACATACAATATTGAAATTATTCACAAAAGAACAACTTCGGGACATGAGATGAAGTCGATATTCGTGTATCCGGAGTCAGATGTTATAAATTGATCCGATTAATTAAAAATCAATGTCTTCCGGATTGTGTGATATCGTAATTTTCATCGGGACGAAGGTAGTATAAAGCACGGATATCTAATTTGAAATTTAATTATTTATATACCAAATTATTTATACTTATTATACTAACGAATAGTGTAACCTCTTTCTCTCTCCCTCTCTCTCTCCCTCTCTCTCTATGTGTGTGTGTGTGTGTGCATATATGCCTGTGTGCAAGTATGTTCGTGCTCGCGAGCACACGGTAATATAAATTTACGTAAGCAGCATAAGAGCCCTGAAATGTTTCGTTTTAAGCATAATTTTATTATATATAGATTTTTGGATAAACTTTGAAATAAAAAATAATCTTTTTGGTTATAGGCATTTCACACACACACACACACACACATATATATATATATATATATATATATATATATCGATAATTAAAAAAAAGTGTGTGTGATCTTACAAATATATTTTAATTTATCCATAAATCAATATAGATAACTGGTTATTATCTAGAAACAAATACACGTATATGAGTGTAAGTATAACATTATTTTAATGAAGGCACAACCTTCCCCTTACCGGCCATTTTGTATATTTTGGTTGGTTAGAATCTAATGCAGCAAATGTGGCCCACAAACGTAGTTTTCCAGACTGCCGCCAGATGTCAGAATCGTCTATTGGATTGATTTGCTAAGTATAAATGGATGGCATCAGATCCGAGCAGCTGGTCACTATACTCCAAGAAGTCCTTTATTGTGACAATCTGGTACACTTTGATCCAGGTATATCAGACTGTACAATTCGGACCCATAACACCGCCTTCCTCGGATGTAGGTACCTAATCCAACACAATCCAGCTAATCCGTTGCCGCGCGCACTGAATTGTGATAACACGCACACATGCGCGCACGCGCACGCGCGCACACACATACACACAACAACTTATATTTAGAAGGGGGTGTGTCCCATACCAGGTGTAAACAAGTATTTTTTTCTCGTCTCAAACAAACAAGTCTTATTTATGTTTGTATGTTAAGACCACCAACAAACAAAGTATTTGAGATGTTAGCGACGACGTGTGTGTCCGTGTCTGTGCTAGGCCTTTGATGTACCGCCATTAATGGATTGTTTACTTGACAACAGACAAAACAATAGATGACAACAAATAAACAGACGCCACAAGTGAATAGATCATCTTATATCTTAGCTCTCCGAGGTGGATCTCTACCTTGGTACAAGACAACACGTCACTAAATATAGGATAGATAGAAATGATAGATATGTGTGTGTGTCTGTCTGTCTGTCTGTCTGCCTGCCTGTGTTTGAGTGTGTTTGTATTTGTGTGTGTGTTTCAGTGTGTAGGTTTGTGTGTGTGTTTCAGCAGTGGGTGAAAAGGTACTGGCACAGATTCACTAATTGTGAAAATAACATAATATCTATCTAGACGATTCATCAGGATGTACCTTACAATCTGAAACGGGTAATATCTCATCCACTGTTAAGCGGGTATCATAACATGTTATTTATCTTAAAGACTGTCATGTATTTATCATCTAAAACGATTGTACGAAAACTAAATATTCACAATTTCAAAATAATACACCTGGTGCCTTCCACAGGTACGATATAGTTAATAACGCGTTTTAATGTTGTTTATGAGAAGTGGACTAAAACGAGTCTTCTCTGTGTAAGAGTGTATAATGAATAAAAACTAGACTTGATAGAAGGCCGTATCGATGGCACAGTGGTTAGAGTGCTGTACAATAAATATCCGGGTCGTTGGTTCGAATCCGGCGCATGCCCAGGTTTTTGAGATTTGTTTCCCTTGACTGACGTCCCTCAGCCAACTGAATTTATTTAATAAAAACTCCTCTATTATCTGTAGACCACAACCAAAAAGTGTACTCATCAAATGTTTATTTAACGACATTCTGGCCAAATGAGGTCAGAATTCCCAATTCAAACAGTTTCAATCCATCCCTCAAAACGTACCTCCGTATTCTAACTGGTAGCGCGTTGGACCACAAATCACAACCAACTGAGTTCGAATCTCGACGTGGACATATCCCTCTCTCTCTCTCTTTATATATATATATATATATATATATATATATATATATAATTTACATAAAACGATGGATTCAGGCTTGAACGATAAATAATTGACTCAGAATGTAGTTTATTTCAAAAGACAATATAAAAAAAAACAATCTGTAATATAAATCTGTAATATAAAACGAACAGTTGAAGATACAGACGAGATACAAATACTTTATACAAATACAATATCTGTATCGACATCATGAAGTAGAAATTTGAATATTAATGACATTAGCAGTGAAGCCGAGTCGGAACAGTTACAGTACATCTAGAGGTATATAGGATCTACTTCGTAATAGAGACATAATACCTACAACCTACAATATACATGTAGATCTACTTCGTAATAGAGACATAATACCTACAACCTACAATATACATGTAGATCTACTTCGTAATAGAGACATAATACCTACAACCAGGTAATTATTATCTTTGATTTAAATAAAATCATTACATATAACATATAAGTGTTTTTATATTCCAGCCTCCAAACAAGAGAATACAATATAAACATACACAATAAATAAGACATTAAAATGTAGAATTGTAGTACAGTATTAAAAAGGACTTTAAAGTAAATTAAGTAAATAAGAATGATAAAATCTGTTGACTAATATTTGCTTTCGCTATCGACTAATCGATTACGATCTGCCGAAAAAAGTTACATAGATAGTCATTTAAAAAAATCATTTATCTATTTATTATCTATTCAGGGTCAGTTTTGTGCTTCGGATTGTCTCGTTTTCAAGATCTATTGAATTATCAATAAACTATACCATACTATACCACACCACACTAGAACATACCATACCGTGCCGTACCATACCATACCAGCGTGTGAAACTAACTTGTAGCCTTGCTGGGTCTAGTAACATATTTTAACACTAGACCTGTTGCGCTGACACTAGACCGAGTGAGTGCAAAAGTTACGAAGATCAAACGTCCATGAAAGTTAAACAAATACCATTCAAATACAGTAATTGTTTTGTACTTTGAGCATAAAAAATGGCTTCTCAGGTAAAATATTGTTTTTAATTTCAAAGCTTTATTTACGTCAGCAGGTGATCCATCATAATAATTCAAGCATAACCGGTTGTTAAATTTTATGTATCCGCAGTCTCTGTAAAATGTCATCCTCTGTCATGTCATTGTCATATTTATATTAACTGTCCAATCCATCAGCATCAAAGTTTGGGATTACATCCTCCTCTTCCTGATCTTCCCCCGCCATCATGTGTCTCCTCTGCATCTTCCTCATATCCAATTACCTGTACCTCTACATTCTTACTATGTTCCTCATTATCTCGCTATAAATTCACCATCAGTCACTGGTAGTTCAACTGTCTGAAGTCTAACCCTCTTTAATTTCGGCTCACTATCCATATATCCAGGTCTCCTCTTATATTTCTGTCCTTTAAACATTTTTGAATTGCAGGATCTGGATCAAACTTATCAATAACTGGACATGTCAGCTGAATGGTCATCAGATCATTTAGGGTTGTGTTTTAAAATTAGTTAAGAGGTTAATCAACTGATAAAGAACCTAGATTAACCTGCTTACATCTCTGATATTACATGTCTGATGTCAGATTATAAGTAGACTTAATTAATAAATAAACCACAACAAATAAATGTTATTAATAATGTATGGTTCATATTCATGTTGACCTGCTTTAACTTGCCTTCCATAAAAATTGGACTTTATCATGTCCTATTCTGTCAAAGCATCATCAATCTTAACATCACCGTTTTCACGTATTTCCTTGAAATAGGTTGTAATAACCTCAACATCACTGTTTCCAAAATCAATCTTATCATTGTTCTCATGTGATGACCAAACAGTAAAATCTGCAATTCTTGTGGCTTCCACGATTCCCTGTTTGGTGTGAGCAAATCTGATTTTAAATGCCCATGTTATTTTCTTTGTGTGAAATTCATTTATTTAAAAAGTGTAAAACCTTTTAAATATCATAATTTTAATGTGCGCACAAAGTGACAATGGTTTAATAAAACATCGCATACGCGTACGCGAGTACGCGGAGTTTGTCTCTTGGCACGTTCAATATCCTTATATGAAATCATCGTTGATATTCGGTACAATCCTACCTTTGGCCAGTCAAATGCTCCCATTTATAAGTTGTTTGTGACGTCCCCACTTTCTGTATACATGCATTGAGCATGCGTGCTTATATACCGCGTAATTAATTATCCACATAGGTGCCAGCCCAAAGTAACCCATGAAATATAAAACTCAATGCGGCGTTTTTACCCACACAAACAATTTATGTATTATATGCAAGACAAAAGTGACGGAGTAACCAACCATTAGAATAAAAATAATTACTATTGGATACATCTGAAAAGGAATGCTTTAACCACAACACGTGCCCGTGTAAGCCTACTTTTCTATGTATGGTGTCAGTTACACGTTTTACGCAATAAATCCTTGGTCAGGATATCGATGACCAATAACCTTTAGCCATTCAGTGTGCATGAAAACCCTGACTTACCGGCAGCTTTTTTATTGATTTGATTTATAATTTCGGTACACTTGGCTCCTTCACTCCTTTTTACACATCGCCATATACCGGGGAAAGACGACCAAAGTTGAAAGAGAAAAACCCTGAATTTCCCGCTCAAGGGTTTTAGCGCGTACAACATTTGTCTTCGCTCGGAAGGCTCATTTACAGATTTATATAAATTGCAGAACGTTGGTCATTCGGGAAGGCGCGAATCTCAATTGTGACGTTGCCAGCGTACGCCAATTTAATTCATAGTCAGAAAGCATGTCCTCTAGATTTGACCGAATATCGCCAGTGAAGTTATTTGTGTGTCTTTTCTTTGATACGTCACAATTTAATAAACAGATTGTGTCATTGGTTATTTGTCGGTTAGCGGTTAGAATTAACCTGTACTCGTTTTTATTGTTTTCCATTAAACTGGACACTAGGCCGACATGTCGAGTACTGTGACAATGATACTGTGACACCGGGCCTTGAAACACTGGTCCCGGTCGAGCATTAATGTCGCACACTGCCATACCATAATACCATACCATACCATACCATACCATACCATACCATACCATACCATACCATACCATACCACACCATACCATACCATACCATACCATAGCATACCATACCATACCATACCGTACCATACCATACCAGATCTATAACAATAAGCGTATAATATATGAAATTATAGAACGGTTTAAAGGATTGGCATCGAAATTTGCGATCGGTACATAATGATAAAATATTAATATTTAAACATTTATGTTATGCATTATTATTAATTCATTTCTTAAGTGTTCTTAATATAACAATTATATATACAATTATCTTTATTTCGTCGTCTTCTGAAATCAGCATTCGTAAAGTTTGTTTTAGGATACCTAGAAAATAATAGGACACTGGCTCACGATTGTAAACATTCATAAAAATCTATATTTTCACAAATCTATTCAATATTATTACACCTGAGCTACTAATCAGTCCATAGGACTCAGACCATCAACTTTTTATTACACCTGAGCCACTAATCAGTCCATAGGACTCAGACCATCAACTTTGTATTACACCTGAGCCACTAATCAGTCCATAGGACTCAGACCATCAACTTTTTATTACACCTGAGCCACTAATCAGTCCATAGGACTCAGACCATCAACTTTTTATTACACCTGAGCCACTAATCAGTCCATAGGACTCAGACCATCAACTTTTTATTACACCTGAGCCACTAATCAGTCCATAGGACTCAGACCATCAACTTTTTATTACACCTGAGCCACTAATCAGTCCATAGGACTCAGACCATCAACTTTTTATTACACCTGAGCCACTAATCAGTCCATAGGACTCAGACCATCAACTTTTTATTACACCTGAGCCACTAATCAGTCCATAGGACTCAGACCATCAACTTTTTATTACACCTGAGCCACTAATCAGTCCATAGGACTCAGACCATCAACTTTTTATTACACCTGAGCCACTAATCAGTCCATAGGACTCAGACCATCAACTTTGTATTACACCTGAGCCACTAATCAGTCCATAGGACTCAGACCATCAACTTTTTATTACACCTGAGCCACTAATCAGTCCATAGGACTCAGACCATCAACTTTTTATACATGACATATAAGCAGATTTAAGTATAAATTTAGGTGATCGATATATAATACAGGTAAAACAATATTTTATATAACAATAAAATATACATATGTGGAGGTTATTTGTTGACTTTCCAATGACCTCCATTTGTGATGAAGATCTTTGTTTATATCTAATGGCGTTCATCTAAATGGTTAGTCATGACAAAGATGGAGATATTAGTACTTCAATCAATTATAATAAATTAGTAGGAGAAAACGAAATGCGATACCTCCCCCCCCCCCAGCCAGTAAAATCTGGATTAACAATTAACATATACGGCAGAATAATAAAAATAATTTTAATTTATATTAATATTCTAATTTAGTTATTAAAAAATATCAAAGAAAATAAACATCAAGTAGAATACAAAAAAAAAACGAAAACACAATAACAACAACAACAACGACAACATAGAGAACAACAACAACACCAAACAATAACAAACAAAACATACAAACAAACACTTCATCAAGTATATTGTATTTATAAACAAAATTTATTAGTTATATATGGCGATGTTAAGGATTTTGTAATAATGTTTATCACGGATAAAGATGTTTATAAATTAATATAAATTAATATTAATCTTTTGTTTCCTGAAAATTCGCTTAGAAAGAGATACACGAAATTACACATAGAATACGAACAAATAAACGGACATAATAGTTAACATCTTTATAAACAGTAGATAAATTAAACATATATATAAACATATAATAAAAACAGACTTTTTGCTGCCAACCGGAAGTAACTAAGCACCACACAAAGTCCCTTATTGTTGCTTGTTGGGTGGTGTTTAGCATTTCCGGTGAAAGGGTTTATTGAGCCAAATTGAATATCCGGGACCACCGGTTTTCTATTTACTACATTATAAAAACTCAGCTATTAGGGCGTTCCCGGGTTATACCCCAACATTAGCATTTACGACGCAACAGACGGGAGATTAGAACAGATTCTGATAATGCAATGGGACACCTTTGTTGGTTGTTTATGATCGAAATCTAACAATTTTATTGTAAAAAAAGGTTCCTTGTATGAACCATGCTCCCTCTGGCTGCTTAAACAACTAACCAGGGATCCTACTGTTTTTGGCAGACAGTTAAAGGAACACGATTACAAATGGCCCCATTTAATTAATTAAAACATTTGTACAGTAACAACAAAATTATTCTAAACAAAAAAAAATCGATTTTTTAAATATATAAATATGTGATTTGGTTTGTTTACCCATAACACATTCCAAACTGGAATATATGGATGAAGGGTGAAACACCTTTTGGGTAACATCCCCAAAATACGGGTTACTTGTTTTGCATCGAACCCTGAACTGCCTATTTTCCGCTTATTACTCTAATTTTTGCACTGTCAGAAATACGAGGATCGACTGCTGAATCTATCAACCAGAATTTATCAACTACAAATAGATGGATTGACTGATTGGAATCGATCAAATCGAGTTGGTGAAGAACGAAAAGCCTTGATATGTGTGCGTGCGTGCGTGCGTGTGTGGGGGTGATCTATGGCGGGCTTCTTAGGTAACCATTTCTAGGAATTGATCAGATAAATATGTGTCGGTTCTAGGATCGCGCCCCCCCCCTCACTAGGTGGGTGGCTTGCTTGGGGGCGTGGGTGGCTGGAAATAGGAATGGGTGGTTGGGTGGTACAAAAGAGGAAATACATTGATAGTGGGTACAACGATACATGCCGATTTTGCTTTAGTTACGGATGTTTAGGTTTTGTTGCTCGGGGAGAATCCCCAGGCTGTCGTTTAATCAGCACAGCCTCTATGTTGGAGTGGTTGAGAAACCTCCTACCCCACCACTCACAGGGGAGCTGTACGGAAAGATGGAGCCGAAATACCCTGAGGGTGGTCACTGCCAGAGTGTTTTACGTCCTCAGGGGGGTTTTAACGTCCCCCTTTATTTTAAATAAGTCAGTGGAGACGGCAGCGCCATTTAACGTGTTCAGCCACCCACGATGTAGTGAGCCGAGAAATTAATCCCTGGAAAAGTTTCGACCTCTTACGGGGTTCGAACCTGCGACCGTTGACACCAAGTTCCGGGTACTTAACCGCTAGGCCACCGGAGCTCACTATACGGATGTTCGAATATATATATATATATATATATATATATAGAGAGAGAGAGAGAGAGAGAGGGACAGACAGATAGCGAAAGAGACAAACAGACAGAGTTGGTGTGTTTATGCGTGTGTGCGTGTGTCCGTTTGTCTGTCTGTCTGTCTCTCTCTTTCTCTCTCTCTCTCTCTCTTTGTGTGTGTGTGTATTTTGGTCTCATTCATAAATCTAAATAAGAAGTAGAATATAAAACACGCACAAAATGTCCAAAACTAAGAAGAAACTCACGATATCAACTTACAGATACTAGATATTTGACACGTAAACTGTCGCCATTTTAATGTTCACAACAAAGTTGTCTCGCCATTTAGATGACATATTTCTGTATGTCGTCGTCCTCTGTGTGACTGATATGTACCTAGACGGGACTGATATTTACAGTAACACTTCTGTTGATGGAGGTGACATGGTAAACAACATGGCGACGGCATATCAGAGGAATTCTGGGAAAAAAGAGACCAGACGAGAATAATAAATTGTGTCAATTATATACAACATGAAGGCAGCGGGATGATTTCTTGGTAAATACATACGCCGTCGGCGTTTTTCCAACTACAGATAGTTAGGATCCGTAAACAGCCATAATGACATTGACGCATGCGCATATGTATCTAAACACTATAGGGATAAATGTTTACGTTGTTCAGATACCTTTATCAATTGTGTTGTTAATACAAATCGTTGGTGACTAATATTTTGATTCCTTAGACGATTCTAATAACAATGAGTTCTATTGCCACAATTAGTCACTTTATTACATATAACTTGCAAGTTATATGTAAATTAAGTGGGTTGGGGGAGGAGTAGAAACGTCATTATAAGTTAGTGCTTAAAATGATCACTTCGAGCTGCCTGACATGTGGCTGATTAATTATACAACGGAATAAGTCCAGAGAATATTTAAATACTAGTTACTAGCTTTTGTCTAAGTTGTTTCTTTGTTTGTGTATAACCGGAATGACCTAACACGACCTCACGTGACCGGACTAGTTATGGCAGAAGCGGGCCGCTTATGACACGAAGTTGATTGGGGGGAGGGGGGGGGGAGATACGTCATATCTACAGATGGTTAGCCTCAAGCTGGCCAATCATATATCCTCGATTCGCGTACACATCTGAGTATCCGTCAAGTGATCATCTTTATCTCCGTGTTAACAGCTGTGAACAATACTTTATGGAGAGAAAAGACGGCCAGATTTCTAACTCAGCGAAGACATTTTGTGGTTAGCGACGTTCTATTCGAAGGCAGATATCAAAATAGGAAACATAAAAAACACAGATGGCGTGTCATATACCGTCCGACTTTACATTAAAAAAATATTTCTTCGTATACGTTTTGGCTTTCTAGCCCATTTAACGGGTCTGTTCGATTATTCCTCACTATGTCTTAATACAAATCTCAAGTTGTATGTGGCATTGTCTTTAAAAACAAATACCACTTACTAACTTGGGGGTGGTTATGGGGGTGGCATATTGGACCTTGACTATATGAGTTTGCCCAACTCCTGTTCTAGGTGAGCCACTGAGGTCCATTCTTTTCGAGTAAATTGGTGCTACAGTAGTTTATTATTATTATTATATTTTTGTTCGATCGAGTCAGTGGAATATACAGAGAAAGGTGAACTTTTTCAATCAATCGGTGCACGACATCAAAATGACATTTTCCCCTAAAACTGATTTGACGCGCAGCAAGCTATATGCAAATATCTAAAACAAAACTACAATACGTTTTATTACCCTGGTAGGAACATAAAAATTTAATCAATAATGGCTTATGAATATAATTATAAACTCACTTTAGTTATTGGGACAGGTTTGAGAATCTGGTATGACATAAAAGGTGATTTCGTGTTTTTAACGAATCGACCTTTAGAGGAATATAATTTTTTTTAACTTTTATTTGTAGACAATAAACAGTTATCGTAAGAGGATTTATATTAGTGTCAAAGAGATAAATGCTTGTGTTCGAAATTACATTTTAAAAGATTTTTGTGCTTTCAGTAAATCTCATTCGCTCGCCGCTCAGTGAACCGCAGCAAATATTATACACTTCCATATTTAATGAGTTGGACTCCCTTATACAAATGTCTAAATATTCCAGGACAGATTTTCATATCGTATCATTGTAGAGTATCGTAAATGAGATTAATTTATAGAACGAATGTTGTACACTCCTAAATGGTTCTAAAAAATAGGAATACCCATGGAAAGTTATAACCAGCTGCAACAATTCCTTTCCGGGTAAATAAAATAATGCGTAAAATAAAGAAATTTATATTTCGTTTAATCTTCAAAACGGAATTTCATAACAACGATAATAATAATAATATAAACATATATATGATTTATTGTTATTTCATCTTTATTGAGCTGATGGTATCAAGACTATATGCCTCAGTCTTTTACTTTCAGTATTCTAAGTGTTGTATGTTTACATGTAAACAACTATTATAATATTGTTATCTATCTACGCTTCTATGCGTGGAGACCATATTTCCCGGTCCCGGCATTCAAGAAAAGTTGATCTAGAGCTGTATAATCCATGTACTATTTGCGTCTTTGGAGGGACGCCGTTTAGATGTTTGGCCTGGTTATCCAGCATTTAAATGACTGTAGCAGGCATGTACTCCTGACTCAGGAATAGAAACACTGCATCGCATCTACAGAGGTGGCATTGGACACAGCTCGTGTGTTTTATATAACAAGTTTAGTTGGATATAAAATTCACCTTGGTTGTATGTGGGAACAGAATTATCTTTCCTAGGTCCAGTTATGTTCAGTTTGTACTATGACATTCAAGATTAGCTCTAATCTGCTTGTCATAAATAACATTTAAGAACTACAATAGCAGACGTTAGGTCAGGTTTGAAAATTATAGCATAGTTTAAACCGTATCGAAGCTATGACGCACTATTACGGTCTGCTTCAGCGCAGATGTCAGTCTTTTAATAGCAATTAAGCTAAACAGTTTTAATAGTAGTCGCTTCATGACGCCTGCCCGTTGTAAAAACTGATCTTTGAAGACAGTGACAATTGGGTTATATAGTTTATATAGTATTGCTTTGAAGAAAGATACAGCAATTGAAAAATAGCTATAAATAGGGCTGCTTAGATAATTAAGCTTAAGTGAGCTCCGGTGGCCTAGCGGTAAAGCACTCGGCACTTGGTGCCAACGGTCACAGGTTCGAACCCCCATAAGAGGTCGAAACTTTTCCAGGGATTAATTTCTCGGCTCACAACATCGTGGGTGGATGACCACGTTAAATGGCGCTGCCGTCTCCACTGAATTATTTAAAATAAAGGGGGACGTTAAAATCCTCCCGAGGACGTAAAAGACTCTGGCAGTGACCACCCTCAGGGTATTTCGGCTCCATCTTTCCGTACTGCTCCCCTGTGAGTGGTGGGGGAGGAGTTTTCTCAACCACTCCAACATAGAGGCTGTGCTGATTAAACGACAGCCTGGGGATTCTCCCCGAACAACAAAACCAAACCATTAAGCTAAACATTATCACTACTGCCGTGATCTGACTTGGGTGTTCTACTCCCAAACTCCACGGCTGTAGGTGATTCGTATTTTGATTTTGCTTGGCGGCTTAGGGACTGGTGAGCAAGAAAAGTCGCCACTCTGGATTCAGTCCCCTGAAGAAACGTCCAGAGTTTGAATTCACGATTCGAGATTCTCTGTGTCTGTGCCTTATTTTACACAGCTAAAACACACACACACACGCACCGCACGCACGTACGCATGCACACTCACAGCTAATAGAACTGTTTACCGTTGGACTTAATTTGACCTTCCAAAATGCGAATTCATGGAAATTTGACTACATAAAGAGGTTATTTATTTATCTATTTAATTGATATCCAGGAGACTCTGACCTGGATTCGTTATGTCTTCTTACAAGCAGCAAGTGAAGAAAAAAAAAACCCTGAGAGTCGTCGCGTTAAGGGAGGATCAAGTTATAAAATGATTTTGTGTCTGTACAAAATCCTGACCTTGTACTTGATAATATTGCTGTAAATGAGGGCTACTCGTACAGCGCAGTGGCTAGTGCATTGCGTCATAAACTTCAGGTTGTGAGTTCAAATACGACTTTCGGCTTGGAATAGAGAAGCGGGTAAATATGTAGGCGCTCTAAGGTGCTGACATAAACGTGAAAATAGACTTAATTATTCATTATAAATTTGATTATATAAACATGTAAACACAGCATTATATAAAAGATCTATATGAATATTATGATTTTTGTTTATGTCTCGCCTCTTCTGATGATAAACATTTTATTATCGGTAAGTAGAAAATATTACACCCAGAAAGGCGTCTACTTTTATTATCTGTATAAGTATAGGACTAGCCTGACCGACATCGTTGTAACGGGTTAGCGATATGCCTTCAAGCCGACATAGGCTAACTGTTTTCATATTTCAGGAAAGTTGTTGTCTTTTTTCATTTTGTTTTCTCGAGGTAAACATCGATATTTTAACCGACATAAACACAACAGTCTATGAGCAACGAATATGTCACGAATAATCTACGACTGACAACTGGAGATGGGAAAAATACTTAACATCATCACTTTCAGTTTTGGTATTGTCATGAGATGTTTAGCATAATTTATTCGAGAGGCTTCAGCCGTGGCTCGTCTCATCCGAACGGGCAAACGACGTAAACAAAATAATATTTTATCTCACTCCAGTTTTTTGGACAAACAGCAAATATGGGATAATGTTTTAAATGGAAACACAAACCGTCTGGATCCAAAAACGTGTAACCGAAATTGATGATGGGGTTTGGATTTATTTCATGTTATGATCTGAAATATTAAAACAACCCGGATAATACACGAAAATATAAAATTTTGTTTTAAGAGTAGCCTCTTTTATTGAGTGGCTAATAGCACTCACCCCCGCTCTGCCATCATTCGTAGAGGAGCAGTAGGGATGGTCACGGCCAGATTATTTGATGTGCCCCAAAGGATTTTATTTACCTTTCCGAGAAATGAATCCCGGAAAAGGTTTCAATCTTTTGCGGAATCGAACACGGAAACTTTAGCGTCAAGTGCGACGCGCTTAAATTCTACGCCACCGAGGCTCAGAAAGTCGGAACACAAGAAACTCAAATAAACAGAAAGAAACATCAAATTTATATTGTATTCATGGAGGTAGAGTAGAAATGATTCAAACTAAAATTTTGTTCACGAAGCTGATGATCGCAGTTCACAATTTGTCCGATTTTGTCCACTAGATGGCGGTGTCGGCTGTTTTAGCCGGATGGATACTAGGGCTACTTAGGATGAATATCGCCGACCAAATCATCTTCTTAGCAGTCGACTTTGTAATTTTTGTTTCACGAAATTTGAACAATATTAGTACCCAAGATTTGTTTTTTTAAGTTCAACTTATTTACGTGCGCGTGTGTGTTTGTGCGGGCGTGTGCGCACGCGTGCGTCACCCACTGATCAGACTACGATGAAGAAATATCTGTTTGGTATTTTCCGTTGACATCAACATAAAGTTAAATCAACTTAATGGAAGGAATTAGGTTTTGTCACTGTACCGAATGAAGCCGAGAAAACTGCGCATGCGTGAGAAGTCTCTTTTATGCGTATATATATATATATATATATAATAAATCCAATGGTATTTTCATGTGCTACCTTTTTCTCGTACACTTATTTTTTATTAACTGCCAACAGATTCATCGATTTGTCATTCCTCCTTCGCGGTGTAGGTTCTGGATAGAGTTTGGTGGCTTTTTTCTTCTCTTTCATGTCTTCTTCTGGACCAGGATACAGTTCTGTTTCTGTCGAAAGGCACCGACTGACCGACGAGCTCTCTCCGTGCACCTACGCGACGGATGGGTCAACTTACATCGGCTCAGCAAACATAAGGGTCATCCCGTCTGATCTGTGCCTCGGCGCATGTCTTCAGAATTTTTATGGGTCACCCGGATATGTATAGAAGTGGGCCAGTTCACGAAATCTGCTGGTCGGGTTAATTTTTTCTTTTAGAAATAATTAATTTTGAAGAAGTGTTTGTCCCAATTTAAAGAATAAATTGGGGAGGAAAATTAGAAGTGCGGCATCATTTGAAAATATTTAGACATGCTCAGGTTTTAGGACATTATTTTGGTCTTTTTAAATAATCTTATTCAGTATTTAAATATTCCATATTGGGAATTTCCCATAGATTGTTCATGAAGGGCTCTTATTACCAAACTTTACATTATTGTTGTTGTTGTTGTTGTTGTTGTTGTCGAAAATTTCGTGGATCATCTTTATTTCTGTGTCGTCGAGATCTCGCCAATTGTGAAACTCAGCCCGATATCCGGGTTATATTTGGTGAATCCTTTTCCAGACGTGGTGTGGTCTCGTCGGATCCGTCAAAGAGTTGTGGGAAAATTCCGCTCCGTTCTGGAGACTCGCCAGAGACTCGGTACAATTCTTGGCCTCGTTCCAGGTACGTAGTACTCCGGAGTAAATCAATCGAGACAGGACGCCGTACAAACAATCATTGGCTCTCGATCCACAGAATGTATTTGTACTCCGAGAGAAAGGTCAAACGATCCCCGCTGTCTGGACGCTAAACGATGTGGAAGAATTCAGACACAGACACACGCGCGGGGGGGGGGGTTGGTAAGGGTGGGGCGTTCCGGATCTTTATTAGTGTGAAACGTTGCTATTCCAGATTTTAACCACATATGGATCGTCGAGATGATGTAATCGGAATTTTTGATTCCCAGTATCAGTTACCTGGGAAGGAATTTTTACAGAATCCTAAAACGCATAATATCATCATCATTCTCAAACAAATTAAAAAAATTAAATTTCCGTATAATAATAAATATGACATTTATAAAGTGTCTGATTAAGTCAACTGTTCTCTTGCTCGAAGACGAATAAATAATTGCGGACAACATCGAAAATGTTACCTTTCGTCTCTTCAGAAAACAGAAAAAACTTTAAATAGGATTATTAAATCTCGCTAATTATAAAAGGGCCAGCATTAGTGCTAAATTATATCTCTTTGTCATGACACTGAATGCAGAGAAGACATGGATAATGTCTAAATTACTTTTAGTTTTAATATTTGTCATCAAATTATCAATATTCTTCTTCAGATTTGATAATACGTTATCACGAAGTCCCCCTTAAGCTTAAAGCAATTTAAATTAGCAACTGCAATTTTTAGTGAAATATTTGCTTTTCCAATTTCCACAGGCATCTGAGTTACTAATGTATATATATATATATATATATATATATATATATATATAATTGTTTTACCTTGGTTTCTATTTTGTCGTCTCGGAATGATACGAGTGTTAAATGTTTGTTATTTACTCACTAAATCTTCCCACTTTGATGCAGCCTGTCTCAGGGATGATACATTATGTTTATCAGTTAGAGCCAACCAAATGACGTGTTATGTCTTCCAGGGGTCAAACGGTACAGTTAGCACTCAATCAGAACTTGTTTGACATCTATTATGACAGCTTTAGGTTAGGTCCTGTCAGTAACAGTCATAATGAATATTGTATATGTTAGTATATATATATATATATATATATATATATTTGTGTGTGTGTGTGTGTGTGTGTGTGTGCGTGCGTGCGTGAACACGTGCGTAGACGTGCGTGCGTCAATGGTGAGATTGATGATGATTAGAGTGTTGAGTGGTGGTGGTGGTGGTGGTGGTGGTGGTGGTGGTGGTGGTGGTGGTGGTGGTGGTGGTGAGTGGGGTGGGTGGTGGTGGTGGTGGTGGTGGTGAGTGGTGGTGAGTGGTGGTGGTGGTGGTGTGGTGGTGGTGGGGTGGTGGTGGTGGTGAGTGAGTGAGTGAGTGAGTGAGTGAGTGAGTGAGTGAGTGAGTGAGTTGGCCAGTCCCGGTTGTGTAATAAACCCGAGAAGCTGCACATTAGATACATTTATACATTAGAAATATTTATCGTGCAGGTGAAACATCCTTCATAGATCTCATGAACTAGAAGTCGGCAGTGCGATGTGCTATCAACTATATTGGGCCAAAACGTACTAATTATAAATAATAACTGGCCAAAACGTCCGTTGGCCAAAACGTCCGTTGGCCAAAACGTCCGCCAATCGTGTGTGTGTGTGTTGACAAAATTTTAATTAATGAGATAAAAACGCTTTCCTCTACTCATCTATTCTGGATCCACTTAATTGACAAACTATAAACGGTATAAATCTAGACCAAAGTACATACCTAAATCCGGACCCACGAATCCGGCATCCAGGTGTCTCCACTGCTGACTGGCGTGTTTAGGTAACTGACCTCGGAAAATCTGAAACGCACAAAACGGCAGGATTAAATATTTGCGATTCCGGAACAGCAATTTTACAGGAGAATGGAGGACATTAAATCGTCTGCTAAACCGCCGATGTGGCCTAGATCAAAACAAAACGTGGAAAAGACACATAAATATCATTTTAACTAATTGTCTGTGTTTAGTACAGTCTATGTCAGACTTGTGGGTTGTGTCTATAAAGAGATGATTATTTCTGGTTTAATAATTGATAATTGAATGTTTCCTTCTCATTTCAGATAGTTATTTTCTGGAAATAACAATAATTGTCCTGTGCGTGTGCGTGCGTACGTGTGTGTGTGCGCGCAGATCCGTGATTTGAGCAGGTTTGTGGCATTTTACAAGGACACAGACAGGAACGGGACCTGGGGGGGGGGGTTGTTGACATTTTTGTTGACAACTCCAGACATGTGCACGTGCTCTCCGTTTGTAATGTAAATAGTACAACAGTACTGGGTGGTCGCCATATATCATTATATAGACACTGGTAGTACCACCCTCTAAACACCTCCCCCATCTCAGACCATTGGGTGTACACATACAGACACACGCGCGCACACGCACGCACGCACATACACGTACAAGTGCTTAAACAGGTACATATGCACGTATGTAGACACACACACACACACATACCCATGCGCACATATTCTCTGATGAAATATCACAATGCGCGCGCGCGCACACACACACACACACACACAAGTAAACAACTCCCCCTCCCCGGGGCATATCCAATCACTAAGAAATCGCTATCAGGACAAGGTAGTGTTGTACTTTCGGGACGTTTTCGCTCCCTGGACACTGTACTCTGTCTGATCTCTTCCGGATCGTACTGTCTGGATCAGGGGATGCCCTTGGCAAGGATGACGTCACTAACACCCGTATGGGACAGTATAAAAGGGGGATCGGCGGTTGAAAAGCTTTTACAACCCAAAATCTGTCCAAAGGTAGACAAACAGAGATAGATACATACACGTGTAGACAGACAGACAGACAGACAGAGAAAGATAGCCGACTTATTTCCTTAAAGCCATTTAATTGGAGAGCAGTTGACGATTTGCGGACTTCTCGTGGCCATTTTACCCAGTTGGAAAAGCAGACGATATTGTCCTCCAAGATGATAAAGATGCTGCTGGCGGTGACGTCTTGTTTTCTAATCATTTTGAGCTGCTATCTTCACGAGACGAGTGCCGGGACAGCTCACGGTGCTCTCGTACCAAGTCACAGGAACCAAGATGATGAGGTAAGAAATTTGTTTTTATTTGTATTTGATGCGAATATACACAGAGAATCGCATCCTTTGCCATAATATGACTATCAGCGATACATCCTCTTCTGTAGCACAAGGTTTGGTAGAAATGTTGATTCGTTTCGTTTAAAATTTTTACTTTCATTTGATAATTATTTAGTGTTTATTTTATAAAATCTTTCTGAGAAACAACAACAAATAAAATAAAAAATAACTCAGTTATTAGACGGCCTCATACTTAAGGCTCTGTGTGTCGGTCATATTTAAGGCTGTATTTGTCGGTCATTTTTAAGACTATATCGGTCAGTCATTTAAGGCTGTTTCTGTCGGTCATATATAAAACTGTATCTGTCGGTAATTTAAAACTGTATTTGTCGGTCATTTTGATCCTGTCTGGATCTTATCGGGATTCGTCTTGGGCGGAAAGATAAAAAGAAACGGATTTTCGTGTCCATTTCAAGTCAAGGTCATTTAGTTCGTTAACCTTATTCTGGTGAGGTGAAGGCATTATTTTCTCAGTAACAAGTATATCATATTCTTTTGTCTGACCTTATTGTCCGCTAATCACGTGATGTTTATTGTTTTCACGAGTCCGTCCAGTTCCTTAAGACGCACATCAACATCTGAGGCTATATGATGGTCTGAGCACTCTACGGGCGTGCGCTAAGTTTGGATGTTTCCGGTGCTGGGACGCGGAACAGCAAGCCGAGCATCGGAATCGTGTTCGCTGATGAAAAAGGTCCGAGCACCGTACGCGCGTGCGCCAAGTTTGGGTGTTTCCGGTGCTCGGACGCGGAACAGCAAGCCGAGCATCGGAATCGTGTTCGTTGGTAATAAAGATCCGAGCATTCAGCGTCTGAACCATGCATCATCAATATTATTAAACATTTAAGCAATTTCATGATCGTTTTTAATTTTTCATCTGCTCGTATCAGTGTCAAAGACGGGAGCTTAGGGTTGTAATTACTGCTACTAGCGTTTAATAAATATATTAGATTAAGTATATTAGTAAAAAAAATTAAATCAGATTTAAAAGAAAATCTGACATTTATAAGAAATGCATTATTTTATGGTTCCCGCAGCCAAGGAAATATTATTTTCTACCGGTATGCTATTTATTCATTAAAAAAATTCTAAGTGGGATTTTTCCAAAGCCAGTATTTTTTCCGTGAGATTTCAGATTTTGTCAAATTCAAAGACAATCCTTTGAATGAATTTGTTATATTCCAGGTTTTCTAGGACACCTGGGAACCCCGATTATTTGTAATGCCGCACGGCTGTTCTATCGATCGTCTATTTCTTTGATTTTTGTTTGTACCTCTTCAAAACTATCAAAAACATATTTGAGCGGAAGTAATAGCAAACGAGGCATAATTGGCGCATGCTCATTGAGTGCTCGGACCTATAATGCTGAGGTACAGGGTTCCGATGTTCGGATACATAACCACTTCGATTTTTTAAATAAAGTTTCTCAAATTAGTAGCGACATCAATTTGACAAATTCGATATTACAGCGACGCGCGACGAAGTTTTCTCATTTTAATTTGATCAGCGAACGAGTAAGTGAATGGGTGAATGAGTGTGCGTGCGTGTGTGTATTCGCGCGCGGGGGCGGGAACGTGTATGAGATAGAATGCGGTTTAACGGCACACCATCCTCCACCCCAAAGGACATTTAGTGTTCCGACCCCGAAAAAGTTCAAGGAGTTGTGATTGGTTTACATTTCATACAGGATTGATTATTACTCTAAGGACTTTCATTTTGTCTTCTTAGTAATGGCATACTTCTATATGTTCCCGTAATGGCATAGTTGTATATGTTCCAGTAATGGCATTGCTTGTATATGTTCCAGCAATACATACTTGTATATGTTTCCCGTAATGGCATACTTGTATGTGTTCCAGTAATGGCATACTTGTATATGTTCCAGTAATGGAATACTTGTATATGTTCCAGTAATGGAATACTTGTATATGTTTCCCGTAATGGCATACTCAGTTGAGCTCGGAGATATAGAAATATGTTTCCCGTAAAATTTTCCCTTGGGCCAGTATAGAAATATGCATTACTAAATTCCTACCCCTGATTCCATTTTTAAAAATTACCAATTATATAAAAATTTTATTAGTCAAAAATATTATTGATGGAGGAGAGAACAACCTACAGAATCATCCTATGTCAGTTCTATAGAGACACCGTATTGTTGTAAACATTTACGTCGATTTAAAGGTCTAATTATTTAAATAGTTCGTTTTTTTAATCGATCACAGACTACAACAATTTATGACAACTTCACGTGTCAACATCTAAACATCATCTGCCCTGAAGTAGTTTTAAACCGTCACCATAGAACAGGGTTCCCAGACGTCCTGGAAATCCTGGAAAACCTGGAAAATAAAAAGCAATCATTTTCCAGGTCCTGGAAATGTGCTGGAAAATAATATTTGGGAGCCATGCAGAATAGAGAATAACTTTGATGTACGTCAGATGAGCCAATACAACTCCGGATATCGTCTGAAGCTCAGCTGATAGAATCGATCAGGCATATACAATGGATCCAGATTCGAGTCACGTTGTCACTGGTATGCTGGAGAAAGTTATGTGGCTGAAAAGTGTCAAAACATTCATCCATTGACGACGACATACGGCACAAAGAGAACTGTTTTGAAACTTTTATTAATTCATATATAAAACGTCCCCAGCCCCATCCCCCAGCCCCCATCCCCCGACATATTCGCGATCTTTTCAACTGTGTCACACGGAAATCGGTTGTCTCATTGTTAAGGAAACGAACACGATCAAACGACAGTTTAGGCTATAAAGTTATTAATTATAAATATATCTATTACTGAATCATTAACTCAGTGGTGTTGATATGTGTTTCTCTTGTACGATTGTTATATCATTACGACAGAGATAATTGTTTTTGTCATTTTGGCTGAAAATTATCGCGAACCAAGCGCAACGTGATATAAAATAAAGCCGATGGTGGTTGAAATCCAGATGATCCAGAACATCATTCAGTTTCTTTGATTTTTTTTACTAGGATATATGCCATCCGTTGTTTTCTTTATCCGAGGTGTATCAGGATTAATTACGGAATTGTGACCACCAGAATTAATGGTGTTTTTTGCAGCTATATAAGAAGGAGCTTTAAAATTGAGAAATTTCAGATCTGTTCAGCGCCATTTTCCTTTTACTTCGTACATACACGTCTATATCAGTATATCTGCGAATTGATCAATCATATTTGCTTGTTTACCTTGGTGAGGTGTCTATGTATATGGTGCCCTGTCGAGTACAAATAATTCCAGTTAATTTTTCTGTCTGGTATATTGCAATCAAAGGAAGAACAAAATACGACAACAACCAAAGAACACGTATATACTGGATATAGGGTATTGGGTACACGATAATATATTGGGTATAATATAAAGAGTACATGATATTGGGTACACGATATTCTTCAAATGAATGTCCATCGTACATCAGTCGCGTCAGTATGATAAATTAAACTTGTTGTCTCCGAGCATCTCACTACTTTTCCAATTCTTCGGTTTGTCCTTTTAAATCAACATGTTAAAAAAAAAAAACAAACAAACAAACAAAACAAACAAACAAACAAACAAACAAATAAACAAATAAACAAACAAACAAATAAACAATATATATATTACCTTTTCTTTGAGTCTTTAGGAATAAAAGGGCAGAAATCATGGGGGGACACGGTGATTGGGAGCATCGACCCGTTTATTGTTAAAATATTAATCATCCACAAAAGCCTTAAAACAAACTTTCATGAGCCATTTAAGGGCGCCTCCGTGGTCTAGCGGTAGCGTGCTGGATCACAGATCACTACCACCCGTGTTCGAATCCCGGCGTTGGCATATCTGAAGGTTGTTTCGTCTTTCACTTCGTCTCATTACCTTTGGAAGTGGCCGTAAAACACCAATCATCATCATCATCATGAGCCATTTAATTTATCCACGGAGCCAAAGTGTACGTGTATGTATGTGTGTATGTGTGTGTGTGTGATGTGTGCGGGGTGTGTAAGTGACTTTATTACATTATAACAGTGATCTTTACTGGTTATTTACAGTACGACTGGTTATGTCCCCGTGTCGTGTGTAGTCCGTTGCCGAGGGACTGTGAACTATGGGAGTACATAGTACTAGACTACAGCTACAGAGTACGCAGGAAGTTAGTCAATGTACGATGTCAGAGTTGTCCCTATTGTCTGGACCTTCCCAAAAGACTGTCCAGGAAGAGAAGACACTCAGCGACAGATCAAGGTCGATCCAGACGAAGTCTGTACAGCTTACTTGGCTGGACTATGGACTATCGGCAACCGGAAGTAAGAATCGTAGAATAAATATATAGACAGAAAGATGAATATATTGAAAACATCTTAAGGGCTTATTTAATACTTTATTTTTGTGAGTGTAAAGAGGGCGTTCGTGATTGTGTCAGATATATATTTTAATTGATACAGTTATTCTCAGTGATTCTTTCCTACTTTTTGTTCAAAATCTCACTTCTTATGTTTTAACGAAACAATTTCCTCGTTCAATTTCACAGTATAGTAAATTTCGGTAAAACTCTGCATAATGTTTTTAATAAATGACGTACACAAATAAATAATTATAGAAATGCTACATACCGTTATCTCTATAATGTCCATTTATAAATATTAATTTGGGAATAAATTATTTAAAATATTATTTATCACAAAGAAAGAATCCGACAAATTATTAAATATCCTCAACTCAACAGAGCAACATAACCTCATAATGTTATTTTTCAATTCTAGGATTGTGTTGACGTCACGTGTCCTGAATTACCGGAGCCATGTGTTGACGTCCGACTAACTGATGTGATCATCAGGGGACGCCTCTGTACGCAGTGTCCTGCCTGTTACGACAATATGTTAATTACCAATCAGGACACGCTTTGATCTTCCAGGTAAATAAATGTATGTCTGTCGCGGTATCGAACTATTGAGTATTATTAGTATGGTATTTAGACGTCTCCTAACTACCACTCACCAGAGGGCAGGACAGAGCTAAATACCATGAGGTTGGTCACTGCGAATACTGTTTATCATCGGATGGCCGTTAACACGCCAGCTTAATTCAGTGAGAATTAAGAACGAACGTAAACAACAACACTAATAACAACAATAGCAGCAACACATCAATGATTTAGTTTATCCAACTTTCTGACCCCACACGACTTCATAACCTTATAACCAGGCGCCCTAGGTCGTCGGCATGTCTGAAGGGTGTTTCATCTCTCTCTTCTTGCACAAGTTAAACCCGGTACCTCATCATCGTCTTAAACTTTCACGCCATAGAAGACACATTCGTGCGACGTCACGAAGATAGTTTCAATCTAACTAAAACAGAACTCATCCCTGAGAAAATCCCTTTAGTTAAAACAATTACTTATATATTACGACCTCAATAAAAATTCTGAACTTTATTGTGTTCTTTTTTCGCCTTTGAGAATCTAGTTGCTTTAGGATCATGAAATATATTGAATATGTGATATATATATATATATATATATATATATAGTCTACCGTATATTTATATTCTATTGTTATGGTAATTAGAACAGCGTATATATTTTTTACTAATGCGGGGTTAGTATCAGTGACTGATTATAAACTGGATTCGTGTTTTTGTTGTTGTTGCAGAATGTCGGCTCCACTATGTTCCGAACGGATTAGCTATGAGTCACGTGGCATATGTCACATGACTGATTCCTCTAACCAGAAGGCAGCTTTACTATAACGCTGTGATGACGTCATGTGCTTAATGCATGGAGATGATAAGATGTCGGCGTAAACATGTATACATAATTAATATAGGCTAGCATACATAAACAAATCCATACGAGCATGCACATACGCTAACACGTAAGCTAGTACGCACACACGCACATACAGTGAGACATTAACAAAGAAAACTATTTAGACATATCCACAGTCAGGTTAACTCGAATATGTAAATTATTATCATAATAATGTTTCAATAATAATAATAACGAGAATACGAGGTTTAATAACCTCTATTGTATTCAAATTTTACGTTATTTTACTAATACCACTGACATTAAAGCACTGCTGTACCGATGCTTGACGCGTCGTCGTAAAGCATCCTGCTTTATGCTTAGCCGATTGTAAAGAGTCTACCTAAAAGCTATATTGATGTAACATTTCCGCAATCAAAAGGATGATTTTTTTTCGTAGAAAGGTGCTATTTATTTTTCTATTTATTACGGTTATAGGGTAAAAGCCGCGTATTTCGAATCTCATTTTTCAACGTACAGTAAACATTTACAGTTTTCTAATTTGTCTTCGCCGATGTAGATGCCATTGTATGTAGATCGTCAGTCGTAATAGACAATGGAAGTGCCATGACATCTTTTTGTTTGTTTGTTAAAGAAACACGCCATCTTTAGCATAAACATAAATTATTATAATTATGGTATCTATATTATGATATTCGTCTTAAGACAGTATATACGTTTAGAGAAGAGAGATAGATCTACTCGATGTTGAATAAATCGAAATGAATACGGTTAAAAGATGGAACGATTTCGGTTAATTGGAATTTGTTAATACCGTAATTCGAAATATAACAGAGTTATTTGTATAATATCGAAATGATTCTCTCCGTTTATTGTTGTTGCGCAGATTTGAGAGAATAAAGATATGCGTTCTGTAAGATTCTTTTTATATTTGTCAGTCTGTCTCATGCTCTCTCTCTCTCTCTCTCTCTCTC
Organism: Paralvinella palmiformis; assembly: GCA_025642065.1. Classification (NCBI taxonomy): domain Eukaryota; kingdom Metazoa; phylum Annelida; class Polychaeta; order Terebellida; family Alvinellidae; genus Paralvinella; species Paralvinella palmiformis. The sequence continues at coordinate 548,812 of JAODUP010000037.1, read as the reverse complement.
TCTCTCTCGTCTCCCTCTCTCTCTCTCTCTCTCTCTCTCTATGTCTCTCTCTCTCTCTCTCTCTCTCTTTTATGTCTCTCTCTCACTCGTCCCCCTCTCTCTCTTTATGACCCTCTCCCCCGCCGCTCTCTCTCTCTGCTTATATGTCTCTGTTTTTTTTTCTCTCTCTCTCTCTCTCTCTCTCCTATATCTGGATGCTAGTTTATAGTTTAGAAACACCATCCTCACTCTGGATTTGAAAGAGGCGAATAAAAGAAGGCGAAACATAACGAATTTGTATGAGGATTTATTGTTAAGAGCCCCCCTCCATTCCAGTACTGATTGTGAATATATATATATATATATATATATATATATAGTAGTAGTAGCAGTAGTAGTAACATGACAGTTACCAAAATATATCGATAAACACCACAAAGTTACTTATCAAATAGATTTTCTCTCTTTTGACAATTATCGAATATAATGTTTTTTTGATAAGAAGTTTTATGTCAACAACAAACTGCAAATTTTAATCTTATTAAATGAAACGATTCTACGAACCGTATTCAAATTTAAACACTGTGATATCATAAAACAAATTGTAGTTTAAATCTAAAAGAATTGGAAGATATACAAGTTTTTGCGATTAATATTTTAAATATGGAGACGATGATTTTCGTCAATTATGTTAATGCGAGCCGCTACGGGAACTTATGATCCATTTGTTTTGATTTGTAAATAGTCGATAATACATGCATTAAGCTTATAATATAAAGGACACGATTTAAAAAAACAATAAATAGCATGACTTCTTCATTTACAGTGTGTGTGTGTGTGTGTGTTATACTAATGGTTACACATAAAAATACGCGTGTGGTAGTATATGAAAGTGGTGCCGTCTGTCGGGAATGGAAGTATCGACAACTGACTGCGTCGAATTTGTTTCCCAATTCTTATTGAGCAATTATATCGAATAAGATTAAATTATTAATGGCTATTTGCCAAGTAAAATCGTATAAATGATTTTATCTTATATCGACCGATATTAATTATTTAAACACAAACGTGGATATTTCAGTATTTAAAGTTATCACACCAATCCTGAAGTCCGTGATCATTTATGTTTGAGTGATTAATCCTCGGAGTTGATCACACATGGAACACATGGCCGAGGCAAGTCTGTCAATGGAAACGTATTCCACAAAAGCACGGCCATGGGCTGGATTCGAATCCACAGCCTGGAGTGTTGCAGCTCAGCGTTCGAACCACTGTGCCGTCAGAAGTCCAGCGTAGGTCGATGTGACGACATCGTTTCGGATGTAAGTTATGTCGGTTTAATTCTAAGAAGGTCATATCCTGTAGAAATTTATATCCGATACCTGGTGTTTCTGACGTCATAGTGTAATGGCGCCCCTTCACATCAAAGTCAGAACCGGCTTAAGCAACTCGACGATATTATGCACTTTCAAAACTCACAACAGAAAGTGGATGGAGACAACAACCGGAAGGTATGGCGCATGGGCAACGTTACAAGGGGCGCATCCATGGCATAACCGGTAGCGCGGTTGGCCACAGACCTATAACACCTGGGTTCAACGCCCGGCCTGGCTATGTCAGAAGGGTGTTTCATCTTTGAATTCGCCCCAACGTTACAACAGATTCGTTACTTCAGCCGGGAACTGAAAGCTTACCAAGGGTAACATACAGGAAAGGGGGATGATAAAGGGATGCATTTTATATTAAATCTCTTATAAAAATTAGAAACTTATGTGTAAGATGTAAGACGCAATAGATAATGGTAAATTGTCTATCGGTGATTGAAGTGTATCGTTATTGTTTTAGTTCAATAATTAAAAACATCTGTAAACGATTTATGGACAGGCCGAACGTCCTAGTTTGGCAGCATCTGTATCCAGGTACTGTCGAATTAGAAGTATACAAATTAAGATTCAATATACGTGTTTATGTTCTCTACACAGCACGAATAAGATATTAGACTAAAATCACCTTTACCCGCATCTTTACGGGGACTGAATTAGCTGAAATCGTCGGTGAAAACATTACACGAATCTTTTCGATCGGATAAAAGTGGACATTTTTATCCGTGTATGGTTAATTGGAATATATTTAAAGGAACACATTAAAACGGGTAATGGAAAATAATCAAATTTGAATATGAGATATCAACATAAGGAGTTGATAATTAATATAGTTGGTCGATGATATATTTCAACCTTTATTCTGTTAGTGAGTTTTGCCAAAAGGGAAAAAAATATTGCTAACTAAGAAGCTATATAAATGATTCCATCCAATATTTATCTGAATCAAGATACAAAGTGCCAGCGCAGTAGGAAAATTACTGGTATGATATGTGTATAATACATGTGTGTATGTGTGAGTAAGTGTGTGAGAGAGTGTGTGTGTATGTATATATGTGTATGTGTATATATGTATATATATATATATATATATATATATATGTGTGCGTGTGTGTGTGGTGTGCGTGCGTGTGTGTGTGCTGTTAATGTTGTTATTTCTATTGGTTGATATTTAACTCACTATAATTGAGGAGAACGTGTTCAATATTATAATAATAATAATAATAATAATAATAATACTAATATTCTGACATTATGTTTATTACAACATGACACAAGTCAACGTTCATGTAACAATATAACGGTATGACGTTAAATAAATAAAAATAGTTAATTTAATTAACGTATTATATGAAGCCACATTATCATTGGATACCAAATAAGCAAGCAAACAAACAAACGCGATATTATCATCTGGAGTTATACATGTAGTTATTTAATACAGCCTATGTTAAAGATCCTCGTCACGTGATTAAGGTATATTACAAGTCTCATCATCACCATCATACATGTTACATGTCGTTTCTGAAAAACAAAAAACAAAACATCAATAATAATAATAATAATGTATATTTAATAAAGCGCCCTTACTAGCAGGAGCCATTCAGCGGTGCTCTACAAATAATATGTAATATAATAATACCCCAAATAATATGTCTGTAAAAACCTTATAAGAGATTTAAAAGATAATTATTATTTACCTTTGAAAGCAACATTGTACAGGTGTGTTTTTAGAAGAGATTTAAAATTTTCAAGAGACGACGTATTTCGTATTTCTAATATCTGCCGGCAACTTATTCCACAAAGTGGGGGCTGCAACACTAAACGCACAATCATCGTATGACTTGAGCCGAGACACTGACACTTACGATAGTATCTGACTGGATGAGCTGAGTTTTCGGGATGACTATCTAATGGACAGACAGGTATTCAGGCGCCATATCATAGATATATTTAGAAGTTATTAATAAAATATTGAAATGGATACGCTGTCTAACAGGTAGCCAATGTAGGTTTTGAAGAATTGGGGGTGATAGGATCATATAATCGAGTATTTGTCACGACGCGAGGCATTCACCATATGAGACAGCCATACAGTAATGCACCTGTTTAATCAGGTTTACAGACTGACCGGATTAGAGAAATTGCAAAACATATTTTTGATTACCGTTGACTGTAGTAACAGATTGACAGATTCTGACCGGAATAGATAGATGATTTTTCTTTTACTATGAATGACAAATAAAGGTAATGAACGGATACGATGACAGACAGGAATAGGTATATAGATAATTATAGTGAAATAATTAAAGGATGGTATACAGTAATACCTAAACCATCGTTACTGTAGCATCAACACAACCAACAGCATTAAGAACGTCAACAGCAACATCAAATGTTGTTACTACTACTACTACTACTACTACAACTACTACTACAACTACCATTACCATCACCACCACTACTATCAGATAATAGTTAATCTGTACTAATTTTCATAGTAACAGCGAAAAGATCGGGGATCCAGACCGCAGTTTTATATCCCGATGGCTAAATCCGGCCATCCTACTGTTGATACAAAATAACATCACCTCTTCTCGATTTGATGTATCCCTGTGAATACTGCTGATATATCAACAGCTCTTCTTTGGTACACCAACCAGGTGAATAGAATCCATCTTTGGTCGCCAGTTTCCCGTCCACGATCGGCTTCGGCATCACAGGAAGGGCAACTTGATCCATATAGATGTGGATTCTCTCAGTAAGGAAGGCCACCATCTCCTGGATGGCTGCCAGATAAATCATTCTTCTCGTAAGGATCAGCTACGTAGGAAAACATTAATAAAAACAACAATAATAATAATAATAATAATAATGGAGAAGGTTTAGCTCTTCTTCAACTCTTACAAGGTAGCAGTAGTTAGTGATCCAGACGAGCCTGTATCATGTAATCAGGAACGTTATGATAATGATAAGCTGGATACTTGGTAAGAAACATTGCTAATGAACAACGTACATCATTTGGATCGGAACTGGCCCATGAACATTTATACCAGAAACATATACTAAAATGAGGCTTCATATATATATATATATATATATATATATATATATATATATAGGGGTGACTGAACTACTTTTGTTTTGTACTTGAGCAAAAGTAAGCCTATTCAAAACTACTTGAGTAGAAGTAAAAGTGAACTTGAAAAATCTGCTCGAGTAAAAGTAAAACTATTTTCTAAAAGTAATTGAAGTAAAGGTAGAAGATGAAATTTATTGTAATACAAAATGTGACAATGAAATACCCAGTTCACAAGAATGAACAATATAAAAGACCATATAGAATAAGACTGGACAGCGACCGATAGCCTGTGGCATTGTGTAAAATAAACTGTTAGCAGCGCCGCTTTGCGGAAAACATGGTAGACTAATTCTTATTTTCGAATGGTCTTTCACAAGACAAGTCGGCTTTAAACAGGCATTAGATAATATAACTGGATATTTTCAAGGTAAAAGTTAAACAAATGGGGAAAGGAGTAATAGTGGCTTCTATGGTGTAGATAATGAGTTGGCTGGGACTATGAAATGCATTAGAAAGTTGGATTTGACGCTCATTTGGTGCAGTTGAAAAGTGTAATAAGTAGGCCTTAGTCACTAGTGTAGAATTTGTTTTTGCATGATTTATTTTACGATGCAAGGTGCAATATGATAGATATGTGTCTACATGACCATTAGTATTGCTGATGACATATTTCAGACCCCAAGTTATGTTTATTTCACATAATTACCATGTTGAGAATATATTGGACAATGAGCAAATATATTGGCAGTGAGTTAAATCAGTGCACTTTATTATGTGTAAATTTTATCACATGACATGAATGTTGTATGAAATAAAAATAACACACATTATCATATACAAGAACCACAACTAGAAAGCTCTGAATGTAATGCTTAAATATTCAATCAATGATATGTTCTGCTTTATATTATTTACTGATATCATACATGTCCATAATATGTATGTTGAATTTAAAAGTAATAATTACAAGCTTTTAGATGTGTATATGAAGACAAAAGAAATAATAATTAATGACACAGATCAATCAACAATGCCGTAATTTCAAAAGTTTACAGTTCTTTTTATCTTTGCAACTATTGAATTCTCTAACATTCACACATAAAACATGGTGTAGACGGATATTAATATACAAGTGTACAAAGAAACTGTAATGTTTTACAAGAATCACATTCTAACTTTCCTTGTATCTTTGACAGCATGAGTGGTACTAGTATAGATCTAACTTTACTCATCTGGAGGATCTTTTTAATATTATTAAGGAATTTTGCTTCTACCAATGTACACACTTTCTTTTAAATCTGATCTACGGTAGGCACAACAAGACCACCAGTGGGAAGATCTTGATACTGCTTAGCAGCAATAAACAGATGGAAAGAGTTTGCTTTATTTAAAAGACCAACTAAACCTGCAGCACATTTACTACACACCATTTTTGTAATTTTGCAAGAAATATATCCCGTTATATAAATGATGATATTGTCTTCCTCTAAAATAAATATGAGACATCTGATGGCATCAGGTATCTTGGGAGAAGAATAAACTGGTGGGTGTAGAGACTCATTGTATTGGACTAGAGCAATACATTTCAAATTAAAGAGAAAAGTATCGACATCCTGCTGACAGTTAGACAAATCACTTGTGTACAAAATACGACCATGATCTGTCAGAAGGCAATATGGAATTGTGTGGCGCCAGGATTCTACCTGTGTGCACCCTTTCACCCTCCCTGAAAACATTGGCAAATTCACATGTTTTTCAGTTAATGTGGGAGCCATTTTGATAGGTAACACTGAATCGCTACAGTAAAATAAAACAACATTGTTCTCTCCATCTTTGAAACCTAACTGTTTAAGATTGTTGTGTATAATCTTCGATAAATATAGTGGGTCATAGAAGATAATGACACGATTATTGTTGTGTATAAAATATGATTTGCTAACTTTCACCTTATTGTTTTAATACACTTAAAAAGAAGAGTTTTCACCAAATCAGCACTTGGAGTACTGCTGGTTACCCATGATCATATATTATAGCTTTGACAATAAGACAACATGTTCACTTCCAATTGGTTGATGCCACTTACATGCCAAACCTTTCAACATAAACACAATGACTGGAAAAATATTTAAATTTTCCACCATCTCCAAAATCTTCCACCTCATCATGCTCAGGGTTATATGAGACATTTTCTTTTATTGCCAGTTCATCAAAAGCAACACAGCATAATTTCAACTGGTCTGCCATTACATTAACTTTAATTTTGACAGTGTCTAACAAAGGTTGATTAAAACCTGGATAAATCTGGAGTTTTGTGACACTTCTATGGAGTGTTTTCAATGATGGTAACAGGAAGACTTCGGCAAGGAGATTTTATGTTTGTGGATTAGGAATATTGAAGTTGAGATGACACAGAATCAAAAGCCGGACCAGACATAAGCTGTTACTTTGAGTGAAGTGGCCTTGAGCACATTTAAGCCTGGTAATTTGTACTTGTAGTCTGGATGGTTTGAGTTCCATTTTCCTGGACCTGAGATCAGTAGATGGTGACCATATTGGACCAACTGTATATAAAATGGACGTGATTTAATTATGATTAACCTCTAAGATTAAGTCAAATAACATGGATTATTTATTCAGTTGACCAAACTCGTAATCATCACAGTGATAGCCATTTCTTCAGCATCAAAGGACTTTAATTTATTTATTGTATTTAAATATTAATAAGCAAGATTTCAGAAATGTATAGAAGAATTCACTGATTATTGATTGATTGGCAGCCTGCAGCCTGACTGCCCTGAGCAGACGATAATTATAATATAGATATTTTGATTATTTCGCTCGGCTATTCTTACTCAATCATATTTGGCATGTTACCTACCTCTTTATCTCCCTTGTAAATTTGAAAAATGATAGTCTTGGACAGTTTCCTCGACTGTTGCGGGAATGATAGGCCGCACAATAATCGCCTGTCTTCAAATGTTTATATCTATTCATTTTCGCGCTGTATGCATGATACTGTCAAATTTGCTTGTAATCTACAATGTCTACCACAAGGCGGCAGCACCGCACATTTACTACACACCAAACAGCCAGCTATCCCATCTTCCCCTACACGATCTTTGACAATATTCACTGCGTCCACAGACATGTGCTGCCAACTTAAGTTCATCGTTTCTACAGACGTGCATATGTGCTGCCACTTTCATTTCAGTGAACAAAGTCCTTGTTTAACTTCACCAAAAGCTGATTATTAAAGTTGGTCTCGTTAACGCAATTACAAATTTAATTACGATGAATCTTAGAATAAGGTTCGTTTCACCTGAAAATTGTATAACAAAGTGAGCCTTCAAAAATGAATCCTTGTCAAAACCTCTTCGGTCAAAACCCCTTCCAGTCAAAACCATCTACGATAAATAGTCAAATGGCCCCAAAAAACTCTTATGTTTGATCTTAGAGCTACTGAAGAGATAAATGTAATTGGGAAGCTTTGAATAAAATCCTTAAATAATATAATAAAAAAACTTGATAGTAATTAGTAATATTTATAAATTGTTTCATCTTAACTACTGAAGGGATTAATGTACTTGGGAAGCCTTCAGTGAATCCTTAAATAATCCAACTAAAGAGCCTGATATTAATTGTGTGGTCATAGCTACTGATTCACACTGTTACTGCGGGATAACAGTGGTGAGTTCCCAGCAAAATATGTACACCGTAAAACTGTTAAACTGCAATCTAAGATCATGAATTCATGCGCAACCCCCAAGGTAATGTTAGGTCAATGGAGGATACCTTCAAAGGCATGGGACACTGCATCAGATGGAAGTAGATCTAAAGTGTGATCTATGCAATTATATGAAATGTTATGCAACTAAATTATATCATATGCAAGCACGAACAAACTCAAATACTTTATATTTTTGGTATCAATTATTTGAATATTTCTTGTTATTTCTTATAAGATAAACAGCTATAGAAAATTTAGGTTTATTTTCTAAATAGGGGGTTTTGACCGGAAGAGCTTTTGACTGGAGGGAGCTTTGACCAGAGGGGATCTTGAGTATCAGAGAACATCACCTGAAACATGTACACCAAATGTTGTCATTCTAACAAAACTCATTTTAATACCACACATTATTAAAATATATTTGTTTACTTTAACTTAATCAGAGATATATAAGTTGGTGACAGCTTGTAATGATAATTTGCAGCAACTGTATCAATTGTCTCTTAAATCATAGCCTATTTTATGACTAAATAAGTAATGAAACTATCGTAAGTGTAAACTACATAAAACTACATAAATATATATATATATATATATATATATATATAACGTATATTTATAGAGCCAAAACCAGGTATATCTAATCCTATTCTGAGTCTCTCTCTCTCTCTCTCTCATATATATATATATATATATATATATATATTATAACAACTTTACAAGCAGGAAAGATATAGGAATCTGTAGCAAATTGAAAGAGCAAATTGGAACGCAAACTGCACCGAATTACCCACAAATACATGGCACTGGTACACTGACACGCAAGCTAGACGACACCACAAGCAGACGACACACGAAGCAGAGGACACGTCAAGCAGACAGACGTCAAGCACACGATAGGCCAATCAGACGATAGGACAACAAAACTGAGAAGTGACAGCTGAATTTAGGCAGAAGCAAATAGAGTTCAGTAACTAATAACACACGACATTCGCCATATAGGTTCATTCAGTGAGTAGTACAGACATGTTTCACAGAGTGTCCGATAACTTTTCATTCTTACCTTCAATGTCGTAAAGTTGTGCTGGAACTTTGGTTAGTTTTTTCAGTATTTTTAAATCAGGATTCACCCTTTTAGTTTTCGCTTCTTCGCTTTCTATTAATAGCACCTCGCCATTCTGACATTCGGGATTTTCTTTGCTGGATTCGCTTTCACACATTTCAGAAGGTCGCAGCCATGGCCACGACCAGGAAATATCCCCCGCACCAGTAAACCCTAGGAGCAGTTTATAGTTTTTGTACCTGAAATAATAGGGGGAATAAACATAAACACACACACGCGTCGACACACACACACACACATACACACACGTAGGTGAAATAACGGAAAATCAACTTCACGAGTGAACGTGTACTTCATTCAGCTATGACATTGGTCACAACTATGACATATGATCGATAAACAGGCAACACTAAGATTATAACCCGGAGCTGCAAGTTTGCAGCGCATCGCTCTCGCCACTGAGCTATGGAAGCCCCAAATCGACACCAATAAGTATAAAACAAACAAATAAAAACGAAATGATTGTAATTAGCTTGACCATATCATTGTCTATCATACCTGTAAGCACCGTATCCAGAGTAGGGAAAGAATTTATCGGTGTGAATATCCAGATTATAAACAAACTCCTCTCGGCGGCTAGCATTGCCTTTCAGGATCACGTCGAGCTGATCTATCCCATCAATATGGCCGTCTGTGGATGGTTCTTAGTGATAGAACAAGATTTAATTAAAAAATCGAACTCCTTGAGCTTTCTTCGGGGTGGGAACATTAAATGTCCTTTTGGGGTGGAGCACGGTGTGCCGTTACACCCCATTCTATCTCATACACGCCCCGCCCCCCCGCCCCCAAGAATACACAAACGCACGCACACTCATTCGCCCATTCACTTACTCGTTCACTCACCAAATTAAAATTAGAAGACTTCGTCACGTGTCGCTATAATGTTGAAGAATTTGTCAAATTTACGTCGGTAGTAATTTGAGAAACTTTATTTTTAAAATTAGAAAAAAATACAAAAAATAAATAAATAAATGAAAGATCAAAACATCTTTGATCAGAAGAAGAATAAATCTCATCATATAGCCTCAAATGTTGATGTGCGTCTTAAGGAACTGAACGGTCTCGTGAAAACAATAAACATCACGTGATTAGCGGACAATAAGGTCAGACAAATGAATATGATACACTTGTTACTGAGAAAACAATACCTTCACCTCACCAGAATAAGTTTAACGAACTAAATGACCTTGACTTGAAATGGACACGAAAATCCGTTTCTTTTTATCTTTCGGCTCAAGACTAATCCTGATAAGAAACCTTCACATGATATGATGATGATGATTGATGTGTTACGGCCACGTTTGTGCACATGGTAGGCTAAATGGGCCCAGCGACTTCCGAAGGTAATGAAACGAAGTGAAATATGAAACACCCTTCAGATATGCCCACGCCGAGATTCGAACTCAGATGGTAGTGATCTGTGATCCTACGCACTACTAATTAGGCCACGAAGGCGCCCGAATTTCACCGGAGAAAGACACTGATCAAGCGAAAACGAGAGAGAACTAATCCAGCAAAACACGTTAATGATAATCTTCAACCAATTAACAAAGTATGCTATATTTTGTAGGACAGAAGCGGATGAAGAGCCAACAGTTATCACCTGGTTTGAGAAAGCTCATTAGATAATCACGAGTTACCGGTTTGATTCAATCGATTAGCCATCAGTATACATACCCACGCTACCTCCTGCTGCGTGTATCAACGTCGGATACCAATCTGTTATGTGAAATAAACTGGAAATACGAAATAAAAATAAATTCTGAATACTGTAGATGAGCTTATTTTGGCGAACAGGAAACGATGGCGAAAATGGCGAACGAAAAATGCGACGTTCGAAGCCGGGCTTAGATTGCTCGGGAGTGAACTGAAGTTTTCCCCTCAAAATTAACCGAACTGGTTCTTTTAACCGCTGATTAATATCTTAGAAGAACTGGTTTATTACTTACACATTGGACATTTTAATAATGAAACGCGGAACAGATTTGTATTTTGTCGTTTATTTAAAATGTACATCTTCTGGTGACATTTTGAGGTGTTATGTCAAGATTTTATCCCTCTGTGTTAACTATCTGGAGACATCTGTGTTTTATTCAGATGTTTTATTCGGATGTTTTATTCGGATGTTTTATTCGGATGTTTTATTCGGACGATTTTTCGGATGTTTAACTCTCTCCCGATGTTTCTTCGGGATGTTTTTGCGATGAAACGTTATCTAAATGTGTGTACCGACTACGGTGTTGGACCGTAGCTTATTAATCTATTACGGGGCTCACCTTGTTAATTGGCCTTTCCTGCCTTTCAGGTAACCACCACTAAGTAACGTGACCGATTTTGTGCCACCTTCCCACAATGTCAGCTTGCCTCCTCTCAAAGGGTAGTTATTGCCTCCAAATAAAGGCTGGCCACCGTTCTGGATAACAAATATTAAAACATTTATGTGATATATTTATAATGAGTAAAACTAATTCGTTTATATTGTTGTTGTTATTGTTGTGGTCTATGCAGTCTCATTAACCCAATTATTGATGGTCTTCGACTTGGGTTATTGACAATGGATGTTGATATATGAAATTTCAGAAAACCTGTCACTTTTCTAAACTACTTAATTTGTTTTGAGCGAAGTCACTTCACACATTTGATCACGTGTTCAACAACAGCCCATAAAAGCTTAAATACTGACTCAGAGGTTAGAGAGCAACTTGCGACGCCGGACCAGTCGGGCGTCTATCGATACGGTTCATATAGGCAGGATTTATTTAGTTAGTCGAATCCAGAATAAAGTTGAGGTCAGCATCTGTGATGTCGAAATGTTTTATAAACAGGTTTCTTTTGGATTACAGAAAATTACTGTTGAATGTAAACTGTGGTGTCAAAATAGTTTATGATATGTATGTAGTAACTCGCCATTGAACCTTACGGATGTGTTGTTTACTGCGAGCTGTGGTGCCAAATTGTATGCTTTGTACGTGCTTCGACTTTTGTATGTAGCCTGCATGTAGCCGCTTCCTTGTGGGCGCGACACATGATTAGAATTAGCTGGTCCCCACAGGCTGATGAGTATCTCAGATACATGCGTAGGTCTACGTTTGTATAGATGCTTTGAGATGTGTGGAGATTTTATATTTAGACTGATGTATCTAAAGTTTTATCGATGTATATGGCGGTATAGGTCTCAAAGGATGTTTAGATGTTGATGTTATGGGCCAGTGCGACTAGATGTGTATCTTAAAACACACAGACCCCCCCCCACCCACCACCACACCGACACAGAAACACACACGCACCCTCGATATATACAAACTTACGTCGGATTGAAATATTAGTAGAGTATCTTTCATCATTCCCTTGTCATTAAGTAGTTTAGTAATATTGGCTATAGACTCATCAAATGTCGCTACCATCGCTGAAACAAAATATTTATTAAAACAGGCAGATCTCTTAATAGTAGACTTGATATTAATTATGGTTAGAACTAAGTTTCTAAATAGCTTTTGTCCGTCGCCTTCACCGACAACCCCCCCACCCCCCCGCCACAAATCCCCCCATCCCCGATTCATAGCTGTATAGTTAGGTATTGTTATCAGATTACGTGGGATTCATATTACATTTATTCGACTATCTATCGGTGCATCCATAAACAATCCATGTTGTGGAATGGATGCTCATTTGTCTCTTGAAAGCCTATTTAAAGTCGCTTTCACAGATAAATAGTTATTATCTTTTAAATCATTACAGAGTTTTTACAGACATATTATTTGGGGTATTATTATATTACATATTATTTATACAGCGCCTTTGAATGGCTCCTGCTAGTAAGGGCGCTTTATTAAATATACATTATTATTATTATTATTATTATTATTATTATTATTATTATTATTATTATTATTGATGTAAATTAGACAATGATCATATAACAGACACAACACACTGTATGTTAAGATGAGATCTGATACTCTCATGCCATAACAATAATGAACCAGCAGTAGCAATTAGAAAAAAGGACTAAATCCGGGTTCTCCCCCTTTTTTTAGCAATTTATGTGTTCTTGATGCATCCGAATTTCACATCCGAATTGAATACACATCTGGCCAAACCAGGAAATACCGTTAATTTGGCTACCCTCCTGGATTAATAGGATTCGGGTGATTCGAACTCAGCCTCTTAGGTATTTGTCCACCACTTTAGCTCTGTGCTAACACGACAAACTCTCATATTAATACATATTCGATATAATAAATAATCGTGATACGTATTTACCGTGATCATCCAAAATACACATGGAGCATGATACACACAGAACTTGACACACATTATCTGTGACGCGCATACACCGCGACACACACACACACACACACGCTGAGAGTATATAAAAGGCTTAAATTTTCACTTAGGTTAGAGAAGAACTTCAACGCCAGACCAGTCGGACGTGTATTGATACATGGTTCATATAGGTAGGATTTATTCAGTTATTCGAACCCAGAATAAAGCTGAGGTCAGCATCTGAGGTGTGGAAATGTTTTATATACAGGCTTCTTTTGGACCACAGAAAATTACTGTTGAAAGTAAACTATGGTTTCAAAATAGTTTATGATATGTATGTAGCAAGTCACCATTGAACCACACGCACGTGTTGTTTGTTGCGAGCTGTGGTATCAAATGGTATGTTTTTACGTGCTTCCGCTTTTTGTACGTAGCCTGCATGTAGCCGCTTTCCTTGTGGGCGTGACAGATTTGTCGCGTACGAAAAGCGAATTAGCTGGTTCCCACAGGCTGATGAGTAGACCAGACACATGCTTAGGTATACGCACACATTTATCAATATGTGGAAGTATGGAACATTTTATTTTTAGATTAATGTATGTATAGTTGTATTTGTATTTAGATTTATGGAAGTAGGTCTCGAAGGATGTTTAGATATGTTGATGCTCTGTGCCTGTTGCCTCTTTATATGTACCCTAAAGAGACACACACGCGCGCGCGCGCGCGCACACACACACACACACACACAGGCACGCACACAGGCACGCACACACGCAAGCACACATCGTAATACCCACATACATCAGAGTTAAAGTAATTAAGTCACTAACTTACCGAGATATATCCTACGACCTTCATCCTTTATGTGTGAGTATTTCTGGATCATGTGATCAGGAGCCTATAATGGAGATGGTGACAGTTAACAACATCTTCTTGATTAATGCTATGATTGTTACCGTTTTTGTTGTTGTTATTCTTCGTGATGCTGTTTATGTTGATTTGTAACAGCATCACCAGTCGCAGCAACGACGACGACAACAGCAGCAACAACAACAACAACAACTGCTGGTGAGACATTACAAACATCCCAGCATAAGAAGTCGCCACTCTGGATTCTGTCCCCTGAAGAATCGTCCAGAGTTTGAATTCATGTTTCGAGATTTTCAGTGCCATTGCCTTATTCTATATGGCGCGAGCGCACGCACACACGCATGCACACACGCATGCATGCATGCACGCACGCACACACACACACACGCACACACACATGCGCACAAAGCTTACCTGAAGCGGTGCATGTGGCATATCAAAAGATATTACCAAGAAAATGGGTTTATCAGTATCGTGATTATCTATTATCTCCTCTGCCTTCTGATTAAACAAATACTGTCAATAGAAAATGTGTATTATCTCTAAACAAGATGTTTACTTATACGTCGACGAATATTTATGAATATTTTTTAAATATAAAGTATCCATAAACAAAGATAAATAAACAAAATACAAGTACTACCATAAAATAAGGATACATCTATAAAACACAGGTAAATCAACATAACACAGGTAGATCAATACAACACAGGTAAATCAACATAACACAGGTAGATCAATACAACACAAGTAAATCAACATAGCACAGGTAGATCAACACAACACAGGTAAACCAACAAAACACAGGTAGATCAATATAACACAGGTAAATCAACATAACACAGGTAGATCAATACAACACAGGTAAATCAACATAACACAGGTAGATCAATACAACACAGGTAAATCAACATAACACAGGTAGATCAATACAACACAGGTAGAACAACATAACACAGGTAGATCAACATAACGCAGATGGATCAAATCAACATAACACAGGTAGATCAACATAACACACGTAAATCAACATAACACATGTAAATCAACGTAACATAGGAACATCAACATAATATAGGTATATCAATATAACACATGTAAATCGACATAACATATGTAATTCAACATAACACAGGTAGATCAACATAACACATGTAGATCAACATAACATAGGAACATCAACATAATATAGGTACATCAACAGAACACAGGTACATAAGCATAATAAATGTACATCCACAAAACGCTTTTATATCAACAAAAGCATGTGCATCGTCATATATATATATATATATATATATATATATATATATATATATATATATATATCGAACACGGCTGAATCTATGAAATACAAGTCCATGTGGTATCTACAGATACATGTTCAAAACACAGGTACTTCCGTAAAACGCAGGTACTTCATAAACAGAAACATCTATAAACCACAGGTACACCTACTGAGTACAGAAAGTAACGGCTACGTTGAGGAAACAACGTTAAAGGAATAAAACAGAGATATAAACAGTTGACGCTTACCGTCGAATATATTCCCTGTTGGTCGTTGACAGCTGTCTGATTGTCTCTAAAATCAGCGAATCCTGGATCAGTGAAAAGTGAACCGGAAAAGATCAATAATAAAACAAAGAGGAATTGTTTATTTTAACACTTTGATGCCATGACATCTATAACTGATTGATGTTAGGTAGTGTCTCTCTCTACCTGTTCTGGTGTGAGTGTTATGGTCGATATATCCGCCATAAAATCCATAAAAACTATCGAATCCTCTCTTTGTCGGTGTACAATCAACATGGCAGTATCCCTGATGCCACCTGAATGTATCATTTAGGAGCACAATTGAAAAGACTGTATAATAATAATAATAA